>CM044962.1:16465362-16484226 GCA_024516035.1 Bactericera cockerelli | reverse complement strand
AGCCCAACCCCTTCTCCGGCAACCGGTCCCTGGTCCCTGCCGCTATCTTCATCAACCCTGAGCTTCTGTTCGAGCTGCAGCAGAAGTACCTGAGCAAGAGATCCCTGGGGAGGAGGAACAGGAGGCTGATGAGGCGGCTGAGGCGACGGCTCATGGAGGCCACCTCCAAGCCTACTGAGCCGACAGAGCAAAGCGTGGTCACCAAGGAGGTGGTACCTCTCTAGACTTCTAGAACACCTTCACAGCTTGCAGAGCTTGGTTTTTATATTTATTTACAGAGGAGGCTTAACAATCAGAGTCCTTGCTCCTTTGCAGAGCTTGGTTTTGTATTTAAATTGCTTTCTAGCAAACAACTAGAAACTTCATGAAATGATCTAAATCACTATGCATGACGAAATGACAAAATAATCAAATACATAACGAGTATGTGTTATAATAATATGGTACATAATATTTCCCAGTACCTAAATTAATGTTCCAATCCTAGTCATTTCAGGAATCTAAATTTTACTCCATTTTCAGTTACGTGGTGGTTCCGGTGAAATTGGACATTACAGTGAATACCATCGTCCATGCTGTCCATGCATGATCTGGGGAAAAGGATTCCTTGAAGAAGGAAAAAAATAATAATAATAATAAAGGCAATAGGTGCCTACTACTAATAAATAATGGGTGACACTTACTAAAGTACAATAAATAAAGTAGGTATTTTTTTCAAACTTTTTGTATGCAGGTACATATTTTATCAAGTACCTATGTATTTTCTCAATAACAAAAATCTAGGTTTGCCATTTTTCGATGTAGCTAAAAATTTCAATCCTCTTCATAGAATTGCACTCAGAACCTTCTGGTCATTCAGACTATTCAAAGTTATACGTATATTTAGTACATAGATATATATAATTTATGGATAATATTTATCTATCATTACATGGCTGTAACATATTGTTACAATTCTCAATTTATTCTGGATTGTTTTTTTTTCATTTTCCGAAGCATTGTGTTCGTTTTCTTTTTTTAATGAACATTTATAGAGAGGTCTATAACTCTATAACAATCGAAGTCCCTGCCCCTCGTTTTCTTTACTGGTGCTTGCCTTGCTTGTTTGGTTTTAACACGTTCATCGCCACAATATTTTATATGACATATTGTTCTGTACCAACCTTGTTTATCCAAAATTGACATGTTTTTACAAATGGACAAGTATATTTAGAAAGTTGGAGTGTTGTTCCAGGACAATCATAATCCCATGAGAAATACATTGAAATAAAAGACCTATATAGGGGTTTAGTTTACAGAAACTCTTCACATATTTCAAAACACCCATCGCTGAGGCAATGGACAAACGACCCGGGGCCCGTTGGTTTGAGTACCCACATTAGAAGTATTTAGTAAAGCTGGTTTTTTTCTTGGGTTTTACGTCCCTTTCAACAGCTCGGTCATGTCGAGACGGGGTTTCTACCCTCCATCCGCAGGAAACTCACTGCTACCCACATTGACCTCACCCAGCCTGGGTTAAGCCGGAGTGCCAGCATCACGAAGTCTTCACCTCACTGGACGTTGCTTAACTTCGGTGATCCTACAAGAAACGGTGCATTCAACGCGTCGTCGCGTCGACGCTGGCAGTAAAGTTGGTAATTGAAAGTTGAGAGAGTAATTATGATCGGCGCCGCGCCGTGACAAAATCTAAAAGCAAAAATATTCTCTAGGTACCTATTTTATTACCCATCTTGTGATTAGCTTTTTATATTAATCTGGTACTGTAGGTACATTTATTTTTAGTTGAATTAATTGACTTAGATTTATATATTATAAGTTTTAGTAATTTATATGTACCCTTGTGATTTGAAATGATTTAAATTTAGGTTAAACAATAAAAAATAAATTAAATTAAATTACCTGCATGCACCGGTTTTAATTATTCCATTTTATTATTATTACCTGAAACAACTAGAGCTGAGTTGGGTCCCACGGTGTGAATCTGTCCCATGGTGATCGCTTTCAGCAGAAGGTAAGACGAAAGTATGACTGTAATCAGTAACAGCGGCTAATCCCTTGATCCTGGACAGCACTGAACACTTTTAAAATTATGGAGTCTAATTTATTTAAAACCACTGCACTCTGCTTAAGTTGAGTGCTATTAATTTGAGAAATAATAATAATAAAATTAGTGTGACTTCTTACATAAAAAGAAGATAAACTAAATATCAATTTTTATAATGTAACTTGTGACACAAAAGAAAATAGTTATGATGAATCCACTTACAAATTTTTCGAAGGGTCAACTTTACGAACCGGAACTCATTAGATTCATTAGAAAGAAAAAAAGCAATGGATGGGCAAGAGAAAGTAGCTACCTACACAAAACGTCTGTGTCATTTCCAAACCCCAAACCTACAGAGACCTTTACAAGACTCATAAACCTACAACCTCATAGAAGTTAAGAAACGTCCAGCAAGGTAAGAACTTGGTGGATGAACACTGAAATTCAGAAACAGTTCAACACAGGCTGGGTGAGTTTATGAATAATAGCTGGTTTGACAGTTTTAAGAGAACATGATCGAAATTTGGAGTTGATTAACTCCTAACTATTCATGAAGTACCTGGAATTTCACCGTTAACATAGTAGAGCTACCCGAAGATATATGGAGATCCTTTTTATGACTTTAAAAATTGCAATATTTTTGTTAAAGCCACAAGTAGAAAGTAGAACTGATAATTTGAAATAGTTATCGAACATATTAGGAAAGTAAGTAGGTACCTATAGGTCAAAGAACACTAGTAATTGTAAAACTAATAGGTAGGTAACTACAAAGAAGTAAATAGACCAACCGTAGCCGGTACCTTGATGAACCAATTGAGCGGTGAGACCGATTTCTTTAGTTAAAAAAAAAATTAGAAATAGGTACGACGAATCACAAAACGTGGAAACACTTTCTAACCGATATTGATCATTTAACTAATAAATTAATTAACATTAGTCGCTAAATCGGCTTAATTAGTTACAAACATCCACTTAAAAACACTCGAAATAGTAAAAACACGAAAGAACCCTTATTCAAAGATCCGCAAAACTTTCAGATCTTATGTGAACTTGAGAGGGACTTTTGTAAACAAAATGATGTGCGCATGCGCTCGTGTGAAATAATCGATAATAAGGAAGGATTTCATTTAGGGGTGTTATGCGAAGGGGATGTAGGGGAAAGTCTACACTCGAGTGATAGAGATTATGTTGCGCCTACAATAATATTGATAGACTATATGTGCATTACATTTAGAAAAACACTGCCAGTTATGGACACAATACTTCCTCGTGATTGTTTCACATTGTAAACACGTGCCAATTTTGAGATTTTATACAAAACTAGCGGGTTACACCCGCCGCTTCGCCAGCCCATCAAACACACACAACGCACACACACACCCACCCACACACACACATCCACACACACACATCCACACACACCCACACACCACACACACACACATACCACACCACACACACACCACACACACACACACACACACACCACACACACACCACACACACACACCACACACACACACACACCACACACACACACACACCACACACACACACACACACACACACACCACACACAAATGTCATTTAGGTTTGAAAAAAAACCTGAATATTTCTTGTCGCCCATCTATTTTCTGGTCTTCCCCGGCGTAGCTCAAGAATGGCTCATCAGAATTTCGCGATCAATATGTCAAATGAAAGCCTAAACCCTTGCCTAAAACTTTCTCGCTCTGAGTTGATAGGTCGTCACTTCAAATTTCGAGAAAAAATGTCATTTAGGTCAAAAAACGTGAATATTTTACATGTTACCCATCCATTTTTTTTACCTTACCCGGCGTAGCTCAAGAACGGCTCATCAGAAATTCGCGATCGATATGTCAATTGAAAGCTCAAGCCCTTGCCTAAAACTTTCTCGCTTTGAGTTGATAGGTCGTCGCGACAAATTTCGAGAAAAAATGTCATTTATGTCAAAAAACGTGCATTTTTTTTGCGTCACCCATCCATTTTTATCCTTACTCATTGTAGCTTAACCTCAGGGAGATATAATCTAGCCTAGAAGAATTTCCTGATCCAAGCGGACCTATGTGCAAAATTTCAGGTTTCTCGGTCAAACGGTGTGGATTTGTATAAAGAACATACATACATACATACACACATACATACACAGTGCCGGATTAAGGCTGCGCGGGGCCCTTGGCATTTTCGAGGCGCGGGGCCCCAAAATTGTACTGAGTTTTTTCTAAAATACTATTTTTAGAACCTTGAGATCGAAGCCAAGTGTAATGGGCACCAATCCATAATAGTATCCAAAACGACGTTTATAACACCGAAGGCAACATTTTTTCCGAAGATCATCGATTCAAGAAGATCATTGATTACTATGGAGATTTTATTGCTAGTATTGAATGCTATTTTTTTTAAAAGGTCACTCGCCAAAATAATACCAACCTATCAAAAGGCACTTCGAAAATGCCCAAAGATTTTCTTTCTTTTAATGGTAATAGAATTGCACTTCTTGAAAAACAATCCAAAACATCAAGATAAGTAAATTTGACGGAGCCGCAGGCGAAATTTTTGAAAAGTTATGTGGTAAAGTACTCGGAAAATATATACAAAAAGATATCTCGAAAGAAAAAAAAAACATTAAAAACGTCGCAGGCGATTATAATGTAGATCATTGGTTCAGAGCTATAGAGATCTACCTATTTTCATATATGTGGTCGGTTTTAAGGTGGGCCCCGTGGTTTTTCTTTTAATATTTTGTAAACTGGCTGTGATTTTATTTAATATTAAAATCCAGAAAAACCGACTTAAAGGTCATTCAAAAACACTTATAATTTGTGTAAGCTTCCCGAAACGCGGGGTCCCCAAAACCGCGGGGAATTTGGCATCTACCAAATCCGCCTTTGAGGTAGGTAATCCGCTAGTGTCCATGTGGTTGATCATTGTTGATTCGAGGAGTAGACAGTAATAGGGGGCCCCGCGCATTTCTTTCAATTTATGTACTTTGCTGTGAGTGTGTTCTTTCCCCTTTTATTTCTTTTTCTCCTCACTCATTATCCAAAAACACCTAGTGTAAGCTTTTAAAAAACTCATAATACCTACTGCAAGCTTTTTCAAAATCTCATAATATCTAGTGTAAGCTGCTCAAGCGCGGGGCCCCCTAAAGCGCGGGGCCCTTGGCATCTGCCAAATCCGCCATATGGGTAATCCGGCACTGTACATACACACATACAGACAGCTTTCTTTTATAGATATAGATAGATTACTTGAATCTCCAAGTGGTGTATATAACTAAAAAGTTGAAAAACACCACTTTAATATAATAGAATATAGATAGACTTGTATCTCCAAAACGACTGAACCGATTTTCTTCAAAATTGTTTTATATCGTAAAATACCGTTTTTTCTACATTCCACAAAAAATTCTGTATCAGCAAGTCGTGGTCCTTGTTTTTTGACTTTTTTGTCCAAAATTTCAGATTTTCTTAAATAGATAGACCTAATTAGATTTATTGTGACTAGTTGATTCGATTTAGTTTTAACGTACTGATATGAGATATAATGTCAGGAAAGGAAAGTAATGGAATCGCCCAAAATTTTCGACTGTCAGTTTTCAGTGCCAAACCCGTTTTAGGGTTCCCAGAGCCTAAATCCAAATTTTAATGATCAATTCTAGAAGTTAACACAAAATTATAGGAATTTTTCCTTTTCTTATTTTTTTCGTGATTCTGTCATTTCTTACATGTGAGCAGCTTCTCATTTTTCCTCACGAGGTATAATTGAACCCCATTACACTTAGAGCTAAAAAAAATCAACTCCGGTCACCCTGCGTACTGGCCTAGTGCGCTACACCACGTGACCTAAGTTTCTTTGTCTAGCAAAGAGTGTAATGGGTTTCCAGTGTGACAGGTTCCAGCTGGTATGGAATTGAAAGCAAAGAAAAGATTTATGTTTTTTTATTTAAACAATATCAAGAGTTTTGATTAAAATTTATTTACAAAACTTAACATAATAAGGTAAAACAACTTACAATTCCTCTACTATTTTCCCATTTTACTTTCTGTTCCCGCCGCGCCGTGTACCTACAACCTACTATAAAATCTGGCCACAAGAAAACTGTAATTGGCTCAATGAAAATTCGGTGGAGACCAGTTCTCTGGCAGGAGCGCTCAATCAAACTCATCATTACAGCGTAATATCATTCCTTAGTTTTTCCTCTCAAATATAATAAATAAAATATTACCAAGTTTTGCATAAAGAAGTTTGTAAGCCTATATGCCAGGAATTCACGCTGACTCTCATTCAGTCAGCATCATTCACTTTCCATATCCTTTCTTGTGAGGAAAGTAATGGAATGACCCGAAATTTTCGATAGTCAGTTTTCAGTGCCAAGGCACATTTTAAGATCCCCATAGTCTGAATCCATTTTTTAGCCATTGGTTCGTGTGTGTGAACAAGTTATCTCAAGAAAAGTATAAGGTAAAGACTTTTTAAAACGCATATTTCCCTTCAGAACACCGAAGTTAAGCGACATCCAGCGAGGTTAAGACTTGGATGGGTGACCATTCAAATTCTAATTCTCGTGACGCTGACTTTTCCCGGCCCCACTCAGGCTGGGTGAGGTCAATGTGAGTAGCAGGTTTGTGAGTTTCTTGCGAATGGAGGGTAAAACCCCCGTCGTGATATGACCATGGCAGTTGAAAGCGACGTTAAACCCCACTTAAAAAAAAAAAAAAAAAACGCATATTTGAATAAAAATGAGAAACCTCATTTATGATTACCCATGAAACGGAAGAGAACCCCATTATTATAAACAGGAGTTGTATGAGCATGAAATTTTACTGCTTTTTCAAAGTAGTAGTAAACTTCAATAAGCAAAAAACTTTTTTGAAGCAGGAAACCTCAGCAGAAAAATATTGCTAGTTCCAAGAGTGCCTGTGCTTTGTGTAAATGGACAAAAATAGGAGCGAATATTTTGGAAAATATTTGGAAAGGCCTTGCTTCTACTATCAGAAGCGCCCACTATCAGAAGCGCCCACTATCAGATGCTTCCACTATCAGATGCTTCCATTATCAGATGCTTCCACTATCAGATGCTTCCACTATCAGAAGCTTCCACTATTAGATACTTCCACTATCAGAAGCCTTGTTATTGTAGCCAGCTTGGCTACAGCTGGAGGGGTGAGTGATGGTCTTCAGCCAACTTTATTTCATAGTTGGCTCGTCCTGAACCACATATTTCTATGTGCGATCAACCATCGTGAGGACTTGGACTTTTCTTTATAAGCCATTAAATCCTTAAGAAACTGCAAGCTAGCTCGGCTTGTAAGGGTTGGCTAGTCTGTTCTCTGTTTATAGTCCTCTAGCGAGACACTGGTCTTCTCCTTGTTTAAAGTCCCTCAGCCTATCAGAAGCGTCCACTCCTGGGTCTCCCCGTGTACTTGGTGTCCTCCCTCACACTCCTCCCCTGCCTCCTCCTCCTCTCCTTCTTCTCCAGGATCCAGTCCCTGCTCTTCTTGATGGACTTGCCTCCGCGGAGCTTGGCCAGCTTCTGCCTGGGAACACAAGGGGGCGGGGTCTCCCGGTCAGTAAAGGGGATAACAATAATAACGTTGTCTTGGACACAAGGGGGGGAGGGGTCTCTCGGTCAGTGAAGGGGATAACAATAATAACATTGTCTTGGACACAAGGGGGCGGGGTCTCTCGGTCAGTGAAGGGGATAACAATAACCTCTTCGCACCCAATGTCCTCGTAAGAGTCCCTACATAAAACTTGAAAAAATTGGCTTGGTAACGAACGTGCAAATAAATTACAAATAAAAACAGGAACAAATGGACAAAGTAACTGGAGCAATACAAATATAAAAAACTGTAGAGACACGAAATTTGAATTGTACCTGAGTATTTTTCTGGTGAAGTGATTTTATTTTAATTGTATTTATTTTTTGCACTTTAATTGTATTTATGCTTGAGTGTATAATACTTTTAATTTAGGGTTTTTTTCTTATTTTTTTGTTGTTCATTTTTACTTTTTTAGCTTTTTTAAAAAATAAACATGGTTTTTTTTTATATATTAAATTGTAAAATATTTATCCTATAAAATATATAAGACCTGTTTGACTGCTGGAGTAAAGGGACTTTTCAGTCTTACCTCGGCAGTATAAACAAGGTATATTCTATTCTATTCTATTCAATATTGGTTATCTCAGTGCTATCACGTCTGTAAACCCAAAAAACGCCTAGGAAAGGCCTCTCACCTCTTGCCGACCGCCACCTGGCCCCCCTCCCCCTCGCCCAGCGCAGCGGGCAGGGGCAGGTCCCCCCCGTCATGAGCACCAGGAAGAACTTCTTGGCCTTGGTGCTGTGCGGGTAGTCCACCACCAGACCCCCGTAGAACCCGGCCCTCATCGCCTGAGAGGTCACCAGCTCTATCTGGGCAGAGTTCTCCGGGTAGAACTGGAACACGGCCCGCGCTGTCCGGCTCTGAAACAGAAGCCAAGGGAAGATTCCATGTACATTGAGTCTTTATGTACATGTACAAGATTCCATGTACATGAGACTCCATGTACCAACACATGCTTTAAGCACAAAATGGACTCTTCTATAACTCAATTTATAAATTTATTTATTGTATAAATTATTTATTTTACTTTTATCTGTATATATTTCTGCAATTGTACTTTGTTTTATTAAAAAAATAGTGAGTATTGAAAAAAAAAAAAAAAAATTGAGGTAGCAATCAAATGATCCTCCACATTAATTTACATTACTTCATTCAACATAAAATATGTAGGTGTATATTCTCCTTTTTTTAGACTGTTTAATTTTGATTATAAACAAGGTCTTCTCTATGGGTGGTATGCAGAGTCCTCACTGTAGAGATGCCTGGGTCATTTGTCCCTTAAGCTGATTTTGTTATGCAGAGATGTTTGCTTGAAGCGCCTGTGCACATACGCATTCAGATGTCTCTTGAAAGAACAGATTTTTGAACCCTTCTATTTGTATCTGTTTTGTATTATCAATAACTAAGCGAGAAATGAGGAGGTAACAAAAAATTGTCAAGGTCGAAGTTTTCCTTATAGCAAGCTCAAGGCCACCCTACAGTGAACCCTATAGGGATAAAAAAAAGAAACGTCTCTTCATACCAGTCCATGTATTAATTTGTAAATATTCAGGTAACAATAAAATCATCTACTACTTGCCTGTGTGAATAGTAGGAATGAATTAACTATCAGTTTTGTATTTGTGTTAATCACAATGGAGATGTCACAGTTACTTAAACTTGTCTAACTTAAAAATTGCCATGCTTGGGACTCGAACCACCAAACTTCAGGTTACAAGTTCGCCAGGTTACTTCTTGATAGAGCTACATAGGTCAGTTTGAATTTGTAATACAATTATCTGTTTCTCCTGCAAGTATAAGAATAATGAGTCCCTTTCATCAAACACTCGGGACACAGGTGAATATTATGTAGATATTAATACAAGATAATAAAACTCTGCATTCTTTAAGAAAAAGTCCTATGTTGTCAAAAATTGAAACTGTACTCTATGAAAATAAAAAAGAAGAACTGTCACTGTATTGCGAACATTGGTCCTCCTCTTGTTTAAATTCCTTTTTTTGACAACTATCTTCATTTCAAATTGAATTCTCTAAGTTTAGCCAGTGTTGAGCTAGATTGATCAAAGGAATCCGTATGAACTCACCAAGCAGGCAAACAGTGTGGAAAAGAACTTGTACAGTCTCTTGGCTGGGTTATGACTGGTCTTGTCTGCATTGCACAGCCACTGCAGGGCAGAGATTGAGATGGCTCCATCAAAAGCCCCGGCTCTGTACGGAACACCTTGTCCTAGATCTGAGAGCACCAGATCTCCCTCTACCTCTCTGTCCCGTGCCACATCTGAGGAGAAACAGGATAAAAGTTGGAAATGGCAGAATCAACCAAGTTATTGAAGAAGAAAAAAACATCTTCTTTTCCATTGTAAAAAATATAATTTTAAAACAAAATATACTTTTCAAGCCAGCTTCCGTTGTGTAATGCTTGTGACTACTAATTGTGGTCCAGAGATCCTGAGTTTGATCCCCGGTCAGAGCAGACTTTTCATATAGAAAATTCTGTTCCCTTAGTACATGTGAAGCTGGTATTTCCGGCCCTACCCAGGCTGAGTGAGGTTAGTGTGGGTAGATGGTACCATTCCCAGCAAATTGAGGGTAAAACCCCCATTCTAATTCAGGACGTTAAATCAAATAGAATCATTGGCAGTATAGGAAGTGCATTCAGCTGTGCCAAAACCAATCAACCTCAACCATGACGTTGATTGAGAGGGATAAAACAGTGTAAAAGAAGAAAACATACTTTTCAAAGAACTGCAGATTTTGGGTAACAGGTTACTCATACTATAATTTTGTGGTATTCATAAATATTGTATCCTGCAAACACAATTTTAAAATAAGGTATAGATATAAATTCCAAACCAAATATGTACAATAGGTACGTACATAGGTCAATTAAAGTCCTTGCTAATATGGTAATGAATACCTCTAAAATTAAAGTACTGTTAGTATACTTACTGAGCATTGCATGGGAGATATCACAGCCTACCCATACATGTCCCTGGTCCTCCAGAACACTCCCACTAAGTCCCGATCCACAGCCCAGATCTAACAAATAGCAAGAAGTGTCTTCAGGTAACATCAGAAGCTCTATGGCCCGCTCTGACATCTGAACTTGAATGTCAATCATACGAGAGCTGTGGTCAATAGATAATACAAAAACTGCGTAAGTTTTCTCAGGTGGATATGCAGGAGTTCTCAATTCACAACTTGTGGGTTGTTTGCCACACAAGTCAAATATTTTGGACGTTTTTTTTTAAACTGCTTTCTCTTAAAGATTAAAATATTATGATACAAGCAGTTAAGAATTTTTCTCATCAACAAAAATCAAATTACCTGATGATTAATATAGAAAATGGACTTTTTTTTATGAATTATTTGAAATTTGCAGATACCAATCCAATAATTTGTTTCAGCTGTACCTCTGTAAGTACAGTTATTTTCAATTGATTGATTGGTTTCATTTATAGTTCCTATGTACATACTTGGTTTATATTAAAGATCATAAATTTATTGTTTACATTTTACAATCAAGCTGTACTGAGTATGTACCATGTACCTACTTAAATATGAACTAAGATTAAATCAAACATAAAGGAAGACCATCCATTCTATGAGATACTTTGTAATAAGTTCTAAATTTGGTTGTATATGACAAAACTTTTTTCAAATAATATTATTTCACTTACTTCTGAGTGTACTTTTTTGCTTCTTCCTCATTGTAGAACTGAAAAATAAAAAATAAACAACAGTGAAACTAAAAATAAATTGTTATATTCAAATAATTAATGTGACAGGACCAGCAGAACAATTTTCTACTCTTTTTAGATGTTATGGTTGAATTTTATTATAATTTTTTTTCTGGAACAGCATGAACATATTTACATGTTTGGGCATTTGATTGGTTGAAGAATGAGAACCAATCAGAAGCTAGAACCATCCTTTTCCCCAAAAAGAACCAAGTCCCCAACTCAGTTCCTTTTGCAGAAACAGATGTTCCTCTGTTTGTTTACATTTTGAGAGAAACTGTGCATTTCATAAAGACTGTTTGCTCTGTTCCAATTCAAAATGTATAATAAAATTTAATTTATGAAATTATTGTAGACAAAATTTGTTTTGTTGTGATACCTACTAAATAATTTAATGGCAATTTTATTTCAGAGTTTGTTTCAGTCAGGTAAAATCTGCCTGTAGCTTCTAAGTTTTTTAAGATACAAGGATGACACTGCTAGATGAACTAGTCTAAAATATATTCTTCCTAATCAAGTCTGGCCGGAGCCAAGTGCTTGTCAATTAGCGCCAGCCAACCAGCGTATATTAAAATAGGTTGCTTCTCATTTTCTCTTACCTCTACAATTAGTGCAAAAAAAAACGCCCAAGATAACAATCCGAAACAGAGGAAGCAGAAATGAGAAAAGCTAATCAGGGAATAATTGAAATGAAATACAATTTAATGATCAGTTTTTTTTTCTTTTATAAATGTGAGATTTCGTATCAAAATGAATTCTGTAGTTTGGTAAATCATTGAGCTGTTTTAAAATCTGTTTCACTCCGAATTTGAGTTATCACATTACATACCTTAAAAAAAAACGCTTGCATACGAGTCTGCAACCATTGGGACATTTTCATCTTTACTATTCAAGGTCCAAAACCCAACTGACCAAATTTCGTATTGTGCGCATGACACATACCTTCTCTCTTCTCTCCCTCTACAATTCAATACTTCGCCATTGTGCACATGACACACACTTTCCCTCTTCTCTCCCTTTACAATTCAATATTTCGTTACATAATATTGTTACATAATATCGTTACATAATTTCGTCACATAATTTTGGTTATGTGCCAGAGCAAAGACATGAAAATGTCAAAAGTACACAAGGAAACTCAACAATGTACCTAGGTTGTTATGTAATTTTAATAGTTCATAATGCTTACAACTTCTGGAGGAGCTTGGTGCTCTGGACGTCTTGCCATTATTGTTGATTTTCAAGTGAATTCTTGATGCTCATTAGAGTAAAGTAAATACTTTTTTTTTTACTTTCCTCTAATGTAGGACTCTGAAAATCAAATAGCAAATTATAAAGATTAATTTTCTTGTTTCCTTTCAAAAAGTTTTAGTGAAAAAAAAAAACCATGAGTAATAAAATGATGTGAGAGAGATAGAGAGAGGGAGAGCTAGTTATTTACATTAATCCCACCTGAGTGGGGTCTGGAATAGACAATAAAAGTGGATTGCCATGATGACCGTGGATTCCTTCAAAACCAGAAGGGTCACCAATTCCTATACTCACCAAGCTGGATGTTGCTTAATTTCAGGGATCAGTTAAGAACTGGTGTATTTGATGTGCTATAAGATTCAAATTCAATTTTAACAGCAGAAATTGGAAGAAATGCAAAATTGAAATCGGGAAAAAGGAATATTTCAAAAAATTCTCATCTCATTACTTGAATTTTAAGTTTTAAATAATTTGATAAAAAGTTGTAAACAAATCAACGTGGTATTTTCGGGCAGACTCGGTTATCAACTTATCGTAGTTTCGTGTAAACTCGGTTTTGAAAACAAAATGGGATCGTAAATTAAAAACCCGGGAATTTTTAAATTTAAATTCTGATAACAGCATACTTTTGGAAAACTTGTAGAAAAAACAAATTTTATGAATTAATGTTAACTTTAAAACAGTTGAAATTTTCTTTACAATTTTAGTTTAAAATCCCTGCATACCTTGAAACCTGAAGTTTTGAAGATGCTCTCCTCAAACCAAAGGTGTATCATAAATTAAAAGTTATTCTTAACAAAATTATCTAGTTCCTGTCTTTAAATTGGAGGTAAGATAAAAATGAGAAAATTTCTAAGTTTGTTGGATGGGTGAATATGAACTCTTTAGGTTTTATAATCTTTATATTCTCAAATTTCTCTGACTCTTCCTAAGAATGGATGCATGCCTCTATCTGTCAGTGCACATCATAAACTTTGATAAGGCTGGCATTCAACAAGAGTAAGTATGTATTAATGAATCTTGACAGATTAACATGAGTGCCAAAATGTTTAAAATCTTCTACTTGGTGCTTTACTTGAGTGACTATTGATAACTGATGCATGATATATATTCAAATTTTGCTCTCAGAAAAGAACATTTGAAATGATTTACTTTCATAATGTTGTTGTAACTAGATTGGCTATAGGTGGGAGAGTGATGGCATCCAACCAACTTTGGTTGAAAAGCTGGCTTGTCCTGAACCACATATTTCTATGTGTCATCAATGATTGTGAGAACTTTTTCTTTATAAACCATTAAACCCTTGGAAAACTGCAATCTAGCCTAGCTTGTTAGAATTTGCTATAGTCTTATTTCTGTTATAGTTCTCTTGCATGACACTGGTCTTCATCCTGATTAATGTCTCCCAGTGAGACACACTTTTATAATGTTCATTATCATGTGTACTAAAATGACAAAAAAGAGCTCTTCTCACTCCAACCCACATTGAGATAGTAAAGAAAGACATTCTCTCTGGTTTGAAAGATAATTGTTACATAAAAAAGGTGTTGTTTTAAGGTTGTAACTGATACCTAGGCCACAAGAAGAATTGCTATCACAGACATTTTTCTGGCTCCTGATAGTACTCTAAACAATTTTCAACAGATTGTTCATATTTATTTAAGAATATTTTCATTGATTGTTGATGAGAAAATTTACAGAGAATTAGATCACATAATGCAGAGCACTCCATGAATGGGGGTTTAGAAAATGCTTCAATTATTAACATTGTCTAGGACTCTTGGTGTAAATTTCATAATTGGTTTTTATTATTCTCTTTCAATAACTGATGAGTGGTATTGGTACTTACTTATTTTTATCTTTTTTTTTATTATCAATTCCAAAATTCATATTTCCAGATGTACGATATGGATCTCGACAACTCTTTTGTGGTCCAATCACTGATGCATCTGACACACCTACAACTGGATTGGACTTACTACATGAGACGTGAGATGCAAGAAATTGTACCAAGTGTATTCCTTGGACCATACCTTGTTGCTAGTCGCACCAAGCGAGACTACTTAAAATCTCAAGGAATAACTCACATTGTCTGTGTTCGACAAAATATAGAAGCCAATTTCATAAGAGCAAATTTTCCTGAAGATTTTGTGTATGTGAAATGCCTTACATACTGACATAGTTCTATGCTTAATAGTTTTATTTTGCCATTATTAGATTTAATATTATTCTTTTTTTTTCTTGCAAGCAATTTATGAACTGTTTTGTATCAATAGTCTGACATTTCTATGTAGATAGATAGTTTTATTTGTATTTATAAACATCAAAATGCATTGTACAAAGCTTTTTTTTAAGATAAAAATATAAATATAGGTAGATATTATTGAATAGGCATTATTTGGTAGATAATTTGCGACATTATTGAAGAAAATCAAAGACACCATCATTTTTGTAAGTAGGACTCATCCAATTTTCTCAAGTTATAAATAACTATTATTTTATGATAGACTTAAATATATTTATGATCAATTGATCACATTGAAGAATACCTCTTCTTCTTGTCAGGAAAAACACCATACATATCTGGCAAAAGGTGTTAATTTATTCCCTCTAAAAAATATTACTAATAGTTATAAATTTTCTTTGAATTCTGAAATAAAACTTCTTTGCCTTTCTTATAGATATTTAACTTTGGACATAGCTGATACTTTGAATGAAAACATTCTCCATCATTTTGGCACTGTATACAATTTCATAGAAGAATGCTTGAGGTTAGGAGGCAAAGTGCTCATCCATGGAAATCAAGGTGAGTAACTAGAAATATGTCAATTTAATTGAATAATGTAAGAGAACAATTAACATAAATATGCTGGGAGTACAATGAAATCATTCAAAACATTTATTATGCTAGTACAATGCTTTTCAGATGGATTTTATTGAATGTCATCTGGAATGTCCAAACTCTGTGCTGTACCGGTTGTGACTACTGCTTGTGGTCCAAAAATCCTGAGTTTGAATCCCAATCAGGCAAAATTGTTAATTTGTAATATTGGTATAGTTACTATAAGCATCCTGTTCAAATTATTTATAATATTATGTAAATTCAAAAGATTAATACTAGGTCTGCTATTATTACTAAGTATATAAATGATTTTCCTTTAAAAAAATCTTCTAGTGTCTAGTTTAAGAATTATTATTGTTATCTCTGCCAACCAAATTGTAATTATTCAAAAATACAAAGAACCATTATTATTATTATTTAGGCATAATTTTCCAACCAAATATTCTGTTTCCTCTGAAGTAAAGAACAGATGAGGCTGGTATGTCCGGCTTGGTGAGGTTAATGTGACTAGCTTGTACAATTACCAGAAATTAGATGGTAAAACAATCATCCTGGATAACCAGGGTGTTAAACCAAATAGAATCAGTTGTAAATCTGGGCGTCCATACAATTCAGATACATGACCATACAAGACAGGTACATGACCAAAATTATTTCGTGTTCCTTCATTTACCAATTTATACCTCTAACATTTTTCCAGTACTGTTATTGTTAATTGTAAAAGCACTTTGGGTTCATAAGATCTTTACTATTATGTAATTACTAGCGGGCTGTCGCCCGCTTTGCGGGCCGAGGCATGGCCGTGAAAGCAAAAAATCCTTTTTCGCCAATGGCAGGTGTTGTAGTGGGAATTTCGAAAAATCCCGTCTTATTGCACATCTAGACTATAAGACAAAGCTACCTACCAAATTTCAGCTCGCTAGGTATTACGGTTTGGGCTGTAGAGCGATGATCAGTCAGTCAGTCAGTGACTTTGACATTTATATATTAAGATAAACTGTAGATTCATTCAATACTCCACTTAATTTTATTCCAATAATATTTCGTTTCAGGAATTTCTCGGAGTGCTACCCTAGTCATTGCATATCTTATGCAGAAATACAATTTAAGTACAAAGTAAGTTTCACTCTCTTCTACCAAGTTTACAAAAAAATCAAACAAAACCTTGTTTTGTACACCCTGAAAAAGTATTCCGTTTTCCTTAATCCAACAGATTTTTCGGGTCTACTATCATGTGGATGTCTTGAGCGTACAATAAAGATAAATTGGGTGAACTGGTGTAAACGGGCATTGATTCTTAATGGTTTATGGATAGTAATATTCCTAATCATCATCATAGGGTGGCGTCATCGTGAACGATGGTAGCCAGACAGTGGAGGAATGACTCAGCACTTCTACCACTGTCTTTACAAGGAGGCTAATAATTGACAAGGGCCCCCAGAACCAAGCCAATGCTGGTCTACTCCCTGTTTATAGTCCCCCAGCATATTCCTAATGATCATTTTATTTCACAGAGACGCCCTATTCCTGATTCAGTCCAAGCGCCTCTGTGTGGGACCCAACTTGATGTTCCTCAACCAGCTGAACGAATTTGAACCCATCTACCGAGCTCAGCAGCCTCGGTGTGAAACCCCACAAGAAATCTCCTGGACCTCGGCCAACCGAGGCCAGAAACGTGGCTTGGAAATCGAAGACTAAGATGAAAAGACGAGAAAATGAAACAGTTGGCTAGTGTAATGTTAGCCTGTAACAATGTAAAGTATAATAGCTTGATTCTTAAGGCAGTGCATTGTAACCTGGAGGTCTATGGGTTGAGTCTCAAACATGGCAAATGGTAACATCAATCAATCAATATTTATTGTGTATAATATACATAGTATGTTCACAATTAAACTTAAATCTAAACTAATTCTAGTTAATGTTAATGGGATGTCTTTAAGATATATTTACGGTGACTAGTGATAAAGCGTTAAAGAAAGTAATTTAATAAGGTAAGTATCTAGTGTAAATTATGAGAGAAACAAATTAATAATGAGAGTGGGTGAGTAGATGAAGAAGAGTGAGAGGTAACAGTGGGGGGGAGGGGGGGGGGGAAGAAGTGTGAGAGGTAAGAATGGGGGGGGGTTGAAGAAGTGTGAGAGGTAATAGGGGGGAACAGGTGAAGAAGACTGAAAGCTGCGAGTGGGGGGACAGTTAAAGAAGAGTGAGGGGTAGGAGTTGGGGGAACAGATAAAGAAGAGTGAGAGGTAGGAGTGGGGGGAAAAGGTGTAGAAGAGTGAGAGGTAAGAGTAGGGGGAACAGGTGTAGAAGAGTGAAAGATAAGAATGGAGGGAACAGTTGGACAAGAGTGAGGAGGAAGTGTAGGAGGCATGTGAGTAGAAGAGTGAGGGGGGAGAGTCAGGGGGGGAGAGTGGGAGGTCAGGGGGGAAAAGAAGAGTAATAGGCAGAAAGAGAGAGGGAGATAGATAGAGTTAGATAATATAGAGAGACAGATTGAGGAAAAAAAAAAAAATAATAATAAAAGAAAAGGAGAACCGAAGTTAATCACAACTATCATAAAGTTGATAACCTTGTTTCTTTTTTGGGCGATTACGAACTCCACCTAATTGACCTTTGCATACTCGAACTCCACCTAAATGAACATTTTCGCATGTCGCACTCCACCGATTTCAAAAAAGGTTGCAATACGAACTCCACCGATTTGTATTTTTCTACACCCCGTATAAGGTTTTTTTTACTTTAGTTCATTCATTCTCATGCATAGATTGGAGCTTATATACTTTAATAAATACTAAGAAGGCCATGCCTCAAGAATATAGTAGGGTTAGGTAAAATACATAGAAGGCCATGTCTCAAGAACATAGTAGGGTTAGGGATAATACATAGAAGGCCATGCCTCAAGAATATAGTAGGGTTAGGTAAAATACATAGAAGGCCATGCCTCAAGAACATAGTAGGGTTAGGGATAATACATAGAAGGCCATGCCTCAAGAATATAGTAGGGTTAGGTAAAATACATAGAAGGCCATGCCTCAAGAATATAGTAGGGTTAGGTAAAATACATAGAAGGCCATGTCTCAAGAACATAGTAGGGTTAGGGATAATACATAGAAGGCCATGCCTCAAGAATATAGTAGGGTTAGGTAAAATACATAGAAGGCCATGCCTCAAGAATATAGTAGGGTTAGGTAAAATACATAGAAGGCCATGCCTCAAGAATATAGTATAGTGCTGACATTACTGTTAGAATTAAATATAATATATACTGTGTGTCTCCGAATCATAAAATCCATGTTTTCTTCTTTTTACCTAATTCAAAATCGGTGGAGTAAGTATAATAAAAAAAGGGGAAGTTCGTATGA
>CM044962.1:16398333-16465262 GCA_024516035.1 Bactericera cockerelli | reverse complement strand
CCATTTAAATTGAAGAGTGGCACCTTTTTTTATTTTTTTATTTAGTATCTCTTTATTGGTAGAACATATATATTATACAGACTTACAGGATGTTTTAGGATTTTCCTCTATTATATTGTATTTTAATTTGTAATTATTTGTGTTGTATATAATATGTCCTATAAAGTGTAAATAAATAAATAAAAAATAATTTTAAACTTACATCTGGTGCGGCGTCTGCGCGGTCCTCCCTCCGGTTTTATCCGAACCGGCTTCGGGCCTTTCCGCTCCTTCTCCCCCCCTCCCAGCCCCAGTCTCTCCCTCTCCTTCTTCTGGAAGTAGTACGAGGTCTTGGCTTTCTTCTCCTTGTTGCCGTAGCGCTTGGCTAGCAGCATGCGCATCTCCCTCTCCTTGTCCACAATGATGCGCAGAACGGGCCGACCTGGGGAACAGTTTCATCTTAACAGTTTCATCTCGTATATAAATGTCAAAGTCACTGACCACTGACTGATCATCGCTCTACAGCTCAAACCGTAAGTCCTAGGAAGCTGAAATTTGGTAGGTAGCTTTGTCTTATAGTCTAGATGTGCAATAAGACGGGATTTTTCGAAATTCCCACTACAACACCTGCCATTGGCGAAAAAGGATTTTTTGCTTTCACGGCCATGCCTCGGCCCGCAAAGCTGGCGACAGCCTGCTTGTAATCTCTATAGTAAAATCTCATCCTCATATATCATCATAGGGTGGCGTCATCGTGAACGATGGTAGCCAGACAGTGGACGAACAATGACTCAGCACTTCTACCACTGTCTTTATAAGGAGGCTAATAATTGACAAGGGCCCCTAGAACCAAGTCAATGCTGGTCTACTCCCTGTTTATAGTCCTCCAGCCAGACTGCTGGTCTACTCCCTCTTTATGGTCCCCCAACCAGACTTGTTTCAGGGTTTTTTTTTCTAGCTAACTCGAAAGAATTCTTCGCACCTTGTTGAACTTCACTCGTTATGCGAAATTCCTAATCCCCGAATCTCTCAATAACTCGAATTATTGCTTCTGTCCCTTGAATTTCAGTTTAGCGGGATTCTACTGAATACAAATTTTTTTTTTTTTTAAGTGGGGTTTAACGTCGCTTTCAACTTCCATGGTCATATCACGACGGGGGTTTTACCCTCCATTCGCAGGAAACTCACAAACCTGCTACTCACATTGACCTCACCCAGCCTGAGTGGGGCCGGGAAAAGCCAGCGTCACGAGAATTAGAATTTGAATGGTCACCCATTCAAGTCTTAACCTCGCTGGATGTCGCTTAACTTCGGTGTTCTGAAGGGAACCGGTGTATTCAACATGCCATCGACGGCTATACGAATTATTATTTGATAGAAAGGTTGGAGAAAAATCTTTCAAAGACACCCACGTTTACCACCGCTCTAACCTGGGGTGTAGGATTTCCATCACCTACGGATGTGATTACATAACTCGAGCTGTCTTACTCACCTCTGAAAGTGATTACATAACTCGAGCTGTGCTATTCACCGGTGAAAGTGATTACATAACTCGAGCTGTGCTACTCACCGGTGGATGTGATTACATAACTCGAGCTGTGCTACTCACCGGTGGACGTGATTACATAACTCGAGCTGTGCTACTCACCGGTGGATGTGATGACATAACTCGAGCTGTGCTACTCACCAGTGGATGTGATTACATAACTCGAGCTGTGCTACTCACCGGTGGATGTGATGACATAACTCGAGCTGTGCTACTCACCGGTGGATGTGATTACATAACTCGAGCTGTGATACTCACCGGTGGATGTGATTACATAACTCGAGCTGTGCTACCGGTGGTTGTGATGACATAACTCGAGCTGTGCTACTCACCGGTGGTTGTGATGACATAACTCGAGCTGTGCTACTCACCGGTGGATGTGATGACATAACTCGAGCTGTGCTACTCACCGGTGGTTGTGATGACATAACTCGAGCTGTGCTACTCACCGGTGGTTGTGATGACATAACTCGAGCTGTGCTACTCACCGGTGGATGTGATGACATAACTCGAGCTGTGCTACTCACCGGTGGTTGTGATGACATAACTCGAGCTGTGCTACTCACCGGTGGTTGTGATGACATAACTCGAGCTGTGCTACTCACCGGTGGATGTGATGACATAACTCGAGCTGTGCTACTCACCGGTGACGGACTTCTCGGATGAGTCATAGCGGTGCTGCTCCACCAGAGTTCTCACATCCTTGATCAGCTCTACAGGATCTCTGATCAGCTCCGGGACACTCTTCTTGTTGCCTGCAACCCCAGATGTGCGGAACCATTACTAAACAATATCCATCACACTTTATTTACAATTTAGAGGAGGTTCTAGAGTTGACATTTTTTTTATACAGATCCACCGTTTTTAAACAAATTTATAATATAATAATAATATCGCCTTATTTATACTGCCGATTAGGACTATTAAGTCTCATTATATAGCCAGCGTCGATGGCATGTTGAGTACACCAGTTCCCTTCAGAACACCGAAGTTAAGCGACATCCAGCGAGGTTAAGACTTGGATGGGTGACCATTCAAATTCTAATTCTCGTGACGCTGGCTTTTCCCGGCCCCACTCAGGCTGGGTGAGGTCAATGTGAGTAGCAGGTTTGTGAGTTTCCTGCGAATGGAGGGTAAAACCCCCGTCGTGATATGACCATGGCAGTTGAAAGCGACGTTAAACCCCACTTAAAAAAAAAGTCTCATTATTCCAGCAGTAAGCCCAAGACATATTATTATGTGGTAAAAATCCTAAATTGGAGGATAACTTGTCATGTCCAGGCTGGGTTTCGAACCAGCGACTTCTGGAATCTCTGGATTCACAGAGTGGCGCCTTTACCACTGAGCTACCGGGACAGATAGAGGATCCCCAACACATGTCTCTTGACACAATGGGACATCCAATACTAATATATAATAATACCAAACAATAAATATTTTAATATTCCACAACTAGATTATATTTACCTACATATATTTATATTTAAATAATTATGTTTTTTTATATATAATTTTATATTGATATTGTTTGTGAATAATTTTGTAAATACTTAATAAATATATATTCAATAGTACTTTGATAAAAAAAAGCATGCATAGAGTTACCTGGCAGAGAATGGAGGTAGGACACGATAGAGTTACCTGGCAGAGAATGGAGGTAGGACACGATAGAGTTACCTGGCAGAGAATGGAGGTAGGACACGATAGAGTTACCTGGCAGAGAATGGAGGTAGGACACGATAGAGTTACCTGGTAGAGAATGGAGGTAGGACACGATAGAGTTACCTGGTAGAGAATGGAGGTAGGACACGATAGAGTTACCTGGCAGAGAATGGAGGTAGGACACGATAGAGTTACCTGGCAGAGAATGGAGGTAGGACACGATAGAGTTACCTGGCAGAGAATGGAGGTAGGACACGATAGAGTTACCTGGCAGAGAATGGAGGTAGGACACGATAGAGTTACCTGGCAGAGAATGGAGGTAGGACACGTTACCTGGCAGAGAATGGAGGTAGGACACGGATAGAGTTACCTGGCAGAGAATGGAGGTAGGACACGATAGAGTTACCTGGCAGAGAATGGAGGTAGGATACGATAGAGTTACCTGGCAGAGAATGGAGGTAGGACACGATAGAGTTACCTGGCAGAGAATGGAGGTAGGACACGATAGAGTTACCTGGTAGAGAATGGAGGTAGGACACGATAGAGTTACCTGGTAGAGAATGGAGGTAGGACACGATAGAGTTACCTGGCAGAGAATGGAGGTAGGACACGATAGAGTTAGCTGGTAGAGAATGGAGGTAGGACACGATAGAGTTACCTGGCAGAGAATGGAGGTAGGACACGATAGAGTTACCTGGCAGAGAATGGATGTAGGACACGATAGAGTTACCTGGTAGAGAATGGAGGTAGGACACGATAGCCTTGAGCCCGTGCAGCTCATGCGGAGTCAGGTGGATGTGCCCGCTGCTGCCGGCATGCTTCTCCAGCCTGGCATGCAGATCAGGCGTGGCCAGGTGGGTTTTGCCCAGCAGACAGTGGACGTACTTCTCCAGCACGTACCAGAGCATCTCCGTGAAGAAGGGGTAGCGGAACTTCTGGGGCACCTGGTGGAGGGGAACAGATGATTGTGTTCTTATTTTATTTACGAGTATTTAGAAACTCTTTATTAGTATAAGTATAAGTAGTGCTTTATTTAGACTGTTAGCGCAAGACAGGTAGTCCCATTATGCCAACAGTTTAACAAAGCACCTCTTTATTGTAGAGGTAGATGGTAGAACATATATACAGACAAATAATGGTAAACATTAAATATAAAAATTGATAATATTAATAATATAAACAAGAAAAAAAATAAACAAAATATATACACATGTCCTAACTAAAGGGCGGGGTTATTGCCTATGGCAATCTCTTCCACCCAACCCTTGTGTTGTTCAGATTGAAAAAAAAAAATATGAATCCAAACTTTTTAAACCTTTGCTTTTTATATTGATAAATTGGTAGATTGGTGCCAACTATGCCAGACTAGAAATGCTCACCGGGCATTTCTCAATTATCAAGTAGGCTCGTCCTGAACCACATATTTCTATGTGCGATCAACCATCATATGAAAAATGTCATTGGAAGTGACATAAAAAATGACGTTGGGAGAAATCGCCAAAGGCAATAACGCCGCCCTTTAGTTAGGACATATTTTTTTCTTCTATTATATTGTATTTTAATTTGTTATTAAGTTTTTTTTTAAAGTTATCATATTTGTGTTAATCAATTTCGTGATATCACAACTACTCAAACTCGCTTCACTAAGTCTACGCTGCAGCCAGGACTTGAACCACCGACCTCCGGGTTACAAGTCCGCCGCCTTATCCATCAAGCTACTGATGTCGGTACTGATGTTTAATTTGTTATTATTTATGTTGTATATAATATGTCCTATTAATAAAGTGTAAATAAACCGCTTACCTTGGTGCTGTCTTCAACCTTAGCCACTCGCAGCTGCTTCTCAATGCCGTACGAGTGCAGGAAGTTCCCGCCGAACACGAGACTGTCCCTGGGCGTGTACACGGCGTGGACCCAGCCCGTGGGAATGAAGAACGTGTTGCCCGCCGTGAGTGTGATGCGCCCACACCTGGGGGAGAACATTTTTTTTTTTTTTTTTTAAAGATGAGTTTTTCACAGCCTTTTTTATTTCGTAGCCAGGAGCTACTGTAGACGCATGTGGTCTGTGTTGTAGCCTGCCCATCCCGTTGTATGCTTCCCCTCTGATGGGCGAGAAGTGACACAATACTTCCCAATTAGGTGCTGGGCATGTTGTGGGCATGTTGACATATCGCTTAAAGCGTCTCTTAGAAGCCCTTCAAAGCTTACGAGAAGTACCTTTGTATAAATGTTTCTTTATAAAGAAAAAAAAAACCATTATATTATTATTTGAGGTTTTTTTCTTCTTCTTTCAATGAGTTTTTCATTTCGTAGCCATGAAACAGGAGCTACTGTAGACGCTTGCGGTCCTTCTTTTAGCTTGCCCATCCCGTAGTATGCTTCCCTTTTGATGGGCGAGAAATGATACAGTATTTCTCATTTAGATGCTGGGTCAACACGAGCTCACCGGAAGATAACCCTTACAAACAACTGTAACCAAACTTAAAGTACAATTACTTTGTCGGCTCGGGGGATTGAACCCAGGACCTTGCGCAAGGCAAGCAAGTGATGAGCTACTAATCCAATCGCGGGCTCAAAAAGCTAAATATTATCCAAGCTAAAAGTTGTGACTCCTGGATATCTTACCGTTCTACCGTGTCTCCGAAGAAGATGTCTCCTTGCTTTCCACTCAGCACCCACTGCTCATACAGCTTGATGTTGTGTTCTGTAGGAGGGATCAGCCAGAATACCTGAAACAGGATTAATAATTTGGTGACAAATTCTTATAGGAATTTATAAACAATACTTGCTCGTACAGCTTGATGTTGTGTTCTGTAGGAGGGATCAGCCAGAACACCTAGAACAGGATCAAGTATTGTATTGTATTTGTATTTAACAATTCAAGTTTTTGAACAGTTTACATAGGTAGGTTGCTATTGTATTGTATTTGTATTTAACAATTCAAGTTTTTGAACAGTTTACATAGGTAGGTTGCTATTGTATTGTATTTGTATTTAACAATTCAAGTTTTTGAACAGTTTACATAGGTAGGTTGCTATTGTATTGTATTTGTATTTAACAATTCAAGTTTTTGAACAGTTTACATAGGTAGGTTGCTATTGTATTGTATTTGTATTTAACAATTCAAGTTTTTGAACAGTTTACATAGGTAGGTTGCTATTGTATTGTATTTGTATTTAACAATTCAAGTTTTTGAACAGTTTACATAGGTAGGTTGCTACCTTAGGGTCTAGGACACGGAAAGTGAACTCACCTTGCACCCCTTGAGGATGTGATACCACACCGAGGTGCCTCCGAAGTCGATGTGAAAGTCCGTGTAGCAGCCCTTGACGCTCATGAGGCAGTAAGTGAACTTTCCGTGATAATATTGTATCTCTTTAAAATATCATATTGTAAATTAACCTTCTAATAGGGTTATTCACCCATTATAAATAAATAAATAAATAAATAAGTAAATAAATAAATGAATATATAAGTAAATAAATAAATGAATGAATAAATAAATTAATGAATAAATAAATAGATAAGAACTCACCTTGCAACCCTTGAGGATGTGATACCAGACCGAGGTGCCTCCGAAGTCAATGTGGAAGTATATAAATAAATGAATAAATAAATAAATAAAAACTCACCTTGCAACCCTTGAGAATGTGGTACCAGACCGAGGTGCCTCCGAAGTCAATGTGAAAGTCCGTGTAGCAGCCCTTGACGCTCATGAGGCAGTACTTCTGCACCTTGGGGTACTTCATCTCGTCTATCGCGTTGGTGCTCTCCACCTGCGCCTCCTTCAGGTGACGCGGCCACACGCAGTCCACCCAGTCTATCTGGCGCACCTGCGCAGAGGGTAGCGGATTTCCAATTATTTTAAAACATAAAACATTTTACAAAATGAATTCTCCGTATTTCGAAACACAAACACCATTTATAAACATTTGGATCAAGCTTTATTTACATCTTTTATATACAATGAACATGGTAACATGTTAGAAATAATAATAAACAAAGCCTGATCAAGGGTGGTAATAATGCCTTCGGCATTCTCTTCCATTTTTTTATTTTTATTTATAAACATTTGGATCAAGCTTTATTTACATAATAATTATAATAATAATAATAATAACCATGTTAAAATAATAATAATACTCTTTAGTGGAACGTTACCACCAGGCGAGGTCAGTGCACAAAAGATCTATTTAGTGACGAATAGCTTTTGTAGCCGACAGCCCTACTTATACCAATACCAATGTCCTTAAAAATCGATTTTAAATAGCTCAGTGGTAAAGGCGGCACTCTGTGAATCCAAAGGTTCCAGGGGTTGTGGGTTCGAAACCCAGCTGGGACATGACATGTTATACTCCCATTCCGGATTTTTACCACATAATAATCCCCTTTGTAAAATCATAAAAAAATAAAATTGATTGATACTATTGATAGTCCTAATTGGGCAGTATAAATAAGGCGATATTATTATTCAACCCAAGACGTAGGTATTACAATGTGATCAAAATCCAAAAAGCGGAGTAGAACTTGTCATGTTCAGGGGGTTTCGAATCCGCGACCTCTGGATTACCAGATCGACGCATTCACCACTGAGCTATAGGGGCTGACTGTACTTGGATTTGAATAGAATGAATTGGTTTTTAATCCTTGGATCGATGTATTGAAACCTAGCTTGGCACATCCATGCTGGATGGATCCAATGCAGTGGATCTTACCACAGATGGCTGCTTGACGTAGTTCTCGAGCTTGGTGTGGCTAAATTCCAGTGAGATCACGTTCAGTAGTCTATCCTTGTCCGGGTCTTCATAGTACCTGAAATGAAGCCAACAATGTAAGTTATCATATTTGTGTTAATCACTTTCGTGATATCACAACTACACAAACTCGCTTTACTAAATCTACGCTGAAATCGGGACTTGAACCACCGACCTCCAGGTTACAAGTCCGCCGCCTTATCTATCAAGCTACTGAGGTCGGCTTATTTACTATAATATGAACATTTTATCGATTCGAAAAGGAATGACGAGTACAAAGCTGAGGTTGCTACTATTATTCAGCTACTATTCAGTAGAGGGAAATACAAGAGCCAACAATGTACTTCGTGTTATTCATTTTTATTTATTTTTAGGGGAAGTCACCGTGGCCGACTGAGTTAGCGCGATAAGCATTGCACGCACGGTGACCTGGGTTCGATCCCCAGCGGGGCAGGATTTGGTCTGCTCTGTCCTTGGGTGTTTGGGGTCCACTCTTATCTCGTGAGGAAAAACGAGTAGCTGCTTGAATGAGAGCAGCGACCAGTGGCGGAATGATGGGCAAAAACAAGATATCAGGATATTAAAAGATATGGAAAAGTCCTTTAATTCTGCCCTACCCACTAAAAATTGTGATATAATAATACAAAGAAACACCTTTATTTATTTTTAGGGGAAAAAATCTTTCAAAAACTGGCTTTGTTTTTTATTTAAAGCCCGTGAAAGAACCCTCTAAAAAACACCGACTTTTTCATGCATTTTTAGTTTCTGCTCTGGAACCGATATATAAACATCCATTATTACATTACTTGAGCAAGTTATTATATCAAAACTTTAGTGGGTGTACAGCATTATACGAGAATTCTACTCATTTTTCCAAAAAATGTAGCTACTAATTTTACCTCACCAAGTATAAGTGGACCAAGAACATCCCAGTACAGAGCAGATAACTTCCACACGAACATATCAGCTTTACGAAATACCAATTTTAATCAATTTCCAATAAATATTAAACATATTCTTGTAATGCTGCCACGCTACCCATGTTAACAGCTTCTCATTTCTCCTTACGACTTACGAGGTATGAGTAGGCCCCCGAAAATTCAAGAAAATTGTACTTCCGATAAATTTCTAATAATAGAAAACGGAAGTATGTTCTTTTTTGTAACAAAAATAATAATATTTTTTTTCTCAAATTTCAATTTTATTTTTTTTGCTTTATGCATATCTCAAAAGTGATTAACACAAATATAATAACTAACATCTACATGAACTTGGACCTAGCAGGATAACTAACATCTACGTGAGCTTGGACCTAGCAGGATAACCAACATCTCTCTTGATGAGAGAGAAGAGATTGCCACAGGCAATAAACCCGCCCTTTAGGTAGGACATTAACTTCATTCTCTTTTTTTTTTTCCTGTATCTGTGCTTAATCTTATTTTTTTTTCTTTATAATTTCATTCTATTTTACTATATGTATATATTTTTTTGTTCTACCTATTAAAGCTTACTATAATAAAATGATGATAATAATAACATCTACATGAGTTTGGACCTAGCAGGATAACTAACACCTACATGAGCTTGGACCTAGCCGGCACTCACCTCTGCCACTCCTTCATGCTCATCTCCACGTTCTTCTGTGTGTTCACATCCATCACGTCCAGGGGCCGGCGAGATCCCACGGAGGTGCGGATGTCGTTGATGGAGAAGGAGGAGGAGGGGACCTGCAGCCCCAGGCCTGTCTTCTCCCGGAACAGCAGGGGCGTGGAGAAGCCATACCTCTGCAGGTAGCCGATGTTGAAGTCTGGCAGGGGAGGACCAAAAGGGTTATTATTAAACATATTTTTTTTTTTGTACTTTCAAAAGATTATTTTTTATTCAACAAATTCTTTCATCTTCATAAATAAAATTTAAATGTAAAAAATAACTTATTAATAAAATAAAAATTAACCTTCACCTTATGTAGACCTTGTGAGGATCGGCACGAACGACCATTCAACATTTGGTTAAAGGCCTAACAGGAAAAAAAAAAAAAGAACAAGGCAAGTTTAAGTGGCCAATAATGCAAAGCATGTGTTTTATTTACATAGTATAATAATAATAATACAATACAAAGAAAATGAAATTAATAGGACAAAACTTGATGAAGGGCGGTGCTAATGCCAACGGCATTCTCTTCCTAAGGTTCATTCATTTTTACAATAAGATTACAAATGCTTTATTTTTAAAATTACAAAACCTTGAAGTAACATCTTCGTAGCAAATAATTTAAAAAAAACTGATAAGAACAGATACTACACTTTGATCTTAGCCAAAAGACCGAGAAGCAATTTTTTTAAATAAAAAAAAGCACTTGTACATATTTTTTTTTACAAAAACAACAAACCAAAAAATACCCAATCTATACTGCCGGTGTGAAATCTAATCTTTCAATATGGAAAAGTGCTTGGAACCAGTAGAAAATGTAAAAAAAGTTTGGAACATTTCTATGAAAACCTCGGACATCCAAGTACAGAGTAGAAAATTTTACCGCTGCTAGGGATCGAACCCAGGTCTCCGTGCGTGCAAGCCTACTCCACTCGGTCAAGGTGAGTACTATTTCTTACATACAAAGAGAGAAATAATAAACAATAACAAAGCTCCTAATGGAACTGTTAGTGATGTTAAGACTTTAAGAGCGTACGATTAGATCAGTAATGGTAAGGTAGGTATACTTGCTTGCCACGTAGAAGGTCCCTGAGTTCGCTTCCAAGAGCTGACAAAAAAATTGTATTAAAAATTCAGTTACACATGCCTTACAGTACACTCATTTTGAAGGAGCACCAAAATGGAAAAGTATTCTGTCAAACCTTGCCCATCAGAGGGAGGCATACTATGGGATGGGCAAGCTACGACACAATCCAAAACCGCCTAATGTCAAAAAAAAGCTATGAAACCCCATTTTTTGTTGTTGTAAAATCTACTAATTGAGTAAATGCAGGCCTCCGTGGCTCAGTGGTTAAGGACATTAGTTGCTGACCCGGAGGTTGCAGGTTCGAATCCCGGCCGGAGCGGAAAATTCTAAGCGAGTTTTTCCGTTTCTGGAATGGCATGGATGAAAAGGTAAAGTGCCCTGAAGTAATGCGAAAGCGGTTCCGGGGCACATATACCCCTAAAAAAAAAAAAAAAAAAAAAATGTCCAACTTCGTGATTTACCCTGTAGTCATTATAAAAAAAACTAATTCAGAGAAAACTTTATACAATGTTTTGTTTATATACAAAAATGCCTTTCTTGTACTGTAGGGTCCAACACATGCTAACGCACTCAGGACCCTACTGAAAATTTGTGAATAAAAGAGAAGAAGATGATTATATGTAAATAAATATATTTCAAGTATTTGTTGAAAAAAAAAAAAAAAAAAAAAAAAAAAAAACTCACCTGTCCCGTGCATCTCCTTGACGAAGTTCTGAATGAAGCGATCGGACTCGAGTTTGTCCTGCAGGTTGAAGGTTCGTTTCCCTCGATGTCATCATCTCCCAGCGTCCAGTCGTCATCCGTGTAGAGTTTGCGCTCCTTGCGGTCCCGCTGTGGACAGAAGAGGGAGATATAAGTTATCATATTTGTGTTAATCACTTTCTTAATATCACAATTACTCAAACTCGCTTTACTAAATCTACGCTGAAACCGGGACTTGAACCACCGGCCTCTAGGTTACAAGTCCGACGCCTTATCGATCAAGCTACTGAGGTCGGTTAGAGGGAGATATACAGAGAACTGCTAACCCGAGAGCCGGGGGTTCGACGTTCCGACATGCGGCGAATTTTAGTGAGCCGTGTTTGAGTCTTTGTGACACTACTCACACTACGTATCTTTTTTTGTTTGTAGTAGTTGGAAAAGAAGGAGGAGGAGGATGAGGAGGAGGAGAAAAAGAAGAAGGAGAAGGAAGAGAGGGAGAATAAAGAGGAGAGTTGGGTACTAGCTCTTGTAGAAGCAGCACTCTCACTAATCTCCCGGATGACTCCTCTGATTCCAAAACTCCAACTACTAATGAGTAGGAGAAGGAGGAGAAGTAGGGAGAGAGGAAAAATAAAGAGGAGAGTAGGGTACTAGCACTAGTAGAAGCAGAAGAGACAGCACTCTCACTAATATCCCGGATGACTCCTCTAATTCCATAATTCCAACTACTAATGAGTAGGAGGAGGAGGAGGAGAAGTAGGGAGAGAGGAAAAATAAAGAGGAAAGTAGTGTACTAGCACTAGTAGAAGCAGAACAGACAGAACACTCACTAATCACCCGGATGACTCCTCTAATTCCATAACTCCAACAACTAATGAGTTGAGTAGCAGGGAACTAGCAGCGCTCGTTTCATCAAGAGTACAGAGACGAATCGCGAGGGGAGTTTAGCTTAATACGAAATAATCACTATTCACTAATCAGTCAAGTGTTACTGTTAAGCTAGTGTGGCGTGTAGCTCTACAGAAAGAGTGAGTGTGGCGATGTTATTGCGCGCATTGCACACAATACATAATAGTAACGAAAAAAATTCGCACCAGGCAAATAGAAATAGAACCTGTGTTTCTATAAACACATATAAATAGACCCGGCTGTTTTGCGATCGATCGATTTCTGAGTCCTTCATCGAGCTGATAACATTCCTGGTCGATTAGGCAATCTAGGTACTTCTTCCAAGAACTTTTAAATAAATTTTAATTTCCAATTTGTAAATACGACGTTCGTAGTAAGTTGATTTTAACGTTCGTAGATTTTAACGTGACCCCTTCGGGTGTTATCGATTTGAGGGAATAAATCGACGTAAAGCAAATCAGAAATAAGCGAATGTCTCAGAATCAACAATCAAGTAAGTAGAGGAAGGACAGGAAATCCCTTCATCCAAGTTTGTTGATGAGCAAAGCTTTTTTTGTATTCCTTCCATATGATACGATTGTTATGTCAAATTTCGAAAAAAAATCCAGGAAATTCAGGGAAAAAACAATGAAACAAAATCCCACTTGTTGATCATATTAGGCTCACTCCAGAAAGTGGCCCTTACTCTCAAAATCTTCGAATCTCCTTTTCAACCGTCAAATTTTGTTTGTTAAACACTTAGATTTAGACCGGATCAATTTTTTACTCAAAATGCCCAATCAGAGTGCATTCGAGACGAAGATTGGGTAATTAGGAGGGTGCGAAAGCTTTCTGGATGAAGCCCTGGCTGTTTGGATTATATATACTGTTCCCAAAAACTATTTGGATTATATTTACAGCGGTCAAGAAAATTCCCACAAAAATCCCACCAGAAATAAAAGTCCCACGATTCTTTGTCGAAAGAAGAGTCGGTGAATGAGGGTAGTTCTCGCGGATGGGGTGACAACCCCCCACCCCTCCTCCCATTTCACTTGAACGCAACATGGCGTTCTCAACACCCTCTGACGGGCGAATCGATATCGTAATGTCTTCTCGAAGGGGAAGAGGGGAGGGGGGAAGAAGGAGAGGGGGGAGAGGGGGAATTATAAGAAAGGGAGGGGAGAGAGAGAAGGGTGAGAAGCGAGAAATATCCTGAGGGAGTAAGCGACACAGAGAGGAGCTAAGAAAGCGATGTTTCAAATTTCAGCGAATTTATTTTTTCAAAATTAATTTTATCTTTATTGACATTTGACGATGCAATTATTCGGGTGTTTAAAAGAATCATTTGAATTAGAGAAAAAGAGAGAAAGTGAGGAGAAAAACAAAACAATGAAGAGAAACCCGAGTGAATAAAAAGATCTAACAGAGAGGAGGAGAAAATATATCGAGAAGAAAAATAAACAAATACATTCGAACCTGGATATAAGAGAACAATTTCTAGGTCTAATTAAAGTAAAAATAAACTGTTATAATAAGAGAAACCTGGATAAAAGAGAACAATTTCCAGGTCCATTTTAAGGGAAAATAAACTCTTATAATAAGAGAAACCTGGACAAAAGAGAACAATTTCAAGGTCCAATATAAGGGAAAATAAACTTATAAAAAGAGAAACCTGGATATAAGAGAACAATTTCTAGGTCTAATTTAAGTAAAAATTAACTCTTACAACGAAAGAGTAAAATCCTGGATATAACGAGAGAGAAAAAAAAATTCCGGAATTAGAGTAAGTAAGTAAGTTATCATATTTGTGTTGATCACTTTCGTGATGTCACAACTACTCAAATTCGATTTATTAAATAAATCTACGCTGAAACAAGGACTTGAACCACCGACCTCCAGGTTACAAGTCCGCCGCCTTATCGATCTAGCTACTGTGGTCGGTAATTTCCGGAATTATCCACGTTCGACTTTCGGACATCTTCTTAACTATATAGGGAGTCTATTTTTTCTAGAATTCCCATCGAAGCACCCGCAGATCCCCCGCCCAGAGAGTTCTAGGTTCCAGTGATGACTTGGGTTCAGGGTTTCATGGAGGGGGGTGCAAGTGGATTTACCTTCATGGAGGGTGCAAGTGGTTTATGAGACGAGATAAAGAACAGAGATGCGTCCGCAAGTGAGATGCGGGCTAGCACGACGGAGAAATATCGTAAGCATGAGACAGAATACGATAAGATTCCGATGAAAAATAATTCGACGGGTATCACGGTGTGGAATACGGCAGAATTTTTGTGAACGAAATGCTTTCGATAAGATATCAAACATAATTGGACTAAATTATTATTTACGTATGTGTTATAGTACGGAATTTAGAATCTAAATAAAAAGTTAAGTTCACTAGGAGTCCTGGTTTGATTTTTAAAAAATACGTACGTACACGCGTACTTAACGTAGACGTAGACTGGGGTATACGTATGTCATTGATATATTATATGTATGTTTCGGGAAATGGCCTATTAGGGGACTTGGACTTTTATAATAAAAAATACACGAAATACAAACAACCTCATTTTATTAAATTGTTTGCAATTTTAAGTTAGAGGAAAGTTCAGTGTCACTTTTATCATCATACTTATTGTAATTTAAAAATAAAATAATTATCTGCGGACTTACAGGTTAGGTGGAAGAGATTGCCAAAGGCAATAACCCCGCCCTTTAGTTAGGACATATATTAATACATATTTATTTATTTTTTCTTTTCTTATATTGTATATTAATTTGTAATTATCTGTGTTGTATATGATATGTCCAATTAATGAAGTGTTAAATAATAATTTAGAAAGCTCCTTGCGATTTACGATATACGAGGGGCACTAGACTTTCCATTGGTATACGAGTATACCGGTCCGATACTCTGACAAAACAAATGTTTTTAATGTAATGTAATAATGTATATTTATTTTAGTTTTTTTTACAATTTTTGTGGCACTCTCCCTAAGGAATACTTCTAAGGATTTTTTAAAATCTACTTCTAGCCTGCACGCGCTGGTATGGCTGCATAAAGCCTTGCTAGGATTTTAAAATTTTAAGCATAAAAATTTCAAGTCAATATTGTAGGAAGAAATTGATATCCAAGGCGTTTAAAGGACTAGTAGACAAGCTCAAGAAAGAGATGGGTTAAGAAAAGAGAAAAAATGTTGTAATAGGTAAAATGTTTGCGAAATAAATGATAATTTTACAAAACCAGAGACTGTATAGCAAGGCTTCTTAATATGTAGGTATAACTCTAAAATGGCTATTCCCATTTAATTACATTGACTATAATTATATTGTTGCATTTTTTTTCCATTAACAAAACGTTTCTGTATATCGTCATTTTTCTATTATATAATTTCTATTTCTTAAATATAAGTCCGTATCCGTCTTCTTCAATTTATCTCTCTCATCTTTTCTATTCCAACTGACCACCTACCACCCATGCCTTTGACTTTTCTTACCATACTATGTCAATCAGGCGCGGCCGGTGGGAAAATGTTCTGGGTGTGCCGCCACATAAACCCGACTGAAATGGGATTTATACAGTCGATATTTCAGTCTTTAAAGAGTTTGAGTTTGTTAACCAGGCCAATCATAATAATTGTGGATGAGTTATTCTAGAAATGTGTGATCATTTTCTTTGTGTACGAGCTAGGAGAAAATTCTCTCTTTTTCTTTTTCGTCTGGGGGTACTCAGGAGTTCCGCAGCTCCTTAGCACCGGCCGCGCCTGATTTCAACACTCTCCATGTTTTTACCTTCTTTCTCTCCTCTCTGTCTTTCTCTCTTGCTCTTGGGCCCCTTGGAAAGGTTTAGAGAAGCAGAAAAATGTGGCGACAGAGTAAAGATACTCGTATACGTAGGAGGTAATGAGTGAGTGAGTATGTGTGTGTGCATGTGAGAGAGAGAGAGAGAGAGAGAAAGATAGAGCCAGAGAGGGAGAGAGAGGGAGAGAGAGAAAGATAGAGCCAGAGAGAGAGAGAGATAGAGGGTGTGAGAGAGGGAAGGAGAGAGAGAGAGAAAGATAGAGCCAGAGAGGGAGAGAGAGAGAGAGAGGGAAAGATAGAGCCAGAGAGAGAGAGAGATAGAGGGTGTGAGAGAGGGAAGGAGAGAGAGAGAGAGAGAGAGAGAGAGACTTGGGAGGGAGAGATATAGAGATATTAAGGACGAAATGAGAGAGAAGAGGAAGAAATATTTATGAAGTTGAAGTCAGACTGACTTGTCAGTAGTAACTATGTCTTTCTTCATACACGACCTGGTTGTGTATATAATACCACCTTATATCCTTCTCTGTACCTGAAATTTTTGGAACTTGACGTTTTTCCACTGGGCATTTAAAATGTGAGGGTGCATTGTGGAGAGATACTTGCATTTGCCACTTGGTTTTTTTTCAACCAGGCGTTTTAACACTTTTAGTAGACTTTTCAAGTCCTTCGGCGTCGATTCTTTTGATGTTTTAGACGCGTGTATTAGACAGTTGTTTTCAGGTAATTTAGAAGGAATAGCAACACCGCTTTCTTCTCTTCCACTTACCGTGCGGGTTTTATATTTCTTCCGTTTCTTTTCTTCCACTTACCGTGCGGGTTTTATATTTCTTCCGCTTTCTTCTCTTCCACTTACCGTGCGGGTTTTATATTTCTTCCGTTTCTTTTCTTCCACTTACCGTGCGGGTTTTATATTTCTTCCGCTCGCCGTTGTGTGAGGATCCGGCTGACCCTGCCGCCTCCTCGTCCATACTGAAAGCTTGCTTCAAGTTGTTCTTTGTGGATGCTACACGCGAGTGTGTCCTCTCTGGTCTCCACGTCACTTCTTGTAAGATTAGACACACGAGCAATTCTCTAACAGAGTGCCATTAAAGAAAACAAAGGTTGCCTTGTACAAGAGATGCTCTTGAGAATTTTCCTTAATGGTGGAGTCTTTCATAAATATTATTCATCGTGGACACTAGACACTTTCCTGGGAGTTCATGGGGAATAACGATGCCGAGTATATAATACGAGTAGTTATTGCGCTACACGAGGAGGTATTGCCGTAGAGCTTGTCAGAACATAGCTTTAATGCACGAATAGCTCAGTGGTTCAGCACTCGCTTGCCATGCGGAAGGTCCCGGGTTCGAAACCCCGCGCCGACAAAAAAATTGTATTCATAAATTAGTTACATGCAGTTGTTTGTAAGGGATACCTTCCGGTGCGCTCGGGTTGACCCAGCACCTAAATTGGAAGTAATGTGTCACTTCTCGCCCATCAGAGGGGAGGCATACTACGGGATGGGCAGGCTGCAACACAGACCACAAGCGTCTACAGTAGCTCCTGTTTCATGGCTACGAAATAAAAAAGGCTGTGAAACACTCTTAAAAATAAACATGTTTCTCATAGATGTTAAAATTTTATCCTTTCTTGAATCGTGCCATTATTGCGAGAAATCAACTCAATGTACTAAATTACAAATTTCCTGGACGAAGGCTTTTTAATGTACGTACGTTATTTTTGGTCTATGAGATAATGGATTAATTTTAACATTTGTTTTTAAAAATATAATACATGTAAATTATGTGGATTTGCGCGAAGTAGTATCATCACAGCAATGGCGTCTCAGCACCCATGGAAGTTTTTAACTTGACTAGAATTTGAGAAAAAGTATAATTTAAATGAAAACTTTAGAGTCTGAGCAAGATCATTCTATCCAACGACTAAATAGTCCGGTCATTAATAGGGGTTCTACTGTAATAATAATAACTTTAAACTTCAATTCCTTTTTTCCTTCAAAGAACGTATTTTTGGAGTACTAACTCATTTCGGTCCACAGTAGAGATGAGCCAGCGTCGATGGCATGTTGAATACACCGGTTCCCTTCAGAACACCGAAGTTAAGCGACATCCAGCGAGGTTAAGACTTGGATGGGTGACCATTCAAATTCTAATTCTCGTGACGCTGGCTTTTCCCGGCCCCACTCAGGCTGGGTGAGGTCAATGTGAGTAGCAGGTTTGTGAGTTTCCTGCGAATGGAGGGTAAAACCCCCGTCGTGATATGACCATGGCAGTTGAAAGCGACGTTAAACCCCACTTAAAAAAAAAAAAAACAGTAGAGATGGACTGTTCTGTTGGCTATAAAGGTTATACCAAGTCCTTTTCTAAGATTTTTTTTTTATTTCTTGAAAGATGACTGTTTCACAGCATTTTTGATTTCATAGCCATAAAACAGCAGCTACTAAAGATGCTTGTGGTTTGTGTTGTAGCTTGCCATCTTGTTGATCTCGTAGTATGCCTCCCTTCTGATGGGTTCGCCGTGTTTGTGAATCGATTTCCCATATAGTTATTAAGTCAATTGTTTGAAGGTGTTCCTTACAAAAAATTGTAACCAAATTATGAATTAAATTTTTTGACGGTTCAGGTTGGAACTCTTTCAGGACAAATATCTTTGATCGTGCGCTCAAAAATACCTCTTAGATTCAAAATTCCTTAAGAAACCTGGAAGTCTGAGAGAAAAAAAGTTCTACCAAACAAAAAAAAATCCATCCTAAATATTTTCTATAGATACCGTTTTAAAATACCTACAACTGCCTCACATAATTTTGCATGTTTAAGTTTTTGGTCACCTTCTCAAATAACAATCTTGTTGATTGGAAACTAGTCAGGTTCCCCACCCCTGCAAGTGCAGCCAAGCACACGAGTGCACTTCAACTTAGTGCACTCTGAAATGCAAGCCAGGCACAGAGCTCTTGACAATACCCCACACTGCAGATGTACTCAGCCTCCGACGCTAGGACAGAGATGAAAGAATCTCGGATACCTCGATCAAAGTTTCGAAAACAATTTGAAATCGAACTTGAGGACGAAACTGAGGATTTCGATCGCCCCGGATGAATCACAGAAAAGTCCGACAGATGCTCCCCGCAACGAATAACATCTCGTTTATCTAATATAAATGAGATTATTTTCGCATTTTTTCACACAATGCTGCGATATTAAAAACAGGCGAACGCGATAGCAGTGAGAATGCAGGCTCTGCTAGGCGAGAGTCACACCAACAGTGACGTAATTTACGAGAAAAAAAAATTGAAATAAAATTCTGTCTGAAAATACGTCGAAAAAAACCAAGCCCTAGCCAATACCAACGCTTGGAGAGGAAAATTGGCTTCCATGTTCTGTAGATATTTCAGACCTTCAATTTTTAGAATATAAAAATCACAAGAAAAAAAACCTTCCGAGATCTTGAATCGTCTTGAAAATCGGGCGTCGGGCGGTCGTTTATTGCGACGCGAAACGCCGAAAAGCGAACGAAAAACTGTCACGGGGAAAAATCGTTCTTTGTCGAGGCAAGACAAGAGAATTGCGCGCAGGCAAAAAACGAAAAACAAGCGGACGTAGTCTTCCCCTTGCAAGCACGAAGCAGACTAAACTGTTATTCCGAGTCAGACGCAGGCACAGCAGGCAACTCGACAGAGTCCAAAGCCAAAGCAATGAAACGGAGAGTGGAGCACTGAATGGCGAATAGAGGAAGCTTTGGGTCTTGACGATAACATGAACATCCTTGCCCGAGGAGTGACACGAGTCTTCCTCACGTTGCTCTAGGACAGCTAGCCTAGCTGCCTCCACACCCACATGGAACGAGTACGTCAATCTAGAAATACCTTCAGTTGAGAAAGTCTTCCTTGATGCTCTGCCATTATGTAAGAAAAGACCAGTAACAGGAAGCATGTTAATGGTCTAAACTTCTGAACTGCCAAATTTTAAGACGAACCCAACATAAACACTTCTTTTCTGTTCTGTTCTGTTATGGTGCTACTGTAGTATCTGATTTCAGTTATGTGATTAGCTGTTACCATGCTAATAACATGAGTATAGTAATAAAATTGTCTCCACTTTTGCGACATTAATTCGAGCAAAGGCACGATGGCTGAATATTTCCACAGTTGGTTTTTAACCGGCCCATGCTGTCAACTGTGAAACCAAAGAGAGACAACATTGATGGCATTCATGCGAATGTCAAGTTGTATTTCGTTGCTTTTATCTGTCTGTATAGACGACTTGTTAGTCCTCAAAAATGAGCCACAGCCCCAATGTTGATCTTTTTTCACAGATGAATACTGAGAGGTTGAATAGGGGCTAGCTATTCCGTAGCTTCCTATCCAAAAGAGTTGTCCTAATTAACTCCTGATGTAGCTCATACCTCAGAAGAAAATGACTACAAATCTTTGTAGATCTATCTTTCCAGTACAAATTACTTTTTTAATTCCGAGAAATTTCTAGGGGGGAAACAATTAATATATTTATTAATGTACTGCTCACTATGTGAGTTGCCAAAAGAACACAGTATACAAATCAAACTAGTTAGTTATTCCATTTTTCTTTGTTGTTATTATTTTTTTTCTTCTATTTTTCTGTTCTTCTTAGAAATTTGAACTATGGTTTTTTTTTCAGTATTATAATTTTGTACGAAGTAGATATTTAATTCATTCATTTGAATTAGTGGGGAGGTCCAGTTGTCAAGCTATTCATGCTCCAGCTCGGAAGTAAAGCACGCTACGAAGTTATTCCCGAGCATGGAGAATCTCGCGCGATATCTCGCGAAGTTCTCTCCGAGCTGACGTTACTTTTTACGACGGAGGAGAACGAATTATGTATGTTCTCGCCTGGCCCGCTGATCTGCCAGCCTGGTGAACTCGATTGAGGTTTGCCTGCTTCTGAGTGCGGAGTTTCTCTCACTCGAGCTCACCGTGCTGTGTTGCAGCCAGCGTTGCCACATGTCTCTGCTTTTCACAGCGTTGTCGGAGGGATTTTGGTGTGTAGGTGAGATATTTGCGAGATGCTTAGATTCACATCCAGCAGATGACTTTGGGGTAATGTACCCAGCAGCATTATCTGTTGTTTAATTTTTATGTCATAAGTCATAAGTAGCAAGTTGCTTTAGGACGATTATTTTGTTTTCGATGGAATATTCCAGCCATGTAATGAACCTCGCAAGCAAAGCCTAAACTATCCATGGTTTACTATATTTATGGATGCATTTCTATGAATATTTTGCTGACAGAATTCACATCTTCATTAAATTAAACTCTGCGAGCATGATCTTGATATACCTTCCTCTAGCAGGCATGTTACATGGGATTTTTTATTCGAAGGCAGGGATTTTGTAAGAATTCTGTCTTTCGGCAACACCACACGCAGAGCAACGCTGTAATTCCTCGAGAAGGCTAAGTGCTGCCGCTTGAGCCAAGGCATAGAGGGGGTCTTGAAGACTGGGGTGGGTGGGGTATCCACGAGGTAGGAAGGAGTGCTGGAGGCCCAAGTAGTCCCGTAGGAGGGGGAACTACTAGTGATTCACTCTGTTTTTCTGTTGACATTGCAGGACTGCAGGATCATCAATTCATCAGGGCTAGTGAGTGAGTGAGTGAGTGAGTGGTATGCCCTGCCCGGCCTAGGTACAGCTGACGCGAGTCCGCTGGGCGAGGCAGTCAACATGAGAATTATGCTCTTATAAAAGTCAATCAGGGCAATGTGGAAGGCCTGTGTGTTGAGCTGGGTTGGTCATTAATATATTTCTTGCAGGCACAGGTATTGTAGGCAGTGCGATTTCAATGATTGATCGTTTTAAATGCTCTGATTTGATTAACAAAGTAATAAACAATGAATAACTACTTTATTCCCTTCTTACGTAGTCACGTCGATCTTCTTTGTTTTATAATGGATACTATATGGACAGCGTTGCTTAAAATCAGGACAGTGTTTTTCCTATAACCTAACCTGAGCACAAAATGTCTTCCTGGGGGTCGGACTCCTACCGGACAACAGTTGCGGTACCAGCCATGTTAGGCCAGAAGACAGTAACACAAATCTTGGCCCCTATAAAAGGGTTGATGTTAGGAAGTGCAAAAAGATGTAAAATAAGGAGGTAGGAGTGCCAGAAGCAAACAATGAGGAATAGATTGAACAATGTAGGTTTGGGAAAAGGTGAAGAGAAAAGAAGATTGAATGCGGCGAAACTGCTAAGCTTACCTGTGATTTATCAAGAAACATAAGTAGGTCAAGAAAAGGATTTTCAGGTCAAATTCACTGCTCTAGGTATGTACAGTAAGAAAAATCTGGATAAATGAGATAAAAATTCGGTCCCTTATTTCTAGGTCAAACTGTACTTACTGCTCCTTTACTAAGCCGCAAAGTATCACAATCACATGGTAAGTACAAAACCCAAAGTTTTCGAGTCGCTAGTCGGTCAGTTTTTATGCTAGCAGGCGCGGCCGGTGGGAATTTGGTTTGGGGGTGCTGTCAAAATTTTACGAAAAGAAAAACTATGCAACATTTAATACATGTCTGCAAGGCCTAGTGGTGAAGTGGTTATGTCAGGGAGAGGGAATTCTAACTAGGGGGTCAATAGTTCAAGTCTCACGTATGGTGATTTTCGAGAATTCAGTTAGAGTGGTTAAGTATCATAATAAATTAATTTGTTTTAATTTATAAAAATGATTAGCTGACGCAAATATATTATGATGATAATTTTGGAATAACGTTTATTTTTCACGACCATTGTAGATTTTTTTTCAACATACATAAGAATAAAAAAACGCTTGCATACGAGTTTGCAACCATTTCGACATTTTCATCTTTACTATTCAAGGTCCAAAACCCAACTGACCAAATTTCGTATTGTGCGCATGACACACACTTTCCCTCTTCTCTTAGGATTGCAATATCGAAACGAAAATATCGATATTAGGTATATCGATAATATCGAAACCATAATATCGATATCCGATATTAGAAGACTTCTCTCCCTTTACAATTCGATATTTCGTTACATAATATCGTTACATAATATCGTTACATAATATCGTTACATAATTTCGTCACATAATTTTGGTTATGTGCCAGAGCAAAGACATGAAAATGTCAAAAATGTTCAAAAGAAAGAAAATAAGAATTTATAAAGGACTTACTCTTTACTGATTATTTGGAGTAGAATCCATTCGCTGGATTTCGAACAAAACTTGTGAATGGCTTTTTCATTAAAGTCAGAATCAAATATGTACCTATGTTAGAAATCATTTTTTTGTCAAGTAAAAACAAAGAAAACTTATTCTTAATAAGATGTCAACTGAATTAATTTTGTTTTTCCATACCTGCTTTGAAATGTAATTACCTAATTCCTCTGTGATAAAAAAAAACAATACTAAAAGTAAAAATATACATTTTTAACTTTAAAGAGAATGAATCGATAATGCTAATTTAATTTTAATATCCTTTATAAGAAGTTTCAAACCCAACTTAAATTGATTGCACAAATTTAATCTTAAAATGAATTCAAAATTAAGGATAAAATAAATGTTATAATCTTATAGACCGATATTATGTTTACAAAACTTTGGGTAAAATAAACTGTTAGGTAAATTCAATGATCAATAAAATTGTTATTTGTTACACTGTACTTTAAATCATTAAATAAATTGTTATCGATTATTAATTAATTTTCAAAACAAAAACACGTGAAATTATTAACATAAATTTCGCGGAACGAAAGGGCACGGACCGAGTCAGGCGCAAAGGAGACCTTGAACTAATTGTTAGTTCCGGAAGGAACCAGTAAATTAGTTCAGTGGATGAAGGGGAAGCCGGAGGGCTTCCCCTCTTCCTCCTCTGAACGGAAATCTAAAAATAATTCGAATTTTTACCACATCACTCTATTAGCTCTGCAGTCAGTTAGAAATTTTTCAGCGTACCCTATTTGCTTCCTTCTCGTCTCCCCGAGACCAACCCGCTGTGCGGGTAGGTTTGGCTGCTCCATGCCTTCTCTTTCAATAAGGCATGAGCAGAGAAAAGAGAAATGCTCTACGGAGCGCGGCAGCGTACCGCACGGAGAAGCCAAAAAGTAAGAAGCGCGTTAGATATAGCTCCGTGAAGTTGGCTCGCCCCTAAAGTAAGAAGCGCGTTAGATATAGCTCCGTGAAGTTGGCTCGCCCTTAAAACCACCAATATGAAAGCTTTATTGGTCAAAAGTTTATATTTATGTTCTCTACAATCTCTACAATTAAGCTTGGCTAAGGTTTATCTAATTATAATTAGATAATTTTTATGAATTTTTGTTCGAAATATGCGTAATGATTTTCATTCACTACAAGCTAGAGAGACATGAAAAAAAATCTTTTCTTTCCTTTTCGTCTGGGGGTGCTGGAGTTCCGCAGCTCCTTAGCACCGGCCGTCCCTGGACTTTAGTTTAGATTAGTCGCACTGACCGATACTTTTTTTATTTATTATTGTAGCCTTTAGCAAGATTCAACACATGACATGCAATTTTTTAGTTTTTGGTAAGCGGTTTTCAAATTGTGGCCACCCGAACGCGGAGGAAATTGACCAACTCTATTTACAGAGCAATGCAGCCTAAACTAATAATCTGAGTGCAAAACGTCCGAGAATAGTTTATTTTCAAAATTATCTAAATTACTTAAGACAATCAGTAAACTTTTGATTTGTCACCAATTTCTCAAAGACCACTTTTTGACCAAACCATCTATCAGTGCGTAATTTTTAAGGGAATAAAGAGTTACATATATTATGTGTATGTTTTTAACAACTACTGTATGTTTTTATTTTTTCTTTTCATTATTTTCTTTGTGACGATTGAAAATGTACTATTTTAGTATTTTTGAGTGCATATAACTGTAAATAAAATAAACCAGACCATCCTTCAAGTCAGGCTATAGTTCGCTGTGATTCGTTGAAACTCCGACGAAAGGATTGTCTTGCTCATCTCAAATTTGATCCTGTCTTATACAGGGTGGGGCAAAAGTCTGGAAACCCCTGAATAACTTTCGAATGGCTTCTTCGGTAAAATTAAAATTTTGTAAGGTAAACCGGGCTAATAAGACCTTCTTTTAGAGTGGAGTTGATTTTTGTTACCGGCCCCCATGTCGGGGCCAGGGGGGCCAACTTTATTTTTTTAAATACGAACCCCTACCTTGCGATACATTTTTGGAAAGGTCTTTAAATAAGAAATACATTGGTGTAAATTTTATTTTTTTTAATATTAACTGTTTGCAAATGGCGTCCAACTTTGTGTATGCAGTAAAGTCTGGAACCCCTGAATATCTTTTGAAAGGGCTTCCTCAGAAAAATTTAAAATTGTACACGGTAAGTCAGGGTAATAAGACCTTTCCAAAAATGTATCGCAAGATGGGGTTTCGTATAAAAAAAAATGAAGTTGGCCTCCCTGGCCCTGACATGGGGGCCGGTTAAAAAAAAATTGGTCCCATTCTAATAAAAGCTCTAATTACCAAGGATTACCGTACACAATTTTAAATTTACTGAGAAAGCCCTTTCGAAAGATATTCAGGGGTTTCCAGACTTTACTGCATACACAAAGTTGGACGCCATTTCCAAACAATTAATATTAAAAAAATAAAATTTGCACCAATGTATTTTTTATTTAAAGACCTTTTCAAAAATGTATCGCAAGGTGGGGGTTTGTATTTAAAAAAATGAAGTTGGCCCCCCTGGCCCCGACATGGTGGCCGGTAACAAAAATCGACCCCATTCTAAAAGAAGGTCTTATTAGCCCGGTTCACTGTACAAAATTTTAATTTTACCGAAGAAGCCGTTCGAAAGTTATTCAGGGGTTTCCAGACTTTTGCCCCACCCTGTATAGGCCCTCAAGGTTTAAGGTCCTGGATCAACACGAGCGCACCAAAAGGAGTCCCTTACAATCAACTGTAACCACAAATAATTATTTTTTTTTGCCTCAGTAGCTTGATCGATAAGGCGGCGGACTTTAAACCTGGAGGTCGGTGGTTCAAGTCCCGGTTTCAGGATAGATTAAGTAAAAGCTAGTTTGAGTAGTTGTGACATCGCGAAAGTGATTAACACAAATATGATAACTTTTTTAATTTTTTTTTTTTTGCTCTGGGGTTCGAACCCTGGATCTTTCGAGTGGTAAGCGAGGATCTTACCACAGAGCTAATCGTGCGCTATCTTGGTCCCAGAACTCACGTCGATCTCTTATGCAAAGGATATTCCTTTTCCTAGAAAGAGCCATAGCAATTAGATCATTTGAACCAGTACCGGTAAAAACCCTTCGTCAGTTGATTTTGTGGCTGGACGGACTATTCTTGTTTAACTCTAGTAGACCTAGTTCAGTGCAAGTTGTAAACGTGTATAAAACAAAATACATATAAAGTATGTTTCGTGTTTATAGGCCGGTTGGCTGGCGTTACATGATGAGCTTGATAGGGATGACCATAATAAAAAATATTTTATTATGGTCATCCCTATCAATAAGGGATGACCATAATAAAATATTCTACAGAAGTTTTTGAAGTAAATCGAGAACCAACGGGCGCATTACGATTCGGCCCAAAAAGGTTTTCGATTTCAGGTAAAAAAGGTCATCGAACGATTCGTCCCAAAACGTTATCTTGACCAAAAAATAAACAACACGATTCGGCCCAGTGCAACATTCTAAGTACCGTACATATTGAGGGATTTTTTATTATTCAACATTAAATTACGAAATTACCTTCTATGTATATTGTATATCAGGCTTTGGCCTTCTATGTATTATCCCTAACCCTACTATATTCTTGATGCATGGCCTTCTATGTATTTTACCTAACCCTACTATATTCTTGAGGCATGACCTTCTATGTATTTTACCTAACCCTACTATATTCTTGAGGCATGGCCTTCTATGTATTTTACCTAACTCTACTATATTCTTGAGGCATGGTCTTCTATGTATTATCCCTAACCCTACTATATTCTTGAGGCATGGCCTTCTATGTATTTTACCTAACCCTACTATATTCTTGAGGCATGGCCTTCTATGTATTTTACCTAACCCTACTATATTCTTGAGGCATGGCCTTCTATGTATTTTACCTAACCCTACTATATTCTTGAGGCATGGCCTTTTATGTATTTTACCTAATCCTACTGTCAAACACTCAAACACACAGTGATAACAAAGATGACTGTTACTGGTTCAAAACAATGTTTCCATACTATTTTATTAGGGTTTTTTTGGTGGAATGAAAGTGGGACTTTTTGTTGGAATAAAAGTGGGTTTTTTTGTGTGGGATCAAAACTTGATAGTGTGTTTTGGGACGAATCGGGTTATGGCCGAATCGGGTTGTGTTTTTTTGTGTTATTTTTGGGGCCGAATCATGCTATGGAAAAGGTCTACTCAGGTAATTTGGGCCGAATCGTGAAGTTCCCGAACCAACCTACCAAAGTGTGAGCTTATTGGACCACTTTTATTATTTCTTGCATAGTAGAAGCATGCTCGGCTTGCACTCCAGATGACCCGGGTTCGAGTCCCGGCGGGGTCGGAATATTTCGGCTCTGTATTTTGGATGTCGAGGCCAACCTTAGCCTCGTGAGGACAATTTGGGTAGTTGTAGATGGGCAACGACCATTGGCGGCATTCCGAGGTTGATATTGGAATATGATGGTTGGTAGGAGATATGGTGCATTCGCATTAGTTCTCGTAATGTCGATGCTACCCACTAAAAAATGTAACATATTTACACAAATATAACAATCTCTTTGCCTTAATTATTAATTTTTTTTATTACTTTTCTTATCCTATAATAAGGAAAGTATTGTATTCGTAGAAAATTTGACCTACCCAGATTTTTACATTTCTGGACTAGTCATAACCTCAGGAGTCAGGATACAGAAGATGTTGTTTTCGGCCATTGGTCAGTGCGAATAAAAAAATAATTTTGGAATCCTGATCCAATTTACTTGTATTTTGTTGGAGTCCCGCTTGGACCAACTTTTTACTTTCTATTACCTACCTATAAGGTGTAGTAAGTAATTGACCTCAGTAGTAAATCGATTTTGAGTAGTATAAGTGTAAGTAGTGCTTTATTTAGACTGACAGGTAGTCCCATTATGCCAACAGTTTAACAAAGCACCTCTTTATTTATTTGAGTATAAATACAATATGAACAGTAAAGCAAATATTTAGTAAAGCGAGTTTGAGTAGTTGTGATATCACGATTGTAATTAACACAGATATGATAACGGCAATAGGTGAGTTCGGTGCGAAGATTACCCGCACCTTTTTCGCATGTATGAATTCGGTGCCGCCGAAAAAAGGTGATGTATGAGTTCGGTGCGGTCCTAATGACTTATAAATTGATTGTTTTTTTATAATGTACTCTGTTGTTAGTTAACAGTCATCCTGCTGTTATTAAGTTAGTAGATTATGTTGTAGACAGTTACATTCAGCAAGGCTGTCCATTTCCTCCTTGAAGGCCATGCCTAGGGTTAATAGTAAGATTAGGTAAAATACAATGAAGGCCATGCCTTGGGTTTATAGTAGGGTTAGGTAAAATACATGCCTTGGGTTTATAGTAGGGTTAGGACCGGTTAGGTAAAATACAATGAAGGCCATGCCTTGGGTTTATAGTAGGGTTAGGTAAAATACAATGAAGGCCATGCCTTGCGTTTATAGTAGGGTTAGGTAAAATACAATGAAGGCCATGCCTTGGGTTTATAGTAGGGTTAGGTAAAATACATTGAAGGCCATGCCTATAAGGAAAAAAATACTATAATTACCTGATCATCAGGGCAAGTACCAGGGCACCGAATTCATACATGACCTTTTTTAGGCGGCACCGAATTCATACATGACCTTTTTTAGGCGGCACCGAACTCATACATTTTTTTATTTTCCGCACCGAACTCATACGTAGCCATGATAACTATCTAACTATAAGGTATAGAAAGAATAAGTATTGTTTTTTGGTCGGTTTTTTCGAAATTGAGCTCATAACATTTCTGGACAAACTAGACTCTTCTGATTTCAAAAAAGTAATTTTTATCAAATGGTCTGTTCGTATGTATGTGATGTGTGTATGTATGTATACAAAATATTATCTCAAGAACGGTAAGTCGTAGAGCGATGAAGTTTGGCATTTAACTGCAGGGCGCTAATAATACAGAACCAGAACAATTTCATGGAAATCCGGCATTTTATTTTTTGGTTATATTTCGAGAAAGAATACAAATTCAAATATCTCGTAAACTATAAGAGCTATCGAAAAATTCAATAGAATTAAATCATTTTTAATAGTAACCTACCACATTATCACATATTTCGAATATCAATTTCTGACATTTTTTATTATTTCCTCTTGCCCGTGGGTAAAATTTTGTACAATAATGAAATATGTGCAAATATTTCGAAAACGAAAAGATATGGATTTTTATTTATTTAAAAATATCGTTTTAAATGGTAATTTTACACATATTTTCAGTACTTTTAAATTAATTTTCGACATTATTGAAAATTTAACCAGAGATTGTGTAACTCTCTGATAAAACTTCCTGAAGTGTAATAGAAAGTCGTGTGATGTTCACATCAGTTTATTTATTATTCATCCTAGATTGGGGTTGTGACATATCAAATCCAATGATTATGAGGTGCTCAAAACGAATTTGACATAACTTTTGCTTACTGTTACCTTATACCTTCGAGAGGCGACTGGGGAGTGATGGAATTCGACTTATTTTTGAGTGATAAGGAAAGTTGTGCGGTGTCACACCCAGTTTATTTATTATTTCTCGCTGACAGCAAAGACACTATGAACTTGATACTTGTATGGCAGAAATCTTGCTTATTTATATCTGACTAGCTGTTTTCCCGTGCTTTTTGAACTTTTTATAATTTTTCTGGACAAAGCGACAATGGTTTTGAGGGGGTCAATTCTGAGACATTTTTCGCTACCTCTTACCGTTTTGGCTAAACAACTCCGGACAAACAAACAAACAAACATAGGTAGGTAGTCATTTTTTCTGTTTCATATACAGGGTGTCCCACCAAACTTGGACACCTCAAATTACTCGGCCCCTGAAAGAGTTTTTGAAAAATAAAAAAATCTAGGGCACATGTGCTAATTATGCGGTTTCAGTTATGAAATTTTTTTTATACAGGGTGGTTCAAAAGTCAGAAATTGAGGTGGCAACTTTCGATTTTTAAATGGATCGACCTGAATTTTATTTGATAAATTTACTTCTAAATGATTTCTGAGTACTTTTTTAAACAAAAATATTACATACAGGGTGGTTTTTTTTCGACCAATTTTTTTTCTAAATCTTGAATAACTCAAGTTCGGTTAATTTTTTCGATAACAAGAAGAGAACGTGTTTGTGTAATGAAAACACGCACTTTCAATTGGCATCAAAAAAAATTATACAGGGTGGTTCACAAGTAAAATAATGACTTGATTTTTTTTAAAACCGAGTTTTTTTAATTTTTTATTTAGGATTAATAATTCTCGTCTAATTTTACACATTTTTCGTTAGTCATATCGAAAAACAAAACTAAAGTGTTGTACAGGGTGAGACATAATTTTTTTATAACACCCTGTATATGGGCAGTCAAAGAGACGCAAAATTAAATATAAAGACTAAATATGCAAGAAAAACTTTGATTATTAATTAAACTAAAAAGTTATGGTGTTTTAACTTATATTGTCGCATGGACCACCCTGTAGATATTTTCTTAAACTATCATGTAGGTACTCTAAGTTGTATAAAATTCAACGAACACTTCGAATCATGTGGGAAAAACAAGTAATAAACACGAATTTGAAGCCATTTTCAATTTGGTGTCCACACTGATTGATTTTAAAACTTGAAATGAAAAGTAGGTAGGTGCAGACACAAAATTGAGCATGGCTTTTCGAATTCATTTTTTTTCTTTCAGATTTGGACTCCTCGTTGAATTTTAGACAGTTTCGACTACCCATATGATGGTTTAAGAAAATATCTACAGGGTGGTCCATGCGACAATATTAGTTAAAACACCATAACTTTTTAGTTTAATTAATAATCAAAGTTTTTCTTGCATATTTAGTGTTTATATTTAATTTTGCGTCTCTTTGACTGCCCATATACAGGGTGTTACAAAAAAATTATGTCTCACCCAGTACAATACTTTAGTTTTGTTTTTCGATATGACTAACGAAAAATGTGTAAAATGAGACGAGAATTATTAATCTCAAATAAAAAATTAAAAAAACTCGGTTTTAAAAAAAATCAAGTCATTATTTCACTTGTGAACCACCCTGTATAAATTTTTTTGATGCCAATTGAAAGTGCGTGTATTCATTACACAAACACGTTCTCTTCTTGTTATCGAAAAAATTAACCGAACTTGAGTTATTCAAGATTTAGAAAAAAAATTGGTCGAAAAAAAACCACCCTGTATGTAATATTTTTGTTTAAAAAAGTACTCAGAAATCATTTAGAAGTAAATTTATCAAATAAAATTCAGGTCGATCCATTTAAAAATCGAAAGTTGCCACCTCAATTTCTGACTTTTGAACCACCCTGTATAAAAAAAAATTTCATACTGAAACCGCATAATTAGCACATGTACCCTAGATTTTTTTATTTTTCAAAAACTCTTTCAGGGGCCGAGTAATTTGAGGTGTCCAAGTTTGGTGGGACACCCTGTATAGAGATTTCTTGCTGACAGCAAAGACACTATGAACTTGATACTTGTATGGCAGAAATCTTGCTTATTTATATCTGATATGGCAAATACCTACAAGGTGAAGATCATGCTTAATCACCTGATCAGTAAATAAAAATAGTCTTTCTGTCTTCATAACAATATTGCCACTTCTGGCAGGTGTTTCCCCTGCCACAACTCACAAGTCTTCTTATGCTTCGCTTCCAGGACCCTAAAGTTAACATACATAATATTATTTATCCGACACGCTTGGTTTATTATTGGCAATTAATTTATATTGTAGTGCATATCCATAAAGATCCGCAGTAATGTATCAATGGTGCAACTTAACATCGAACTTCTCTATTGCCATTCCTTGCGAAACCAAAACATCGAGTCAAGAATATACCCGAGTTTAAAAATAATCAGAAGATGGGAGAGAATTGAAAGCAGTGTGTGCAGTGCAAGCCGTAACTCAACGTGAGGTTTGTAAACACCGAACAAAAACTCTTCATAAAAAACTCGATTAACGTCGCTCTACAGCGCATTATTTTCAATGGCGGATTTTCAGAAATATAAGAGAAATGATTTTTAATACTTGATTGAATATCAGTGGAATCTTAATTTGTTTCAACTTTAAACGAATTAGTGGACAACTTACCAATTTTCGAGGTGGTTTCGAACCTGATGGAGAGTCCGTCATTTTGAAAATAAATCACACAATCACTACGTAATTTTTTACGAATTGAACGCACGATAAATGGATTTTTCGAAAGAGGTCACGATTTTGAACGACACAGATCTCACGTCTTTCATGGTTTTAACTCGAATGATTTTTTTTTTTTCAATCGTTGATTGTTGATGAAGAGAGAGGGGAAATTTCTATGAATGCGGGATTCCCCTCCATCACTAACGTATGTAGTTCAAGTAATGGTCGCTAGAAGCAGCACTTCTCGATGCAGCATGGGTGCGGGTTTTCGTAGTAATAATACCCACTTGTGTGGGATTTTTTACTGATGCGAGTTTTTCCCAGAACCATGAAAACTTAGAAAGCTCTCGTCTCAGTCTCAGATCGAAGACCGAAGTTAGTTTAAATTATTATGTTTCTCCCAAAAGAACATCACTTAGTAAAAAATAAAAATGGTTGAGGTTTTATTAAAAACTCCTTGTATAGTAAGCGAATCCAGCTAGTGGCATTCCCTACATGGAAGAGAATTATGTAGGCTACCACCGCCAACCTTGATCAAGTTTTATTTTATAATTTCTACCTTGTATTTGTTAATGTATGTTAATATAAGTTATACATACTTAACTTGTATGTGCATAACTGCATGTGTAGGTATAACTGATATGTGAATAAAACTTCATTGAATTTCTTTAATAATAATTAATAATAATAATATATACCTGGAGGTAGGTACCTAATATTCATGGATATCTTTCATAAGTTTCATTGTTTTACATTTTTTAAAAAACAGCATTTCTAATACGACAAATATATTAAGTTGAAAATGTAACAGTTATTAGTCATTTCTTTGCTCCCAGACAGCACAGTCAACTGGATGTATACCATACTGTTAGGTGGAAAAAGTCTACTTGCCCACCTGGAAATCAGCTGGAGATTTCCACCTTCCACTGACCTCCACCTGGAAATCAACTGGAAATGAACTGGAAAGTAACCCAACTTTTAACTGGAAGTCAGTTGCCCAAAGTCAACTGGATTTGTTCCACTTATTTCCAGCTACTAGTAGCGCTCTCTAGTGGATGGGATAAGAAGTCACTACCCCAATGCTTACATACCTATTTACCTATACTGTACATTATCCTACATAATAATTAAATGCTACGCTCTTGGTTTTGAGGTCGTGGGTTCGAATCCCATTATATGCATTTTTTTGCAACAAAAAAAAAAATAATAATAGTAATAAAAATACTAGAAACAAATGTATATTAGGCATACATTCAATTTAAGTTATTTTATTTAGAGGCCATACATTCAAATCTCATGAAGAATATTTTTTTTGTATAAAAATAAAGTAATAAATTTTAAATAGGTTTTTTTAACATATATTATCAATTTTGAGTATAATTTTTTTATATAGAAATTTGGAAAGAAAAAGAAAATAACTAATCTGTTTTAAACAACACAATTCAAATAAGACTCTTTAACATTATTATATTTTTACAATACAAGTGTTTATTTTTAAAAAAATTGTCCCAAAAGTGTAAAATGCACTATCAAATTTCCACCATGTCACAAGACCTTGTACTAATGTATCACAAGTATGTCCTAAGTAGGTATAATCTCTATATATAAAACTCAAAGTTGTGCATGTCTGGCTGACTATGTCTTCTAGGGGTTACAATACCAAACGGTACTCTCACTGAGAGTTCACCCCCCCTAAGCCACCTTCAACATACTAGAAAATTATCAAAATTAAAATATCTAATACAATTTTCAAGTGCACTGGTAATCAAGTGGTTAACGCGCTAGTCAGATAATCAACCTAGCGTAGGGTTCCGTTGTTTCAAATTTTTCCTCATTATGGTTGTGACCACATAATAATAAGACTCTGAGGGTTAGGTGGTAGAAAATGCTTTGAGCATAACCTTTAACCTTACCTGGTGGTTACCTTCCAATTAAAAGTGTTATTATTATTTTTATTGGGACACCGGCCGGCCATGAGAAAAAACCTTAATGGTGACAAAATGCCAGGTTTTAGCTAGTATAGAAATAAAATAATGATTTCCAATTATAAAATATGCTCATAACATGTACATAATCACAATAAAATAATAATACTATGTAAATTAAAATATATTTCTTTTGTGAAACCAAAAATAACAAAGAAATAAACTAATAGCCAGCAGAAAATGAAGATGGGGCATGGAATACACCAGTTTTCATGAAAATGCAAAAGTTAAGCAATGTCTTTGAACGTGGTTGAACATGGATTAGTGAATGTTATTATGTATTTGTAATCCTTCATGACAATTTATATACTGCTGTGGCTAATTAGAATTGCTGGGTTGTTTGCTTTGAGAATTATTACCAAAAAACATTGTTATACTTAAATTAAAACAAAATTGACTTGTTAAGACTAGTGAAATTATAAAACACAATAACACAATAGTGTGGAACACTTTTTTTAAATAGATATAAAATTAACTCAAAATTTAAGGGGCTTCATAGTAATAAGGTGGTAGAGAGAGCACAATAGTTATTATTGTTATTATTAACAGTTCACAGTAAATTGGCCAATTAATTTTAAATCAAGTAATCAGGAAGCATGTCACAAAGTAAACATCATTTTTTAGTGTGGCAGAACCACCTATGAGTGAAATATTCATTTTATTATAATATGTATTGTACATCTAAATAAAATCCACTGAGTGAAAAATTTCACTAACTAGCACTATGCATTCAGCTGTTTCTTTGCTTGAACCAGAACCTTTTTTTAGCCAACCTATGGTCAAGAGATCGAGCATAAAAAATTCTGTTTCCCTTAACACATGAGACTAGCATTCATGGTCCTACTTTGGCTTGGCTAGGCTAGGTGAGATTAATATGGGTAGCTGGTATGATTCCAAGTGAACTGAAGGTGTTTGTCATTGTGTGATTGTGCTAGTCCAGGAACAGCAGAGTGCAGAAAGTTCATTAGGGTCCAAGTGGATGTCTCTAGAAATGGATGGTTATTGTCAGATGAAAAAGGTGATCCAGTATTAACTGTTTCTTGTCCTTTCCTTTTCTTCTGTCACGATTCACGATTTAGACAAACTAAAGAACTATTTTTTGAAACATCTCGAAAGCAAATTTGGAGTTCAGAAATCACAAATTAAACACTTTCAGTAGTTATAAAAAAGATGTTCAAAACTAATTAAAATATTATTTGTATTTAAAATATGTTCAAATAAATGAAATACCTATTATTTAAGAGAATTATTAATTATTTAAAACAATTCACAATTTGTCACAAAAATATCACAAATTCTGAATTTCCTTCAACAAAGGACGAGTTTTATCTAAACACTTCCAGGACAAGTTTTATCAAGATCAAAACTAATTAAAATGATATTTGTATTTAAAAATGTTCAAAACTAAATGAAATACCTAATATTTAAAAGAATTATTAATTATTTAAAACAATTTACAATCACCAATATCACAATTTCTGAAATTACGAAAGATCAAAGATGGCGTCTTCAACAAAGGACGCGTTTTATGTAAACTGGAAAAATATGGAACATTTCCAGCTGACTGGTCAACTGACTAAATTCTACTCATGTCCTAGCTGGAGAGAGTCGTTATATTTCCAGCTGACTGCCCAGGTGACTGAGTCTAGATGGATTTTTGTTGGAAATATCCAGGTGGCTGGTCAACTGATTAAATCCATAATGGAAAAATCCAGCTGTCGGGACAGTTGGAGGTCCAGTTGACTTTATACACCTGGATATTTCCACCTTAAATCCAGACTGGAAGTCACCTTCCGTGCTGTCTGGGCTTATTGGATTTATTTTAAAAAAGAAAAGAAAAAATTGGATTATTAGTTTACCACTGTCTAATTATTGGATGAATTCTAATATTACATTAGCAAACTTGAGTGGGTACCTACCTATTAAATACCTAGTCCTACTTGGTAAGTAACGGAACAATTTTATTGAACTAGATAAATAATAATTTTATTATTAAGTTGATTTTCTTGCAAGTTTTTAAGAAGGTAGAGTTTCTGTAACTCAAACAAATATACAATTCTTACTAACAAAAGTTATTTTAAAGGAAATATTAGTCTTACGCAGGAAAGTTACATACCTAGAGGAAAATTGAGCCTATTTAAAATATTTACAGCGCCAGTATTATATACTTATAGTGAAATAAATGAATTTGTAACTCAAAAACCAAATAAGTAGCCTTCATAAGAACTGCATTTTTATAATTAGACTGACAGTCCATAAAATCATTTAGGTCTAATTAGGCTCTTAGGATTTATACCGAAATGAAATATAAATCTAGTTGGGCTCCAAGGAGTCATAACATCATTTATAGTTGGGCTCCTAGGACTCATAACATCATTCATAGTTGGGCTCCTAGGACTCATAACATCATTCATAGTTGGGCTCCTAGGACTCATAACATCATTCATAGTTGGGTCCTAGGGCTTGGCGGCGGTGGGTGTGGTGGGGGGAATGCTGATGCCATGTTGTGTGATGCGGGTGTACTGGATGTCAATGGGAGCGGTGTTGTCGTAGAGAGAAGGGGCCTGGAAGATGATGCCACACGTGCCCAGGACACAAGCCGCCGTGAACACACAGAGGAAGAAGCGATCCAACACCATGGACACGTACTTCCAGTCCTCGACGATCTGAAATCAAGCGGACAAAAATAATTAGTGAACTATATTAGTATGAGGGATGCTTTTTTTTAAATTAATAATAATAATGAGTAATTTTTGACGAAATTTTACTTCAGTAATTTCGATTCTTCGTTGCATTGGTATGATGGTTTTTTGTATAACCTTACACTCTGCCGGCCTGTCTCTTTCTTTGTATAGGTGTTTTTCACACCTCGGCCGAGGTGTTTGATAACCAACAAGGCAATCCCACAGTAAAAAACAAATACCTATTATAACTAACGATTTTATGTTGAAACACACAGGTCAGTTTCCGCTGCCTTTGAAGCTCATGCCTCCCAATGAGGTTGGGATTTTTCGCTTATCTAGTCTACTTTCATTGCAAGAGAAATGCTTTATTTTAATTTCAATGTTTAAAATTCTCCAGATCGTTGAGCTACGTTGATTATTCGAATATAACCAGAGCTTTGTGGTGTATTGTCACTGCGATTATTTTTCGTCTTTGGTTGGTATCTTTTTTATAACAAAACTTTATCTCATATCTAAACTATAATCTAAGTTGATGGTCTGGTTTTAGCGATGAGTAAAATCAGTCAGCATAAACATAAAAGTGAGAAGTTGTATTAGATGTATTTTTTTATAATAATCCACAGAACGAACGTATAATTACGGGTCAAGCCCTTTATACATAGTTACAATTAATAGACAAGTATAAACACAGTAAAATAAAAGCTTACAAGTTACAAGTAGTTGAAAAATTCATGTACAATTGTACATGAATATCAGAACATACCTGGACAGTGGACAGTTGCTGGTACTGAATTTTGATGCCATCAACTAACAACTCTATTTTAATCAGTTGTAGCACTAAACGAGGGAATAAACTGAAATTAAACCTTTTTAAGTTTGTATGAAAAGTGAATAATGGATGGACTCTCTTTCTTACCTCGTTGTCTTTGTCGGCATCCTTGATGTGTTGAGCAATGAACCGGACCCCCTCGAATGCCGAGAGTATTTCTGGAGTGAGCTGTCGGGGAATCACGTTATCAGCGTCCGCCACTGATGGGAGATAAACATGGTCAATAATCAGTATGTATACAATAATTGTACATGTTATCAGAGTCCACCACTGATTGAAGGTAAACAAGACGTATTATTATGTGGTAAATCCTAAATGGAAGGAAAACTAGTCATGTCCCGGCTTGGTTTTGAACCCGCAACCTCTGGATTCACAGAGTGCCGCCCTTACCACTGAGCCACCGGGAGATGTTAACTTGTAGAATAGAAGGTTAACTTTTCATGTTCCGGCTGGACTTTGAACCTCTAGATTACCAGACATACGGTGACGTCATGACCCCTGAGCTCATGTATTCACTAAACTCGGCTCGAAATGGAATAAATTATCATGGTGTATTATTTTTCAACAAACTATGTCCCTCAACCGGAGAACTGCCATACCCTGCTTTTAAAATTAAAGTTGAAAATATCCTCCGAAATAACGCTTACTATTCCATATCTGAGTTTTTGTTTTTTGATTTGAGAGCTGAAATGACATAGTGCTGTCCAACTGTAACAAGTGTAACATATTATTCTAATCCTTAACCTATGCTGTGATTTAGATAGATAGGTAGATAGATAGATAGATATATTATATATTATATTTTAAGTTAATTTTAAGTATTTTTTGTTCTTTGTAAAACTGACATGTGTAACAACTTTTATGTTGAGAAACACGAAAATAAAGATTTGATTTGATTTGATTTGACTAACCTGAGGCTCGGCCGCGATGGTCGTCGTCATGGAGACCACTCTTGAAGTTGGAGCAATCGTAGTTGAGACAGTCCTTGGAGCCGTCCTTGATGTCGCCACAAGAGTCGATGCTGTCCCTGGGAAACACCAGGTAACCATCAATGCAAAAAGAAAAAACGTTATAAAATTTTCTATAACTTCAGATCCTATATAATAAGGACTTATCAGTCTGGTTGGGGGACTATAAATAGGGAGTAGATCAGCAGTCTGGCTGGGGGACTATATACAGTGAGTAGACCAGCATTGGCTTGGTTCTGGGGGCCCTTGTCAATTATTAGCCTCCTTGTAAAGACTGTGGTAGAAGTGCTGAGTCATTCCTCCACTGTCTGGCTACCATCGTTCACGATGACGCCACCCTATGATGATATAGTAAGGAAAGAAAGACGTGCAGGGGAGTACTTCCGACCAAGAGTGAGTTTCGCGGTACAAAGATAAATGTTGAAGGAGCATATCTGTTGGACTTTTCGGGGGATATCTGTTATACTTTTAGGGGGGTATCTGTTGTACTTTTAGGGGGATATCTGTTGTACTTTTAGGGGGATATCTATTGTACTTTTAAGAGGATATCTATTGTACTTTTAGGGGGATATCTGTTGTACTTTTAGGGGGATATCTGTTGTACTTTAAGGGGGATATCTGTTGTACTTTTAAGGCGATGTCTGTTGTACTTTTAGGGGGATATCTGTTGTACTTTTAAAGGGATACCGACCTCTGTAGCTTGATCGATAAGGCGGCGGACTTGTAACCTGGAGATCTTTTTATAAACAATTGGACCAAGCTTTATTTACATTTTTTTTATATACAATTAACATGGTAACATGGTGAAATAAATATAAACAAAGCCTGATCAAGGGTGGTGATAATGCCTTCGGCATTCTCTTCCATTCCGGTTTCAGCGTAGATTTAGTAAAGCGAGTTTGAGTAGTTGTGATATAACAAAAGTGATTAACACTAATAATATGATAACTTGTTACTTTTAACACATAGACGACCGGCATGTTTTTAGTAAGTTCTCCCGTGGGACCGGCGATGTTTAGGCTATTCACAGGCGTAGTACATGCGTGTACCACCGGTGGTACACCCGGTCCATTCCGTACAGACACGCGTGTACCACCGGTGGTACACCCAGTCGTTCAAGTGTAAAAGGGATATCTGTTGTGCTCAGGAGATGGCATAGGCCACGCTCACCTGTAGTCTCCATCTATGTAGCCGTCCCCATCAGTGATGTCATCCCGGTAGAAGATATCCCCCGGGTTGTAGGGAGGACGCCGCATGAACAGGATCTTGGGCATGATGTGCAGGAAGATCTTGCGCATGCAGGGGCCCATGGTGTGGGTGGAGGGGCCGCTGGAACCAGATCAATTATTATTGCTGGGGCGCCGAGTTACGGCCCGAAGCGATGTACGGCAATGCCTCATTTTGTAGAGTATAATAATAATAATATCGCCTTATTTATACTGCCCGATTAGGACTATTAAAGTCCCATTATTCCATCAGTAAGCCCGAGACGTATTATTATGTGGTAAAAAATCCCAATTGGGAGGAGAACATGTCATGTCCCAGCTGGGTTTCGAACCCACGACCTCTGGAGTCTTTGGATTCACAGAGTGCCGCCTTTAGCACTGAGCTACTGGGACAGACTTACATATATAAGCACATACATAATCGTCGTCCCAAACACGAAGTGGCGCATCTTCAAAATACAAACTTTAGTAGCGTAAATCGAGATACGTCAGCTCGTTCTTTGAAAGAAATATTCGAAACAATATACGCCGAAATTAAATATACTCATAAAATTGGAACGCTTTGAGATAGAGATACGCCACTTCGTGAGGTGATAAAAAAACCATGATTAGAACTAGATACGTCAAAAATCTCAAATGTCCATTTTTTGAGATACGCCACTTCGTGTTTGGGACGACGATATATAAGCAATTTGAGCGCCCATTGAACTCACTAGATACGCCAAAAATCTCAAATGTCCATTTTTTGAGATACGCCACTTCGTGTTTGGGACGACGATATATAAGCAATTTGAGCGCCCATCGAACTCACCGGAAGTGGATGTTGAGCACCCCCACCGTGACGCAGATGGACAGGGAGACGATGATCATGGTGAAGAGGAGGTACTTGCCGAGGAGGGGCACCGCCAGGGAGGTGGGGGGGATGATCTCTGCCAGCAGGAGGAAGAACACGGTCAGCGACACCAGGATGCTACTGCAGAGGGACACCTGGAAGATAACATACAGACATAGACACCAGGATGCTACTGCAGAGAGACACCTGGAAGATAACATACAGAAAAAAAGAAGAAAAAAAAAGTATTTAAACTGATGGATATGCTGTGTACTAGCAATCAGCAAAATGCTGACAGCACCTTTGTTATATTTTTTTACAATAAATATAACATTTGTTTCTCTCGAGACACCAGGATGGTACTGCAGAGAGTCACCTGGAAGATAACATACAGATTAAGACACCAGGATGCTACTGCAGAGAGACACCTGGAAGATAACATACAGAAAAAAAGAAGAAAAAAAAAGTATTTAAACTGATGGATATGCTGTGTACTAGCAATCAGCAAAATGCTGACAGCACCTTTGTTATATTTTTTTACAATAAATATAACATTTGTTTCTCTCGAGACACCAGGATGGTACTGCAGAGAGTCACCTGGAAGATAACATACAGATTAAGACACCAGGATGCTACTGCAGAGAGACACCTGGAAGATAATATACAGACATAGACACCAGTATGCTACTGCAGAGGGACACCTGGAAGATAACAAACAGATATAGACACCAGGATGCTACTGCAGAGAGACACCTGGAAGATAACATACAGACATAGACACCAGGATGCTACTGCAGAGAGACACCTGGAAGATAACATACAGATATAGACACCAGGATGCTACTGCAGAGAGACACCTGGAAGATAAGAGACAGATATAGACACCAGGATGCTACTGCAGAGAGACACCTGGAAGATAACATACAGATATAGAAAAAAAAGAAGAAAAAAAAATCCTAGATTATATAATTTCTACCTATATTTCTATAATCTCTTTAATGTGAAACACATACTTTTTGTATTGAATTATTTTTCACAATAAATAAATTGAATTGAATAGACACCAGGATGCTACTGCAGACAGACACCTGGAAGATAACATACAGATATAGACACCAGGATGCTACTGCAGAGAGACACCTGGAAGATAACAAACAGATATAGACACCAGGATGCTACTGCAAGGGACACCTGGAAGATAACATACAGATATAGACACCAGGATGCTACTGCAGAGAGACACCTGGAAGATAACAAACAGATATAGACACCAGGATGCTACTGCAGAGGGACACCTGGAAGATAACATACAGATATAGACACCAGGATGCTACTGCAGAGAGACACCTGGAAGATAACAAACAGATATAGACACCAGGATGCTACTGCAGAGGGACACCTGGAAGATAACATAGAGATATAGACACCAGGATGCTACTGCAGAGGGACACCTGGAAGATAACATACAGATATAGACACCAGGATGCTACTGCAGAGAGACACCTGGAAGATAACATACAGATATAGACACCAGGATGCTACTGCAGAGAGACACCTGGAAGATAACAAACAGATATAGACACCAGGATGCTACTGCGAGAGACACCTCGAACATAACAAACAGATATAGACACCAGGATGCTACTGCAGAGAGACACCTGGAAGATATTCATTCTAAAGAAGGATCCCACTGAGTAAGCACAAGCAAGCGTTCATTGAATGCTACCGAAATTTCAACCCTCAATATTGATCACGGATACCAATATTGAGATAAATCTCAAGTTAACCATCGATGTAGAAAAAAATACGTTTCGATATTTTTTGTTCCTCTTATATCAGAGTGACAAGCCAGAATAAAGCCTAACGTCTACAGAGCATAATATATAAGACTGGACAATCTGGACATAGAGGTACTTACCTTCTCCCCCGAGTCAGCAGGCAGGTACATAACATGTTAGACTGGACATAGAGTTACTTACCTTCTCCCCCGAGTCAGCAGGCAGGTACATAACATGTTAGACTGGACATAGAGTTACTTACCTTCTCCCCCGAGTCAGCAGGCAGGTAGTAGACCAGCACAGTGAGGAAGGTGATGCCCACGCAAGGAATGATCAGGTTCACCGTGTAGAACAGAGTCTTACGCCGCATGGTCAGGTTGAATATTATGTCTGGAATGAGAAAACACGAGTCAGTAGAGTCAGAACAGAGTCTTGCGCCGCATGGTCAGGTTGAATATTATGTCTGGAATGAGAAAACACGAGTCAGTAGAGTCAGAACAGAGTCTTGCGCCGCATGGTCAGATTGAAGATGATGTCTGGAATGAGAAAACACGAGTCAGTAGAGTCAGAACAGAGTCTTGCGCCGCATGGTCAGGTTGAATATTATGTCTGGAATGAGAAAACACGAGTCAGTAGAGTCAGAACAGAGTCTAGTGCCGCATGGTCAGGTTGAAGATGATGTCTGGAATGAGAAAACACGAGTCAGTAGAGTCAGAACAGAGTCTAGTGCCGCATGGTCAGGTTGAATATTATGTCTGGAATGAGAAAACACGAGTCAGTAGAGTCAGAACAGAGTCTTGCGCCGCATGGTCAGGTTGAATATAATGTCTGGAATGAGAAAACACGAGTCAGTAGAGTCAGAACAGAGTCTTGCGCCGCATGGTCAGATTGAAGATGATGTCTGGAATGAGAAAACACGAGTCAGTAGAGTCAGAACAGAGTCTTGCGCCGCATGGTCAGGTTGAATATTATGTCTGGAATGAGAAAACACGAGTCAGTAGAGTCAGAACAGAGTCTTGCGCCGCATGGTCAGGTTGAAGATTATGTCTGGAATGAGGAAACACGAGTCAGTAGAGTCAGAACAGAGTCTTGCGCCGCATGGTCAGGTTGAAGATGATGTCTGGAATGAAGAGACACGAGTCAGTAGAGTCAGAACAGAGTCTTGCGCCGCATGGTCAGGTAGTTCTTCCTCTTATCTAATATCTCCCCTGAGAAGGGTTCCTTGCAGCAGGGGTAGTACTCCTACTAATCTAATATCTACTAAAATACTAATCTACTAATCTAAGCGCGCGATTAGCTCAGTGGTTAAGCACTCGCTTGCCATGCGGAAGGTCCCGGGTTCAATCCCCCGTGCCGACAAAGATTTGTATTCTTAATTTGGTTACAATTGTTTGTAAGGGATACCTTTCGGTGCGCTCGTGTTGACCCAGCACCTAATTGGGAAGTATTGTGTCACTTCTCGCCCATCAGAGGGGAGGCATACTACGGGATGGGCAGGCTACAACACAGACGACAAGCGTCTACAGTAGCTCCTGTTTCATGGCTACGAAATAAAAACGGCTATGAAACACTCATCCTTAAAAAAAAAAAAAAAATCTCACCTGAGAAAGGTTCCTTGCAGCAGGGGTAGTACTCTTACTAATCTAATATCTCACCTGAGAAGGGTTCCTTGCAGCAGGGGTAGTACTCCTACTAATCTAATATCTCACCTGAGAAGGGTTCCTTGCAGCAGGGGTAGTACTCCTACTAATCTAATATCTCACCTGAGAAGGGTTCCTTGCAGCAGGGGTAGTACTCCTACTAATCTAATATCTCACCTGAGAAGGGTTCCTTGCAGCAGGGGTAGTACTCTTACTAATCTAATATCTCACCTGAGAAGGGTTCCTTGCAGCAGGGGTAGTACTCCTACTAATCTAATATCTCACCTGAGAAGGGTTCCTTGCAGCAGGGGTAGTACTCCTACTAATCTAATATCTCACCTGAGAAGGGTTCCTTGCAGCAGGGGTAGTACTCTTACTAATCTAATATCTCACCTGAGAAGGGTTCCTTGCAGCAGGGGTAGTACTCGTACTAATCTAATATCTCACCTGAGAAGGGTTCCTTGCAGCAGGGGTAGTACTCCTACTAATCTAATATCTCACCTGAGAAGGGTTCCTTGCAGCAGGGGTAGTACTCCTACTAATCTAATATCTCACCTGAGAAGGGTTCCTTGCAGCAGGGGTAGTACTCCTACTAATCTAATATCTCACCTGAGAAGGGTTCCTTGCAGCAGGGGTAGTACTCCTACTAATCTAATATCTCACCTGAGAAGGGTTCCTTGCAGCAGGGGTAGTACTCCTACTAATCTAATATCTCACCTGAGAAGGGTTCCTTGCAGCAGGGGTAGTACTCTTACTAATCTAATATCTCACCTGAGAAGGGTTCCTTGCAGCAGGGGTAGTACTCCTACTAATCTAATATCTCACCTGAGAAGGGTTCCTTGCAGCAGGGGTAGTACTCCTACTAATCTAATATCTCACCTGAGAAGGGTTCCTTGCAGCAGGGGTAGTACTCCTACTAATCTAATATCTCACCTGAGAAGGGTTCCTTGCAGCAGGGGTAGTACTCCTACTAATCTAATATCTCACCTGAGAAGGGTTCCTTGCAGCAGGGGTAGTACTCTTCGTTGCGGATGGCTGGTACCCGGATGATGTCCCACTCCACTGACAGGTAGAACTCACTCAGGTTGATGCCCACAGGGACAATGTTGGACCCGGGCTTCTGGTCCATGTGCTTCAGATCTACCTGGAAAGTTGCAACACCGAGCAACTTAGATAGTTAATCTCCTAATATATTATACTAGCAGTTAACCCATGCTTCGCCGCGATCTAAAAGTGCACTTTTAGGGCTCTATCTATGGAACGGTTTGGACTTTTGCAAAATCCTTTCTTATTGCACGTATTCAGTATGCAAGGAATGTTGTGTCAAAATTTCAGCTCGCTGGGTATTACGGTTTGGGCTGTAGAGCGATGATCAGTCAGTCAGTGGTCAGTCAGTGACTTTGACATTTATATATTAAGATTGCCCCACTCCTAATAATAGAATTGCCCCACTCTTCGCTTCTCACATAATAGCAAATACTCATTTTTCCTCACGAGTTATGGCTGGATTCCGGAAATCCTCGTACAGAGCCGAAAATTTCTGACTCCAATGGGATTCGAATCCAGGTCACCGTGCGCCGTGCGTCCATACCTAGCGCGCTACCCATTCGGGTCATGATAACTACTTCGACTAGTATTCGGTCATGATAACTACTTCGGCTAGTATTCGGTTATGATAACTACTTCGACTAGTATTCGATCATGATAACTACTTCGGCTAGTATTCGGTCATGATAACTACTTCGGCTAGTATTCGGTCATGATAACTACTTCGACTAGTATTCGGTCATGATAACTACTTCGACTAGTATTCGGTCATGATAACTACTTCGGCTAGTCTTCGGTCATGATAACTACTTCGACTAGTATTCGGTCATGATAACTACTTCGACTAGTATTCGGTCATGATAACTACTTCGGCTAGCCTTCGGTCATGATAACTACTTCGACTAGTATTCGGTCATGATAACTACTTCGACTAGTATTCGGTCATGATAACTACTTCGGCTAGTATTCGGTCATGATAACTACTTCGGCTAGTATTCGGTCATGATAACTACTTCGGCTAGTATTCGGTCATGATAACTACTTCGACTAGTATTCGGTCATGATAACTACTTCGGCTAGTATTCGGTCATGATAACTACTTCGGCTAGTATTCGGTCATGATAACTACTTCGGCTAGTATTCGGTCATGATAACTACTTCGACTAGTATTCGGTCATGATAACTACTTCGGCTAGTATTCGGTCATGATAACTACTTCGACTAGTATTCGGTCATGATAACTACTTCGGCTAGTCTTCGGTCATGATAACTACTTCGACTAGTATTCGGTCATGATAACTACTTCGACTAGTATTCGGTCATGATAACTACTTCGGCTAGCCTTCGGTCATGATAACTACTTCGACTAGTATTCGGTCATGATAACTACTTCGACTAGTATTCGGTCATGATAACTACTTCGGCTAGTATTCGGTCATGATAACTACTTCGGCTAGTATTCGGTCATGATAACTACTTCGGCTAGTATTCGGTCATGATAACTACTTCGACTAGTATTCGGTCATGATAACTACTTCGGCTAGTATTCGGTCATGATAACTACTTCGGCTAGTATTCGGTCATGATAACTACTTCGGCTAGTATTCGGTCATGATAACTACTTCGGCTAGTATTCGGTCATGATAACTACTTCGACTAGTATTCGGTCATGATAACTACTTCGGCTAGTATTCGGTCATGATAACTACTTCGGCTAGTATTCGGTCATGATAACTACTTCGGCTAGTATTCGGTCATGATAACTACTTCGACTAGTATTCGGTCATGATAACTACTTCGGCTAGTATTCGGTCATGATAACTACTTCGACTAGTATTCGGTCATGATAACTACTTCGGCTAGTATTCGGTCATGATAACTACTTCGGCTAGTATTCGGTCATGATAACTACTTCGACTAGTATTCGGTCATGATACACTGAGAAAAAAAATACGAAATTTCTATCAAAATTTCGCAATATTTACTATGTGACTGAAATATTGCTGAGAGCGCTGTACAAAGTTGTAGTAATAGCAAATCTACATTTGCATCGATCGCTGCAGTAATATTGTGATTTTGAATATTGCAAGAGGATAAATGCGATTTTTCAGAGCACAGCAATAATTTGTAAATTTTGTTGTGTGAGCAGAATGAAAAGTTGTAATGGTGACAGTATTCACGTATTGTTTTCACAAAATCAACATTAATACACAATGAAAGTTGGCAAAATTGTGAGGTACTACAGGCTCTAGTTGTCAGAGGAACAATATTTACTTGTGAGACAAAGTTGATTTGCGATTTTTTCACAAAGTAAATATTTATGCCCATGAAAAGTTCCTAATTTTGTGCGAGATTACAAGTTGTAGTTGTCAGATCAACTATATCCAATAGTGAGACAAAGTTGAATTGTGATTTTTTCACAAAGTAAATATTTATGCCCATGAAAAGTTCCTAATTTTGTGCGAGATTACAAGTTGTAGTTGTCAGATCAACTATATCTAATAGTGAGACAAAGTTGATTTGTGATTTTTTCACAAAGTAAATATTTATGGCAAAAAAAAGTTCTTAATTTTGCGCGAGATTACAAGATGTAGTTGTAAGATCAACAATATCCGTTGGTGACACAAAGTTGATTTGTGATTTTTTACAAAGTAAATATTTATGTCCTAGAAAAATTCATTAATATTGTGAGAAACTACAACATGTTTTAGTTGTCAAAGGAATAGACAAAGTTATATTGCGAATTTTTTATACCTACACTGAGAGAAATTTCCTTACAAAACGTACAGCTGAATGAAAATACAGCTGAATTACATCTGATTTGACTGTAACCTAATGTGACTGTAGGCCAAAAGAAGTGTACAGTCAAATCAGTTGTAGAGCGTACAGCTAATTCTAAAACTAGCTGTATTAAGGTTGAATGAGCTTTATTTTCGATTTTACTGCTGATTTTAAAATAACTATAACTGTATTTTACCTTAAACTGCGTACGTTTAAAATAACTATTACTGTATTTTACCTTAAACTGTATTTTAAAGGTAAAATACAAAAACTGTATTTTACCTCTAAATATAGTTTGTATGTAAAAAAAAGGGTGTACTTCTAAACCATATCTAGGTATATTTGAAGGGGTATTTTGTCGTTTTTGACATTGCGCGGTCAATTTGATCACATGTGCAAATTTAGGTATGTAAAACTTAATATTTAGATGAAGTTGTTAGAAATAAACGTTTTCTTACCCCAACTATTTTCCGTATCTCTAACAGGAAAGCCACAAATTCCCCTTCAAATTTGTTAAATTTTGTGGAAAATGAAGGCGTTTTAAAAAAATTAAAATTGATTTTGATAGCTCTTGACTACCAATTAGGAATGGACTAACACGAATTTTCGGTGCTTGTGCTTTTGTCGGGTTTTCAGCACTTTGAAATAAAAAAAGTAGGCCAAAATGGACATTTTTAATACGCAATCGACAGAATTGCAAATTATTAATGTTCTTTTTGGTCCATATCCGATTAAATCTCACAAGATCTGTCAAAATTTTATAAATTGGTCAAAATCGCAGTTATACAAAAAAAACAAGGTCATCCTCGACCCAGTTGATTGTCAAAAGTGTTTTTCGTTAAAAACTAGCCGTTTATGTAAAATTTCAGAAAATTGACGAGAACAGTTATTCTTACATTCGATAAGATCTATCGAAAACAATTTAGTTTATTCGAATCGGATGTTCGGTTCAAAAGATAAGTTAGTTTGATTTCGGAAAACTTTGAAAATCTCCGATCGAGTTCAATCTTAAGCAAAACATGTCGATATAAAATTCTCATTATGAATTTTTTTCTCAAATTTAAACTGGAGGTAGCTACTGGATATGCAAAACTTACCAACAGTATGGAACATCCCAATTGCATATCTAGGTATATTTGAAGGGGTATTTTGTCGTTTTTGACATTGCGCGGTCAATTTGATCACATGTGCAAATTTAGGTATGTAAAACTTAATATTTAGATGTAGTTGTTAAAAACAAACGTTTTCTTCTCCCAACTATTTTCCGTATTTCCAACAGGAAAGCCACAAATGCCCCTTCAAATTTGTTAATTTTTTTGAAAAGTGAAGGCGTTTTAAAAAAATTAAAATTGATTTTGATAGCTCTTGACTACCAATCAGGAATGAACTAACACGAATTTTCGATGCTTGTGCTTTTGTCGGGTTTTCAGCACTTTGAAATATAAAAGTAGGCCAAAATGGACATTTTTAATGCGCAATCGACAGAATTGCAAATTATTAATGTTCTTTTTGGTCCATATCCGATTAAATCTCACAAGATCTGTCAAAATTTTATAAATTGGTCAAAATCTCAGTTATACAAAAAAAACAAGGTCATCCTCGACCCAGTTGAGTGTCAAAAGTGTTTTTTGTTAAAAACTAGCCGTTTATGTAAAATTTCAGAAAATTGACGAGAACAGTTATTCTTACATTCGATAAGATCTATCGAACACAATTTAGTTTATTCGAATCGGATGTTCAGTTCAAAAGATAAGTTAGTTTGATTTTGAAAACTTTGAAAATCTCCGATCGAGTTCAATCTTAAGCAAAACATGTCGATATAAAATTCTCATTATGAATTTTTTTCTCAAATTTAAACTGGAGGTAGCTACTGGATATGCAAAACTTACCAACAGTATGGAACATCCCAATTGCATATCTAGGTATATTTGAAGGCGTATTTTGTTGATTTTGACATTGCGCGGTCAATTTGATCACATGTGCAAATTTAGGTATGTAAAACTTAATATTTAGATGTAGTTGTTTAAAACAAACGTTTTCTTTCCCCAACTATTTTCCGTATCTCTAACAGGAAAGCCACAAATGCCCCTTCAAATTTGTTAAAATTTTTGAAAAATGAAGGCGTTTTAAAAAAATTAAAATTGATTTTGATAGCTCTTGACGACCAATCAGGAATGGACTAACACGAATTTTCGGTGCTTGTGCTTTTGTCGGGTTTTCAGCACTTTGAAATAAAAAAAGTAGGCCAAAATGGACATTTTTAATACGCAATCGACAGAATTGCAAATTATTAATGTTCTTTTTGGTCCATATCCGATTAAATCTCACAAGATCTGTCAAAATTTTATAAATTGGTCAAAATCGCAGGCACATTTTACAAAAAAAAAAAAAAAACAAGGTCATCCTCGACCCAGTTGAGTGTCAAAAGTGTTTTTCGTTAAAAACTAGCCGTTTATGTAAAATTTCAGAAAATTGACGGGAACAGTTATTCTTACATTCGATAAGATCAATCGAACACAATTTAGTTTATTCGAATCGGATGTTCGGTTCAAAAGATAAGTTAGTTTGATTTCTGAAAACTTTGAAAATCTCCGATCGAGTTCAATCTTAAGCAAAACATGTCGATATGAACTTCTCATTCGTGAATTTTTTTCTTAAAATTAAACCATAGCGTGTAGATTAATAAGTGTGGAAACGAGCCCCAGTTTCGTGGACACGCACATAGCGCGACACCATCGCCGCAGACGGAATATTTCTCGCGGGCTGTCTCGATAGCTTCATAACGTGTTATTAATTCTCTCTAATGAGTTGATATGATGGCTCTGTGGTTAAGGCGACACTCTCCACATCTCAGAGTTGACGATGCAGATGTGACATGTGCAGAATTTTTATATTACGTTGGACTTATTGTTTGAATAATGGGACATGATAGTCCTAATCGAGCACTATAATCACGACAGTATTACTGTTTTTTTTTTAAGATGGGAATATCGTTTCCCTTATTTAGGTAAATTAGAAGTTCAAAATCTGTTAATGAAGTATAAATGGTTTATAAAGGAAATTTCAAAAACTTCTGTGTAATATTCCTCAATGAGAAATAAGCCACACAACATATAGGTAACTAATTAATTAATAGGCATCAGGTAAGTAGGTAACTGTTACCTACTCAATTATTTTATCTGAATGGTAACAAACGGTAGGGTTCAAATCCCGATTGACACGTACATTTTTCCTCAATAAAAAATGCACAATTTAAACATTTTGTACATACATATACCCAATACTTCCTATTACAAAATACTAACAATATGATTTACGAGCGATACCAAGTAATAGTTTTCCTTTGTGTCTCATTAAAGTAATTAATTTATTATTTTATTAGGGTGTCTCGAGACAACATCCAACTTATAAAGAAGTTGCTAAAGAGATTACTGCACTTCTTGATATCTATTATTCTATGGGAAGAATTAGTTGTAATCGTGGCTGAGTGAGTAGCATACTAGGCTTGCATACACAGTGACCTGCATTCGATACCCAGTGAGACAATAATTTTTCTCTCTATAATTGAATGCCTGGGGTCCACTCATATACCTTGTGAGATAAAAATAAATAGATGCTTTGATGTGAGTACTGTGAGCAGACAACATTGGTGGAATTATGGTCAAATCAAGCTATTGTATATTAAAAGATAACTTGTGCAAGTTCTTTAGTTCCATGCTACCCACTGAAATAGTGATATAATAACACAAAGAAACTTATTTACTATTCTACTAATAATTATGTACTGTAGTGGAGGTAATTGCACTCTTATTGCTCTGGGGCCCACACAGCCCATATGAACCAAAGTAAATTTAATAATGATACTAACTATAATGTGTCTAAACCTTCCTGCAAACTTTATCAAATAGAAAAGATATAATTAATATTATCATGTTTATACACAAATGTAACATACTTATATTTTCATTATTTTGTTGATCAACATAAAATAAGTAAAGTATAAGAAATTAGATACCAATATACATTCTCTAGCACAGTTCAGGGAACACACGCAATTTTTTTTGTTTTGTATAAAATAAATTAGATTAAGGATTACACTCAATACAGGAAAAATTATTACAACTTATGGAAACAAAAATGTAAACTTGCAAAACAAAATATTTTAGAAAAAAAGTTTATAACATCCTTAATGTATTGTTTCTTAAGGCCAAAGTTAATATTTAAAAAAATTGTAATACCTATTGGACACTAAGTCTAGATTTGCGTATTACTTAGCATAGGATAACCAATGCTGAAGTCATCAATGTCTATTAATTTCACCCTAAATATTTCCATTTTTTCCCTTGCTTCTTAAGTCTACAGACTTAGAAAAAACAAAAATCATGACTTAATTTTCATGACACTTTACTTGAAAAAAGAAAGCCAGCTTTGATGAGAGTTAGATCCTTCCAACCCAGTGGTTTCTAGTACAGAAAACACCCAGGTTGGAAGGAAAGAAAACTCATGTCCCACCAATCCTTTTGTATTATTAGTGTATTTTATTAGAGTTTAATGTCATATTTCAACTTTATGGTCAGTTATGACAGAGGTTCAACCCTCCACTCGCAGGAAACTAACAAACCTGTTACCCACATTAACCTCACCCAGCCTGGGTTGCACCGAGAAGAGCCAGCATCCAAGTCCTAATCTCGCTGGACGTTGCCTAACTTTGGTGGTCTTAAGAGAACCGGTGTATTCAACGAGCCATCAATAGGTTTCAACTTGACGTTCTCCACTTTACTCGATCATGGGCATTGGGCATCCTCCTTCATTTGTTCAAATGTTCTTCCATTCAGCATGTTTTTCAGCATTCCACCTTCTTCTTCCTCTTGATCTTCTTCCTTCCAGATTTCCTTCCATGATGATTCTCTGCAGAAAATCTCTCCTCAGTATGAGACCCAGCCAGCTTCTTTTTCTGTTCATGGTTCTCAATATTTCTCTTTTCTCTCCAACTCTTCTAAATACTTCTTCATTTCTGGCTTTATCTGACCACTTGATTCCTTCTAGTCTTCTCCACACCCACATCTCGCAGCTCTCCAGATATTTTTCCTCCTTCTTTCTCATCGTCCACGTCTCTGCTCCATACAGCACCACACGTAACACTTTGCAAATCTCTTCCTCGGTATCCTTTTTGCGATTAAGCTTAACAGTTACATAATAATATCAAACAGTTAAAAAGGTACTGACAACTAATTTAGAAAAGATTTTTATCATAAAACCAAGCTCAAAATGCTCAAATCACAATTACTTATTGTTATTTCAGCAAAAATGCCGAAACTATCTCGATCTTGAAAAAAATTGAACTTTTTATGTTTATGTTTACATTTGTACCGGAAGAAATTTTGTGAGGGGCGAGGAGAGGATCCGTCTCCGGCGATACAAGCGCTGTCTAGTGCTGAGGACGCGAAGATGTAGGCCGGCGGGGGGTGGTTTCCACACTTCTTAATCTACACGTTATGATTAAACTGAAGGTAGCTCTGGATAAGGGAAACTTACCAAAAGTATGGAACATCCCAATTGCATATTTAGGTATATTTGAAGGGGTTATACATATGTTATTCTACGATCTGAGATTTTTACCACATAATATTACGTCTTGGGCTTACTGCTGGAATAATGGGACTTAATAGTTCTAATCGTCCACTATAAATATAGTGGTATTAATACCTATTTATATTATTTTCCTCACTAAGTACATAACAATGTTCATATCAGTCAGAAATAAGAAGTCACCGTGGCCGAATGAGTTTGCGCGTTAGGTATTGCACGCACGGTGACCTGGGTTCGATTCCCAGTGGGGCGGGATTTTCCGCTCTGTTCTTCGGTGTTCGGGGTCCACTCATACCTCGAGAGGACAAAAGAGTAGCTGTTTTAATGTGAGCAGCGAGCAGTGGCGGAATTATAGGCAAAAATGATGTATTAAGATAATAGAGATATGGAAAAAGTTCCCAAATTCTTCGCTACCCACAAAAATTGTGATATAATAACACAAAGAAACACATTTATATTATTCATTTTATTTATTAGTCAGAAGTATGACATACGTATAGGTACCTACTATTATTTTTCATTAATATTGCGATGGTTTAAAAGTTTAGGTTCTTTCTTAATTCACTCTTTTTTGTCCTTCACAATATCTTTGAAATATTGTTCTCGGAAAAATGTATAACTTTGTTTCAGCAGCAAAATAAAATTGTTATTTGTATCCCAACAAAGTTGAATTGGTTATAATAACAACATTTTATGTAAAAAAGACAATGTTCTAAAAAAGTTTGTACTATCGCAAAGTAGGAGTATAGTTAGAACTAATTTCCGTTAGGAGCGCTGTTTTTTCTCATGCAGGTTAGCAAAGTTTCTTTGTCAAAATTCAGAACTCGTGGAAATTCCAACAGTGATTTTGATTATCTTCACATTCAATAATCATTCATAGATTTGTCTTCGCCCTTGTAGGGAGCGTGTGCCGGTTGTTACAGTTTGGGCTCCCAAAGTTCCCAAACTGTAACAATCGGCACACACTACCTGCTCAGGCCGTCTGACATACGAAATTACAAATTTTAATTTTGTCATTTGTGTTCCCCTTAGTCCTGATTATCATTAATTACTTGTAATGTACATTTTTTTATCCGTCTTCTGAATGAAACTCATTCGCAAACGAGTATTTAAATATACAATTAAACAATATTTTAAAGTTAAAAAAAACCCAACAAAATCAGACACCAGCAAAATCAGACAACCAAGAGCAATGGAAAATTTAAAAGATTTTCTAGAGCAAAACCAGCTGGATTGTTTATTTACACTCTTAAATGGTAAGTTATTTTATACTTTTCAATTTCAAATCTCATTATTAGAGACAAGATAAGGTAAATTTATAAATGAAATAGGTGATTCTACAGTGTATACCTACCTAGAGGGCAAGCTTACTCTTGGCTTCACCCTAGAAAATCTAGCCTAGTATTCCTGCATAACCAAAATATCTAATACCTAGGTACATAGTATGTATTTTTTTTTTTTTTTTTTCAATCAATTACTTTTTTATTTACAAACATAACAATCAACAATCAACGAAAATCAGATATTTTATGTAATTTTTTTTTATGTAATTCAAAGTACAAAGATTATAGCTGACTGACACAGTATAGCATAGCTAAAATAGTAGAGAATTTTGCAATGTAAGAATGTGTTCTGTTATTTCGTGTGATTAATTATCACTGTATAAAACTTCATAATTTCAGATGAGGGTGCAGATATGTCATTCTTGTTAGGAGCAAATGATCAAGAATTAAGTCAGCTAGTTCCTAAAGTTGTTTTGAAGTCAAAATTGAGAATTGCCATTGAAAAACTCAAAGTAAGTCTTTGTATTTACTTAATACAGGGAGTGAGGAAAGTCTAGGATTACCTATTTTTTCTATTGAATAATAGGAGAAGTGACTCAGTTTTAACTGTAAATTATTCAATTCATTGAAGCAGTTTGACAACATAGAATAGGTATAATTTTCTGGATAAGGAATCTGGGGAATTCATCAACTTGGAATTTCCAAATGGACAAGGGAACCCCTGTTTTGTATATTTTTTAATGAACCTAGGTAATTATCTGTAGGAGGGACTTAAGATTTCTAAACTATCATGTTGTAACTGGTAGGTAATTAGGAGATTTCAGTTGCTCTTAAACCACTAACAAAAAAATTAGAGCAGTATATCAAATTTATGTCTATTTATGAGTTTATGCTTTTATTTGGGTAGGTACATAGTTCTTAGGGTTTGTCTGTAACCAAAATCACAGCCCAAATGGCAACAGTAATTGAAATTTTTGTGATAATTGGCCCCCCCAAAACCAGTTTCCAAACTATTTAATTTTTAAATACTCTAAAAAGGCATTGTAATTGGTCAGTATAACCACATACCTTATTCATTAAAATTCAAATATTGAATGTTGATTTCTCCCTGATTACCTCTCCGTACAACTGTGTATAATATAGGTATAGTTCAAACATCATAAATGGCATAGTGAATACATTGGTTCTCTTCAGATCACCAAGATGGGTGAGCATTCAAATTCTAACACATGATGCTGGCTTTTCCTGGCCCACTTAGGCTGGGTGAGGTCAATGTGAGTAGCAGTTTTGTGAGTTTTCTGTGTAGAGAGGGTAAAACCCCCGTCATGATATAACCATGCAGTAGAAAGCAACATTAAATGAATAGCTCAGTGGTTTAGCACTCGCTTGTCATGCGGAAGGTCCTGGGTTCGAACCCCTGCGCCGACAAAAAATTGTATTCAAAATTTGGTTACAGTTGTTTGTAAGGGATACCTTCCGGTGCGCTTGTGTTGACCCAGCACCTAAATGGGAAGTATTGTGTCATTTCTCGCCCATCAGAGGGGAGGCATACTAAGGGATGGGCAGGGTACAACACAGACCACAAGCGTCTACAGTAGCTCCTGTTTCATGGCTACGAATCAAAAAAGGCTGTTTTTTTTTTATTCGTATTTTTTTATATAAAAAAAACCACAATAATTAAAAACTCTGAATAAAGATTTTTATTGCACTCTGTATGTATGGTTTACACCTACAACCTATGTTAAGGGTGTTTTGAAAGTAATGTATATTTTTATTTCATTTGTTTTCATAGGGTGTGATGAGGTGACTTATAGGTTGTAATTTATTACTTACATAAAACAGAAGTAGTGAGTATAAAAAGCCAAGCAGTTTTGATTAGACCCATATAACAGCCCTTTGTGATTGATTATTGCCTACTTAATCATATTTTATTTCTTTTTTCAGAACAGTCAGATCGAAGGTCAACAGTCCAGTCAACAACAGCATTTTAAAGAACAGCAACAGTCCAGTCAACAACAGCATTTTAATGAAAGTTGTGTTCTTGTTGAAGCAAACAGTCAACCTACAAGTGTAGTTGACCAATTGGTAGCTGCTGCACTACAAGAAACATCGGAACCACCAGCTGAACTATCTGCTGAACCGTCCAATAGCAATTTACTACAGCAAACTTGGGAGTTCTCTATTGAGGAATTTGAAAAAATTGATTTTAGCTCAATAACTAAAAGCTCTACAGCTAACCCTCTAAGAGATATTCTAAAAAATACTGCCACAGGAAGTAAAATACTTGAATCCAAGAAATTACAATATTCTGACAGGAGATTTATCACAGCAGCAATTGTTGAAGCTGTTTTGGTAACCTTAAACAAGCCCTCCAGTACCATCAGAGGTGAAGTATGGATGAAATGGGTCAGATATTTAAAGGAGCTGTTTCCATCTGAAGACACAAATATCTACTACACACCATTTTCTATCCAAAATGGTGTTGCTATCCAAGCATCAGGTTACATTACACATCGTCTGATTCATGTTAGACGTTTCTTGGGAGGTTCCCAAAAAAGAAGTAGTACTGAAAGTAGTAGCAGTAGCAGTGACACATCCACAAACTGTTCCCGTAGAGCCAAGAAAAGAAATAGATCTGAAAGATTTAGACCTCTCCCTGATACATTCCAATTTACAGAATCTTGTCCAAATGATGAATTTATGGATGATGTTGGAAGTATTGAGTGGCTGAAATTCAATTCATCTCCTCAATATCTTGTTGAAGAGAAGTGGACAAAAAGTTTCCAAGAAAGACAGACACTTTTATTAAAAGAGGGATACATTTCATACGTGAAAACCTTCCCAGCCTTGAGTGCACCATGGGGACACAAATTGGTGAGTTGACTTTCTCCTAATAATAATTCTTTTGCTCTTTTCTTTTTTAAAATCAATGATAGAAATAACAAAAATAATAATTATAATAACATTTTTTCTTATTGGTAGTTTTTAGTCTCCCTTGCTTGTTTACACCCACTTTATAGTACCCCACTCTTACTTACTTTTTTCTAAATAAGAAAATATTTTTTATTCATCTTAGTGTAAAATGTATGTATATTAGTGCTTATTGTTGAAAAAAAAAAAAATACAATTTAAAAAAATATCTTGTTTCTGAAAAGCAAATCTCCCTTAATTCTCTTAAGCCCTTATGTATCCCCTAGATAAGCAAAAAATCCTTAAAAAAAGAGGCTATATCCCTCACATTAATAACACTAATTTGAACTAATGAGTTATTTTTTGGAAATTGTAAATTGTTCTCTTTTTCCCGCCTTTTACTTGTGTACAATATACTACTGCATATCTTATTGAGATTTTCCTCTTTGTTCTCCAGCTTGAAAGTGACTTTGACACAGTTCACACTGAGGCCCAGCCCAACTTCACCCAAAGATTTGGCAGTGTGAAAGCCAAACTTTTACAACAGCTGCATGAGAGATCAGATGATAAAGTGCAGGACCTTATTGAGTTATCAACAGGTATGTTTCTCTTTATTTTAAAAAGCAATGAGAAAGTATTGTGAACTAGACTTTTTTGTATGAATAAACAACATTGTTTAAAAAAATACAGTTGAAAACAACATTACAAATATTTAACAAGTTATCAAAACTTATTGAAGATTATGTAGTATTTTTTCATTAGTGGTACCTAAGTTTAACTTAAACTGTCATTAGTCACTATAAGAAATGTTTTATTACACACACACACCACACTCATGCACACACACACCACACATGCACACACACACATACATACACCACACTCAATGCACACACACACACACACACATGCACACACCACACTCATGCACACATCACACTCATGCACACACACACACCATACACCACACTCAATGCCACACACACACACATACACCACACTCATGCACACACCACACTCATGCACACACACACACACACACCACACACACACTCATGCACACACACACACTCATGCACACACACACACTCATGCACACACACACACTCATGCACACACACACACTCATGCACACACACACACTCATGCACACACACACACACTCATGCACACACACACACACAAACACACACACACACAAACACACACACACAAACACACACACACACAAACACACACACACACACAAACACACACACACACACCACACACACACCACACACACACACACACACACACACTTACCTGCTGAATACAAATGTGATAACTATATCATTCTGATGAGATATTCCCCAAATGCTACCAGTGAGTGGCGAGATTTTATCATATTGGGAACTTTACATTCCCCCTCCCCTATTTATTTAAATTAGGAAAGTCATATGATGATCATACCAGTTTATTTTTCCTATTTTTACTTTGCAGTGGGGGAAGAACAGGCTAACATTTCAACCTTACTCTCAATACCATTCCTACTAAGACGTATGCACACCTTCACCATACCTGGATCACGGAAACCCGTCAACCCAACAAGATTGCAAGTTTCAAGATCATTCTTGCCAATTGTACCTACTGTTGGAGATATACCTTCTCATCATTTGGAAAGGCTTGCGCACATCAGCTTGTATCAAGAAGCAATTGTTCCATACATTGTTGCAGTTGGTCCCTCCTGGAAAGAGATTCAGCAGTATGACATTGTACTCACGGAAGATGTAAGGTACAGCTTTGATAAAATAATACCTGCACTTGTAGTTCTCTTCAAAATAATGTGGTCATTTGATGTTCCTTATCCTAAAGAATCACAGTCCGTTTGGATGTTTGTCCAGAAGGCAATGTTTGATATGGTGTCTAAGTTTGATACTATGGGCACATCTTTACAAGAGCTTTTGCAGAATGTCATACCTTCTTGCAAATAGAAGTCAATTGATTTCTTATAAATATTAATTAGACCCTGAGACCTGAGGTTGTGGGTTTGATTGCTAGTAAATTGGAAAAATTTCACAAAGTTTTTCTATTTCTGGAATGTAATGGATGTACATGCTCATCTTGCAATACAAAAATGGTTCTGGGGCTCAAAAATCTTTAAAAAATAGAAGTATAAATCTTTATTTGAAAACAATGTTTCTCTCTTGTAAAGTATGTGGTACCATTGTACAAGATTTAAAAAAGTTTACCTGTCATCATAATTTCTATCATAAGAACAAGGATATTTGCTGTCCAAGTGTTGGCTGTACTGCACACTATGCTTTGACCAGTTCATTTAGACGACATTATAGGAAAGAGCACCAAAATAAATTAAGATCATCATCTCATATTTTTCCTTCACACTCTGAGTCAAGTGATTTACTTAGTTTGCAATCAACGTCCACTTGTGCCTTTGAAGCTATTGGTTCAAATAATGATTGTGTCACAAGTCCTGACACTATAAATAACCAAAAAAATCATCATGAAAATCACATTACAGAGCCTCTTAGAAATCCTTTATCCAAAATGTTCTCTTCTCTTCACGCCAATCCACAGTTACCAAACAATGTAGTTGATACAGTATTTAAAGGTTTAAAAGACATATTTCGGTTATCTGTAAACCCTCACCTACCTTCAAGTATTTCAAGGAATTTATCGGATGAGTTAGAAGAATTTAGTTCTATACATAAACGTATGAAATATTTTGAAAGTCAAGGTACTTTGATCACACCCATATCCTACGTGGTTGGTAGGCGGGTAGATTATGTCAAGAAAAATGGTCGGTATATGTATGAGGCAATTGAATGTGAAGCTCAAAAAATTCCCTTACGGCCCATGTTATTTAAGTTTTTTTCAATGCCCAATATGCTAATTAAAACATTAGAACATATGGAAAAGTTCAAGTATCATGACTCGTCATGGCCAGTTGCACATTTTCTGCAAGGAACATTTTGGAAACAAAGACGCATCTGTCATGGTGAAAAGCTAGTATTACCACTTTTTCTGCAAGTAGATGATTTTGAAACACTGAATCCATTAGGAAGTCACAGTGGGATACACAAGCTGGGTGCTGCTTATATCTCGCTACCCTTTCTGCCTTATCAACATGTTTCACAGTTGTCATGCATTTTTCTAGCACTTCTTTATCATTCTAATGACAGGGTAGAGTTTGGGAATCAAGTAATTTTTCAACCTTTAATTGAACAATTTAATGATCTGTTTCGAAATGGAATTCAATTTGATCTTCCTGATTTTAAAGGTGCCATTTATTTTGAATTGGCCCTCCTTCTGGGTGATAATCTTGGTATTCATACAATTACGGGTTTTACTGAGAGTTTCTCCTGCAATTTTCCCTGTCGAATGTGTAAAATGCAGAAGAAAGAAACAGAACAAGCAACATTCGAAAAGAAATCTCTTCTGAGGAACGCAGAAGATCATCAACGTGATGTACAGTTGAAAGATATCTCTTTAACAGGGGTGAAAGAAAATTGTATTTGGCTACAAGTAGATAACTTTGATCTTTTTTCTCAAATGGGCTATGATGTCATGCATGACTTAAATGAGGGTTGCTCAAAATATATCATGTGCTCTTTAATTGTCTCTTTGATAGACAAAATGAAATATTTCTCTGTAGACACTTTAAATCAAAAAATTTGCTCCTTCCAATATGGACCTGATAATGGGGACAAACCAGTAACCTTATCAATTTTAAACCTAAGAAAAGGTAATTTACGTCTTAGTGCCTCTGAAATGTCTACATTTTGTAGATATTTTGGTGTTATGTTTGGCACATTTGTTCCAAGAGAAAGCTGCTATTGGAAAGTGTACATTACTTTAATGAGAGTACTGAATTTTGCTATGTCTCCAATATTTCTTAGACGTCAACTTGTGTTTTTCAATCATTTGGTTTCTGAACTGTGTGAAATGTATAAGATATTGTTCAATGAAACTCTCAAACCCAAATTTCACAATTTATTGCACTATGCTTCTGCAATGGAGCGATTTGGCCCTTTACAATATTTGTCTTCAATGCGATATGAAGCAAAACATAGGCCCAACAAATTGATAGCTAAATCATCTGTCAATCGTAGGAATATGACGTTGACAATTGCTCGCAAACACCAACTTATGATGAATGACATGTTCATGCAGGATCATTTTAACTCATCGGTCTTGTGTGGTTTAAAAAATGAAGTTTTGTTGAATGAGGCAGAGAATATTTTGGATAAAGTAAAATTGAGTACTACTAGAGTAAAAAAAATATACAGTGTGAGTTGGGTCTCAAAGTGTTCTGAGCACTTTTCTCCAGGACATGTAATTGTTACAAGTGTTACTGAAGACAATGTGCACTTTGCTAGAATTCATAAACTATATGTTGATGATGAAATGGATACAATAATTTTTGAAACACAACCATTAAAAACCATAGAGTTTAATGATCATTACTTTGCTTATCAGGTGCAAAACTCACCCTCTGAAAAACATACTTTTGTAGATGTAAATAAAATGCAACATCCCTTTGTATGTAACTGTACTCCTTTAGGTAGGAGCAGTCATATTGACCCTATTTTTTTTGGTTGTTTTGAGAAAACCTATTTCTCCCTGAATAGATTGATTCTCTTAGTTATAATGGAACAGCTGTTGTATATAACAGTAAAGTTGCTGGATTACTGTTACAAAGTAATGTTAATGTATAATCAGCAGAAAATGGGATATATTTCCACAAATAATTTAATCACGTTTAGAATGTTGATTTAGGATGGATTTATTCCGAAAGTTTTTTTTTTTATATCTTCCATTTTATCAGTTAGATGTTGGTTTGTTTTTGTCTATTTGCTGAAACTTATTACTGTACAATTTTTCTCTTCTTCTTTTTTTCCTTCTTTCTTTCTTTTTTTTAATTTGTGCATTAATAATTTGAAAAATATATAAACATTGTAAATTTTTTTGAATAATCTTATTCAATGTGTTCTTACTGTCAATATTTTCTCAGGTAGGATGGACCTCTTGTGGCAGTAAAATTCGCAATATGAACTTTGTTATGTACATTTCATTAAATCTAGCATTGTGAGAATTGCAAATTTAACATTGGGTGAACAACAAAGTAGACACTGTCAACCTAGCATAACAGGAAACCCAGCATTGAGAGGATTGCAAAATTGATGATGTTTGAACAACAAAGTTGACACTGTCAAACTAGCATAGTAGGGAATCTAGCATTGTGAGAGTTGCAAAGTTTACATTGAGTAAACAACAAAGTTGACACTGTCAAACTAGCATAGTAGGAAATCTAGCATTGTGAGAGTTGCAAATTTTACATTGAGTAAACAACAAAGTTGACACTGTCAAACTAGCATAGTAGGGAATCTAGCATTGTGAGAGTTGCAAAGTTTACATTGAGTAAACAACAAAGTTGACACTGTCAAACTAGCATAGTAGGAAATCTAGCATTGTGAGAGTTGCAAATTTTACATTGAGTAAACAACAAAGTTGACACTATCAAACTAGCATAGTAGGGAATCTAGCATTGTGAGAGTTGCAAAGTTTACATTGAGTAAACAACAAAGTTGACACTGTCAAACTAGCATAGTAGGAAATCTAGCATTGTGAGAGTTGCAAAGTTTACATTGAGTAAACAACAAAGTTGACACTGTCGACCTATCATAGTAGGGAATATACACAAAATATAGCACTGTGAGTGCAACAATGAGTAAATTGCTTGGGTACAAATTTAACATTAACATAGTGCTTATTGACATGTAGCAAAGTGAGAGCTTTGTTAAGGACACAGTATACTTTTTTGTTCTCGTATTTTTTAACTTTGCGAATGCAGCATAACCATCATCACAATATTTGCTAGGCTAAGGTAACAAACTAACTTTGTGGGCTCATATATCGCTATACTACTTTGTGGTCACCACAACATTTTTTTCTCAGTGTAACTACTTCGGCTAGTATTCGGTCATGATAACTACTTCGACTAGTATTCGGTCATGATAACTACTTCGGCTAGTACTCGGTCATGATAACTACTTCGACTAGTATTCGGTCATGATAACTACTTCGGCTAGTATTCGGTCATGATAACTACTTCGGCTAGTATTCGGTCATGATAACTACTTCGACTAGTACTCGGTCATGATAACTACTTCGGCTAGTATTCGGTCATGATAACTACTTCGGCTAGTACTCGGTCATGATAACTACTTCGGCTAGTATTCGGTCATGATAACTACTGCGACTAGTATTCGGTCATGATAACTACTTCGACTAGTATTCGGTCATGATAACTACTTCGGCTAGTATTCGGTCATGATAACTACTTCGCTAGTACTCGGTCATGATAACTACTTCGGCTAGTATTCGGTCATGATAACTACTTCGGCTAGTCTTCGGTCATGATAACGTGAAAATGCACACCAAATTGAATGATATCTCAGAAGTTACCTACATTTAAAATTCGAACATTTTAAACTATTTTAAATAAAATATTTCATTGAGATCTTCTGGGACTGTACAATCTGTACATACACCCACAATGCCTGCAGCGTTGCCCTTCTTTTACCTATATTAAGTTGAGTTGATTTAAAGTGTCTAGGTAGTTTTCCGTACTGAAGATGGTTTCGGTCCGAATCAGAAAACACTGCTGTGGTGAACACTGGTACTATAGTATCTGATTTCAGTTCTGTGATTGGCTGATACCTTGGTAATAATAGCACTATTATTTTGGTCCTTAGAATCCCCTGTTGAGATCTGACACAAACTGAACATAGATAGTCTACTCTCAAAATATACGGTTGGTCAGTCATCCCACGGGTGTGCTGAACGAGGATGGTTTCAATTTGTGGCGCAAAACTATAAAATCTCATTCGATCACTAAAGTTAAGCAACGTCTAGCGAGACTATGACTTGGATGGGTGACCAATCAAATTCGATCCCTCCTGATTCCCGGCCCATCTCAGGCTAGGTGGGGTTAATTTGAGTAGCTGTTTTGTGAGTTTCCAGCGATTGGAAGGTAAAAAGTAACCCCGTCGCGATATAACCATGCAGTTGAAAGCGAAGTTAAAGTTTAAAAAAGGCCAAGCGTTGTTTTTTAATAAAACAATAATAAAATTGCAGATTGTAGACTTCTACTAACTCAGCTGAGGGAAGAGCGGAAAGCATACTAGCTGCATTCCCCCTCTGCACTGCCAGACTGAGACGCTGTTTCAAAGATGATCTCCTGTTTTTTAATTAGTTCCTTTCCTCACCTGGAATCCGTTGTAGGTCCACGACCCGAACCTCATGTTGCAGCTCTGCTGGTCGAACGGAAAGTAGAGGACGTCTATCTTGCAGGAGGACTTGTAGATGGCAGGGGGTGTCCACACCACTTCCCCCGTGTACTTGAGCAGGGCTTTCGTCATCAGAGTCACCTCGTAGTTCCCATCAGCACTGAACAGGAGATGCGAGGAATTTGTTAGTGATAGGGTCTATTTACCGTAGAACATGAAAAGTTTTTTTTTTTTTTGGCAAAGAGACACCTTGAAGTATTGAGAAAAAAAGACCGAGTACCGATTCATCTAAGCAGTAAAAAGACTTTTATAAATTTGCAGATTACAGATTTAAACAAAATAAAATGAAGAGAAAAATACAGATAAAATTACCTATGTAAATTAATGTACTACTCTACATACTCGTACATATTATTTCCTAAATAAAGGTCGGAGTTATTGCCTATGGTAATCTCTTCCACCAGACCCAGCATCTTACTTTTCTCTGCTATTAAATAGACGTTCGCCCCAGAGGAAAAAAACATGAACAGACTCACTTGTTGAACAGAACGATGTCCGGAAGCCAAATGTGTTCGGACGGAACATACAGGGTCTCCACGCCACCATAATCTATAGGGTCCCATCGGAGCTTGTAGTCCACCCATTTCTGAAACAAAGCAATGAAATTTGATATCAGATTGGAAATAAGGCCGGGATACCAGTGAGTGCAGCTTTGTGAAGCTTTTGCAACGTTTGATACTCCGTTCTTCCTTTGATGTAACACTACCCGATGTAATGTTTTGAACGGTTCCGGGATCATATGTTTGAGAGGTGGCTTTTAATTTTTTTATTTTTAATTTTAAATTAATTAACAGGAACTACCCATTTTTCACAATTTCCCTATCTTATTCTAATATAATCTTATTTTAGTGAGGATGATGCACTGTTGTCCGCATCTCAGTACTCACACTGTTCACTAGGGCTATAGGGTATAAAATCTAGTGTTCGTCTACAGATTTTACCACCTCTCCTAAAACCCCCCCCCCCCCCCCCCCCCCCCCCAGTGGTAGTGTAGTCTTGGCTTAAAATATTCACAGTATCTTCATATTCTTCATGTTTGATTCCGCTTCGCACAAAAAGCTCAAATAGTACCTTCACATTTTATTAACCGTCTATTTTTAGAGCTAAATCATTCATCAAATTTAATTCGTAGCGTTCGAGTAACTTTTCTTGGAGTCGGCCGTTCAGGGTGGTTATTTTTATGCTTGAAAAAACATTACAAAAATATAGTGGACTATACGGAGGACTGTGTGTCATGTCATGTTTGAGTGATGAATACAGAACACTTGAACTTACCTGTAGAACCCACACATTGGTTGTCATGACCTGAGACTTTAAGTTCTGAAAGCAGAAAATAAAATTCTAATCAGCCTCTAGATGGGATGTTAGACGAAAGAGGGAATTTTTGATTTACAATCAGTAAATTATTAGTAGTTTAGACTGTTGCTAAATTGAGTAGTATGTCATAGGTACATAAATATTAAATATTTATGTACATAAATATTATTCGTTACAGGTACATAAATGTTATACCTACTGACCTACATCATCGTTATTAAAATATGTTTCAATGATCTCCTAGTTAAG
>CM044962.1:16362635-16398233 GCA_024516035.1 Bactericera cockerelli | reverse complement strand
AGTAGTCCTGGCATAAAAAAAGCATACAGGGTCATGCAAAATCCGCTGAAAAGACGATGTTTAAGATGGCATAGTCGATTCTGATATGGCTCTCATACTGGAAAAGGAAAAAAAGAAATACTAAAATTAAAATCGGTTGATTATTTTCCCTAGTTTTGTAAGATTATTGTCTTTTACCTTGTCTTTTTTTTATTATTATTGATCCTGTTGTTCTTTTGTTTTTCTAATCTCTGACGCAATATCTAGATTTCTTACTCTTGTAATATTGAAAATTTAATTTAATTTGGATGCTTTTTCACTTTCTGAGCTAATATGACGTATTTACTAGTGCATTTGTTCCAGTAGTCGCCGTGGCCTTTAGGTAGGTATATTTTGTTAGTCTTACATATGCCATTTTAGCATTGCATTATTTATATCAAATTGTTCATCATTTTAACTATTTGCTACTTACCTTCCCTCTGATTTTTCTCAAATCTTGTTCAAACTGAACTATCTTCTTCAAATAAAAATATTCGTAGTGGCCAAATAAGACATCTTTGGCAGCCCTCCCTAATTGTATATTTCCTCCAAAAAGGTCTGCTTTCACTGTCTCTCTCCTTGAGATGTTTGTGTAGAAAACTCTCGCTCCTTTTTCATCCAAGTGGTCTCTTCCCACTGCACTGGCGTACTTGTTCAGCACATCATAGAGCATTTTGAAGTTATGAGGTATCAATATGTAGATGTATATACCAATATATGCCTCAACTGAAAAGAGGATACCCAAATATACTTCCCAGATATACAATGCGATGAAGCATTTAGGATCAGATGGGTCCACAAATGGAATGTAAGGAGGAACGGGCAGCATATTTTCTGGATGTTTTAACTTGTAAATGGTTTTCATTTTTAGATATTGTGATTCTGTTTGAGGCACCAAGAGATAAACTAGTGTTACTCCAACTGGAAATTAAATTTTGGAAAATCATGAGACTAAAATTTAATCTAAATCCCAACAAGAAAATATACCCCCTCTAAAGAGCTGTTCTTCTCATGATTTCAAACCTTACATAGAAGAATACATTCAAGGTTCGTTTGGCAATCCTCATTGCGATGTCAGTTGAATAAATATAGAAATATATTTCATAATCATTGGTCATAGAATAGTAAAGTTTATAACTTACTTATTGTCATGGCGGTCTCTGCTGCCAATGGAAAAACATAAATCTTCTCCCGTCTGTCGTGAGCAAGCACAACGTCAACTTCACGATGGGTCCTCCAAGTGACTTCAAAGAACTCATTGATTAGAAGAACATTCTTCAGATTGAACTTGAAATGAAATGCTTGTATCGTCAGTAACAACAAGACCACAAATTCCAGCAACCTGCTGCAACACTCAGCGGGGTCTGTGATAGAATATTTGAAGCAAGCAACAATCCAACAAGTAGAGCTAAAGAAAAGAAAGAAGCTGACAATATTGGAATAGACTCTGTGCACCTTATTCTTCCAGAAGTCTTTGTAAAAGTGTGGCAAGCTGATGAGTCCAAGAATGTGCGAAATTTGAAGAATAATAACAGCAGCATGTCTGTTGTGAAAATATTTGCGTATTTTACTCATTTTACCTTAGATAAATTGTTTATATTATAAATCGGAAATAGATATTGTGTTAACTCGAGAAGCAGTCTAAAAGAACATTGATTATCTATCTCCTATATAAAATGAAAAATAGAATATTAAATATTATACGAGGTATACAAACATAATTATACTGTCAATAATGGACAGAATACTTCCTCGTGAATGGTAATCATAGTTTTTTTTATATTTTAGTATCGCTAGAATCAGAGATTTTTATTGAATCACTTATATTCATCATAGGGTGGCGTCATCGTGAACGATGGTAGCCAGACAGTGGAGGAATGACTCAGCACTTCTACCACTGTCTTTACAAGGAGGCTAATAATTGACAAGGGCCCCCAGTACCAAGCCAATGCTGGTCTCCTCCCTGTTTATATAGTCCCCCAGCCAGACTGCTGGTCTCCTCCCTGTTTATAGTCCCCCAGCCAGACTTGTTTATAGTTTATAGACTTGTTTATACACTTATATTATACTCAAATAAATAAAGAGGTGCTTTGTTAAACTGTTGGCATAATGGGACTACCTGTCTTGCGCTGACAGTTTTAAAATTTAAAAATTAAATTTAAAAATTCAAGACAAATTGAAGACTTGCCTTTCCACTTATTTTTTCACTTTGGGTCCAAATTTTCCAAATTTCTTAAATATAAAAGTTCACCTATAAATTATTCAATAAAATTACAAATTAACTATTTAAAACGCTAATAGGCATTTTACATCTACAATTGTACATACAAATTTTAATCAAAATTGGGTATACCGTTCACGAGATATAAGCGTTCAAGTGAAAAGTTAGAGGTCACTAGCGGTCTACAAGAACCCTTACTGCAAAAATAGTGACTTTAAAATGGAACCATCTAAAATACGTCTTCTATAGGTGCAATATTTCGTCATAATCCTTTCAGTAGGTTCTGATATTTGCGCGTTAAAAGGAATGTACTTAACAGACAGGACCGACTGACAGACAGACACAAATATTAGATATACTTCCGGAAATATTGTACAAAAATTCGTTTAAATTTATTGAGTAGTTTCTGGGATTGTATCTAACACAAGGAATGTATTTCACAGACCGACTGACAGACAAAGTTTTTCAGGAAGTTATGAAACGTCCAGAAATATGAAAAAAATGTTATGTATTTTATTTTACAAAAACGAACACAGTTCTTCCGTTTTTATAACTAGAATTTCTCGGAAGTAATATTATGTCTCACTCTCACGGTGAAATGTTATTACGTACAAACAATAATTAGAAAATCCTACATCACTGATACAATGACTGGATTACAAAACATAATATTTACTTTGTCATGGCGATGGCGTGCCTAATATATAAAATAAATAATTCAAAAATGTTGAAAGGTTTCTTAGGTAAAGGGGGGGAAAAATGGGGTTTTGTATGGGGGGAAAAAAAAAAGGGAAAAGGGGGAAAAAAAAGAAAATTAAAAAATTAATAGGGGGGGTTTTGTTAAAAGTGGGAAAGGGAACCCCGTGGGACGGAAAAAAATAAAAAAATTAAGACAAAGGAAAGAGAAAAGAAATAAATTATTAAAAAAAAAATAAATTATAAAAAATTACAAATTTTAAAAAAAAAAAGAAAGATAAATCCAATTTTTTAAAAATTTTTAAAAATTGTTGTAGAATATGGAAAAAGAGGGGTAACTGGGTTACGACCCTTTTGGGGCTGTGGTTTAATGGCCATTAAAAAAAGAAGAAATTTTTCATAATTTTTTGTATTTGATACGGTTGGAATGTTTAAACAACAACCAAAAACCCCTTTATAAATCTTCTGCTTGAAATTTGGGACTCCGGACCAACCGACCTCCAGGTTTAGAATTTTACGCCTTATTTAAATTTTTTTAAAAAAAAATTCTGTTTTTTAATGAAATGGAAGAAATTTTTTCTAAGGAAATTTTTCTACAAAATTGAAACCCCCATCACTGAAAAAGCGGGAATACAAAAAAACGCTGGGAGGGTTTTTAAAATAAATAAAAATGTTAAAGGGTTAGGTTGAGCAGATTGTTTTTTGTTTATTATGGGTCCTAGGTCAACCAAGGAAACTGGCATTCCCTTTTAAAATAAGGGTGGTAAGTTTTTTAATTATGGATTAAATTATAAATTTCGTCAAGGGAGGGTTCCCAACACAAATTTAAATTAAAAAAATAGCACCAATAATTTCAATTTTTTTTTTTTCAAACCCCTTTTGAAAAGAAAATTTGGGAAATTTTGGACAATATACCCTTTTAAGGTTTAAAAATAAGTTTTTTTCCATTGGTTCTGCGGCCTTTTCCTTCTGCCTGTGTTCTTCTTTTTCAAAATTTGGCGCTCTTTTGAGTTTTAAAACACCCCTGATGAAAGTTGAAATTCAAATGGTCTCTTTTGAATTTATGTGGATGGGTTGGGGTCCTCTAAATAATAAATACTCAAAAAGAGCAAAATTTGAATTAGGGCCAAAAAAACCTGGAAAAGATTTGGACAAAAAAGGAAAAAGAAGGAGAGAAGAGAAAGAAGGAAAAAAAGAAAAAGAAAAAAATATACAAAAAAGTGGGAATGAGGGGAAAACGAAATCCCATTCAGGTTTTTTTATTTTAAACTTTATAAAAACTCAAAACCCATTTTGAAACGGGAAAAAACAACAAAAAATTTAGAAAGGGACTCATCCTTTTGTTTTTAGAACATTTCCCTTGTAATTTTCCACTTTTAGTAATAAAAATTATAAAAAACCAATCGGATTTTTTTTTAAATGCCAAATTAGGGGAAAAATTTAGATTTAAACAAATAGTACAATTCCCAGCCCTTGGGTGGGGAATTTTCAACCATGGTTTAACCAAAATCATATCGCGGGTTTGTTAATATAGGGGTTGAATTAAAAATCCTGATTTATTTACCCCGTTTCCATAAAAAATCATCTGGGAATTAAGATATAAAAGGGGCCAAAAAATCCCCATAATTAGATTTCCTTTTAAGGAGAACCGTTTTTTGTGTTTTTAAAGAAAAATAATTTTTCCTCTAAATCCACGGTTTTCTTATTAAAAATTTTTTTGTTAAGATGAATTTTTAAATTTTGGACCAAAATTTTGTTTCCTCTTATACCTTTTTTCGGGTTTCCTCTTTTTGACCCTCTTAAAAAATTTCTCTTATTTTACCCGAACCCTTTAAATTTTCCAAAAATTCAATCCAGTTGATGTTGGCGGCCAACCAAGGATCTAAAAAATTTTTACCGATTTTATAGTTCTTTGGGAAACAGGTTGTCCATTGAGGAAAACTTTAAAAAATTTTTTTTACCAAAATTAATCTATTATGTTTGTTTAATTTTTTCTTTTGTTTTAAACCCGCAAATAATTATTCCGAAAGAAAGCATAATTTTCCATTTTAAAAATTTACCTTTAAACTTCTTGATTTTTTTTCAAACTTATTATAATCATTAAATCCCCAGATTCCATTTGCTATATTTACCCATTTGGGTTAGTGAAAAACGTTAAAATTTATAATAATTTTAATTCTGCCTATTTAAATTCCCCAATTAGGAAACTAAGGGGTTCCCTTATTCCAAAGTGCCCATTCCATATTTTGGGGAATTTGAAACGAAAATAGAGAAAAAGAAGGGAGGGTTTTGAAAACCGGGAAACCTTCTGATTAAACAAGGTTAACTAAATACCATGGACAAAAATTTGGTAATCCTATTGGTCCCAAATTCTTTTGCAACATCTTCATTGTAGCCTGTTTTTGCCTTGGGTTCAGCCTGATGGCACCACTGGGCCTGGTTTTAATCTAAAAACCCAGCCCCAAAAAAAAATTTTTTTAAATCCTTTTGATATAAAATTGTATTCAAATCTGGAAAATTTAAAAAAATTTTTTTTTTAAACCAAATGGAAAGTAAATTTTTGTTATTTATTTATGGTTTAGGAAAATTCCAATTGTTTTTTTCTAATTATTTTCTTTGGAAACGCATTTTTTTTTCCGTAGGGGAAGGGAAAACCCCTAAATATGGAATTTTAAAAGGGAAAAAAATTTTGGGAAAAATATCCATATTTCTGTAAATTCTTTTTTATCCCAAAAAAACCCCCTTAAAATGTCAAGGAAACCACTATTAATAAAATAAAAATTGAAATGAACATAAAACCCCAGGTGGGAAAATTTCCACCAAATTTCCACAAGCCGCCAAAAATTTATTTTTGAATAAAGTGATAAGCCATTGAACCGCTTAATTTAAAAAAAAAATTTTAAACTGTAAACAATACGCCCCTTTGTCAAAACAAAAACTGAATTTTTAAAAAAAATCTTACTCAAATCACATAAAAATCCAACCCGGGCGCCCCCTTTTTTTTTTTTTTTTTTTTTTTTTAAGAAAAAAAACGGAAAAAAAGAAACCAAAAAAAAAAAAAATGTTATTTAAATTTTTCCTGCAAAATTGGAAATTCTTAAAGGAAAAAATGTACTATAAAAAAGCAAACGGACTTTCCGGAAGAAAAATATTGGCAGGGGGGAAGAAAAACGGTTTAGGGGAGGAAAAAATAAGTTTAGTTTTTTGGTAAGTATTAACCCTTTGCGTTTTTGGACATTTAACACAATTAAAATTTGAAAAATTTTATTTATTTTAAATAATTTTTAAAAGTTAAAAAATTATTGTTTTTTAAATAATGAATTGTTTTGTTTGGGGTTAAAATCCATTATTTAGGAAAAAATTAATCAGTTTTTTTTATATATTTTTTTAAATTATAGAAGTTTAATGAACTTCATGCAATTTAACATTAAAATTTCAATAATTAAAATAATTCCTTTAATTCTATAAACTTAATATTTTATTTTTTTTGTTTACTATGAACTTTTTGAAATAAAATTTTAAATAAAATTATAAAAAAAAAAAAATTCCGTTTTCTTTCTTTTAAACGTTTTACCCTTTTCGCCAAAAGTTTTATGTATTTCAAATAAAAAATTAAAATAAAAATAATAAAAGGGGAAAGTCCAGGTTGGATGGTGAACTGAGAATTTACTTTTAGAAAATTGGTCCAAAGGGGAAGAAAGATGAAAAGGTCACATGGGTTTATATGAGGGAAAGAAAAAGGGGTTAAAAAAAAAGATTAAAAGTTTTAAAAGGTTTAAAAAGTAAAAAGAAACTGAAAACAAAAAAAAAACAAAATCTTTTTGAAAGAAAAAAAACAAAATAAAAAAACAATTTTTTGGTGAAAATTCGAAAAAAAAGGGGATCTTGGGGAAGGAGGTTAAACCAGGGGGCTAACCCGGGTCTTTAAAATATCCGAAGAAATTTTCATAACTTGTTTTAATCAGTGTGATGTTCCTACTCTCCTTCTCCTCTTCTCTGAACGGGGAAGTAACCCCCCAGGTACAGTCCCGCCATCAAATTTAATTCCCCTTGTTTGTTTATAAAGGAAAATATTAATTTAACCAACAATACAAAAAGCTCACAACTATTGGGTTTAATCCACTAAGGCGTTGTGGTGGAAATTTTGTTTATCTGTTATTTTGCCCCTCCGGGCCCGAAAGGGAATTTAAAAACAGTTCCGATTATTTTATTTTAAAATCTAAAGATGGAGGGTTTCAATCCCCATTTAAAATAATTATAAAAAATTAACCCACCGAATAACCTTCTTTTTTTTTAAATTTGAAAGAAAATTAAAATTTTGGACCGGTTTAGCCTAGGATAAAAAAATTTTTTTTTTTTCTGGCGTCTCTGCGTTTTGACTTCTTAAAAACGGTTCCTTTTTTATTTAAGTCAAACTTTCAATTTCAGTTTCCTTCTCTTTTAGAATTTTGGATAATTGCCCGTTCAGAAATAAAATTATTTGTCAAAATTTAGGAGGCCATAAAAGTGGATACCAGTATGACAAGGAAAAAGAGAAGAAATTAGTAGAAACCAGAGAAACGAAAAAGAAAAGGTTGGGTAGGGGGGGATGGCATGGGTTTTTTTTAAACTTTACCCTCTGAGAAACAAATTTAAGAAAAACACACTTCCATTTTTGATTTCATGTCTCTATACACAACTTTTCACTTTTCCGTTTATCGAAATAAAAAATATAAAAACGACTCCCCCCTTTAAAAAACCTTAGATTCTTTTGATTCCCAAGTTTGGGAAATTTTTAAAAGGAAAAAATTAGTTTAAAAAGTTGTGAATTAACAAATTGTTTTTTACCTTTTAAAAACAATAAATTATATAAGGATTGGGGAAAAATCCAAATTTAATTTCTATATAAGGTCTTTGTGTTAGGAGATAAATTTTTCTTTTACCATGGTTTCTTCTTTTTTTTTTTCCTTCAAAAACGTAAATTCTCTAAATTTCTCTCTTATATCCTCCTCTTTATCTTTCCTCTTTTTCTCTCTTTCCAACCTTTTCCCAATCCCTTTCCATCTCTTATTTTTTATTACTGGTTCCCAAACCTTCCCCATTCTTTTTTCTGAAACATAGATGAAATTTTAACATCGTTTCGCATCCAATAACTTTGAAATTCACTAACCACAACATTAATCTATTGTTTTTTGATTGAACATTATTTTATTTTTGGGTTAACGGGTTTTTTTAAAGAAAGCTAACTTTATCTTTTAAAAAAACCCTTTTCCTAGTATTTTCCGTTATTGGTCAAATAAAAATTTAAACCTCTTTAAAAAACGCCTGTCTAACAATTAATTTTTATTTATTAATATTTTTTAGGTTGTAAGTAATTTAAAATAATAATATTTTTTAATCCTTTTTTAAAATTTTATCCACAACTACCAAAAATTTCTTTTTTTAGGTTTTAGAAACCGGAAATGGCGAAACCATGCCCCGTTGGGAAACCCCCCGCCTTTTTACCGACAAGCTACCTGAATCCGGAAAAAGGTCCTTTTTTATGTAATTCCCGCAATTTTCACGGGAAGGAAATAAAAAATTATAATTATCCCACTGTCTGGTTTTTAACCACCTCAGGTCTGTACTTGGATGTCAGGTCCACTCAAACCTGAAAAAAATAAAGAGAATTTAAACCCAAATTAAGGGAAAAAATAGTCCCAGTGGGCCTTTTTTCAAACCAAAGAATATGGATATTGGAAAAATAAATTTTGAATTTGAAAAATTTGGGAAAAAATGAATTTTGGAATAACCGCAAGAAAAACCCTTATGTCAAACCATTATTAAATTAATCAAAATCTAATTTTTATTGGGGGGAATTTCAAAATAAAGGGAAAAAGTCTGCAGGGTTGGGTTAACAAAGAACCCCCTTCCCTACCGGATTAAACTAACGCCTTAACCATTTGCCCCTGCACGCTAAACAAACAATTATAATCCTAACCCCAGAGGTTTTTTTTTTCAGAACCCAAAAAACAAAAAAAAATTCATTTATTTTTGGAATGAAAACGAACTGCTAATTGGATTTAAAAACAATCGCCCAAATTTGGGCAAAGAAAAGTGGGAATTTTATTAGGTAAAATGAATTTTCAGCACAAATTTAAGCTTTTTTAAATAAAGTAAAAATTTTTATTCGGGGGGAAACTTTTGCCATTTTAAAATCAAAGGATTGTTTTTAAGAATTTTGAAATATGACCGCTAAATACAAGTGATATAGTAAAAAAAAGCTCTGATTCTAGCGATAGTAAAAGTTGAAATTTTTGATAACCATTCACTAGAAAGTGTTGGGTCCATAATGTTGTGGCTGTGTATACTTTTCAATGCTCTTGTTGTTTTGTCTTTTATTTAAATTCCATTGACTTATTCTGTAATATTCCCTTTTATAACTTTTTTGTCACCTAATCTTTTTGTAAAATTATTCTCTGCTTCCTTCTCTCTTTTTGTGCATAATTATTATGCTTATTAAAAATAGCTTTATTGATAATAGAAAAAATATAATAGTGTTTCACAGCCTTTGTCTACTCTACACGTTTACCCATCCTATAGTATACCTCTTTGTACCGATGCAGATGAGGTAGTCCCATTACATCAACCAATTATAAACTTAACATACAGTGTGTCCAAAAATATATGATTAACTGAAATATCTCGAGAACGGCTTGAAATTTTCATATTGACTTGAATTTTTTCTTCAATCCCGCTTCTCACCCATCTTCAATAGACGCTTATGTATATCAGATCTCATATCTACTTTAAATCCAACATACACTCTTATCTATTTATTTATTTCCAACATACATCATTATCTATATAAATATCTAAAATACACTCTTATTTATATCTAACATACACTCTTATCTTTATTTATATACCCAACACACACTTAAAAACGTGTGAAAAAATCAGCTACCTAACACTTGCTTTGAATACGGAATTTTCGAAACGAGATTTTTCTCTTTCTCTATTTAACTCTCTCTCTCTCTCTCTCTCTCTCTCTCTCTCTCTCTCTCTCTCTCTCTCTCTGTCTCTCTCTGTCTCTCTTTTTCTCTCTCTGTCTCTCTCTTTCTCGCTAGAAAAAACATTTTCGCGTTGCTTTAAGCAATTCACATGAAGAAAAAGATATCTAGAGAAAAAGGTAGTGAGAGAGGGAGAGAGAGAAAGAGAGTGAAAAAATAATAAAATAAAATAATAAAAATAGACCGATAGACCAACAGAAACAGGGTGTATTACTGTGTATGTATCTACAAAGTGGTCCAAAAATCTCTTCCTCTGCAAAAGACAAAACTGGGTATAAGTATAAGTATAAGTATAAGTATAAGTAGTGCTTTATTTAGACTGTCAGCGCAAGACAGGTAGTCCCATTATGCCAACAGTTTAACAAAGCACCTCTTTATTTATTTAAGTATAAATACAATATAAATAAAATAAAATAACAATTAGAGTAAAGATAATAGAAAACAAGAAAAGGTAGGTCAAATTTTCTGCAAAAAATACGTAGGTACATTTTTTTAAACATAAAAAATATACATTTATCTGCAGCGGCAAATCTAAATATAAATTCTAATTATATTAATATTTTCAAATACTTTCTCATTACTATCACATAATATAAGCTTTCCGAGCTAACTTCGCGTCGATGGCACGTTAAGTAGACCAGTTCTCATTCAGTCGGTGAAGGTAAACAACCTCCAGCGAGGCTAGGACTTGGATGGGTGACCATTCAAATTCGAACACTCGTGATCTTTAGTCTTATTTTTTTTTTTTATTAACAATTTTCACCACTAAAGTGGTAGTTTTATTTATTAAAAATTATAATTACAAGAAATTACAAATGCAGAAAAAGAAATAATTGTAATTTTAGAAAAAGAAAAGATTATCTACCTATTTATATGTATGTATGTATGTTGAGTGGTGATCTCAACATATATAAAATTTCTACCTATACATAATATATGTAAATGTACATATTTGCATGTATGTTGAGTAAAGAACTCAACACAGATATTTACCTATACATATTTATATGTCCTTTTTTTTTACATGTAAACATTAAAATGTGTTTGATACATATATAAAGATAGTTTACACTAAATAAGTATGATGATTAATTATACATTTATGTTCAAATTATACATTTATATTATTCAATATACCTGGGTATTTTTACGATATCTAAAATGGACATTTTCTATTTTACTTGTATAGGAATATATTTCTTGATTGTATAATGTATGCTCTGCTACATAAATTGCAACCCATATTTCCTTCACATAAGTAATGAATAGAACCCTTCTAATGAATCTAATATTTTGCATATATATGTAATATATGTATAGCCTGAGCCCCCTTATAATTACATACATATATTACTAAGTCTGTTTACAGTTTATTTATCTTGTAAAATATTAACATATAAAGGTAATTAAGTTCCATCAATAGAGTCAAGAGTGGTTAGTAGAGTAGTTAGGGAAGAATCTACACAGTGTTGTTGAAGGTGGTATCTATCAATAATTTCCTTGGAACACAATTTACAAATGCAGTTTTCAAAAGTTTGATGGAAATCATTTCTGTGACAAATTTTGTGGTGGAATCCATGGGCGGTATAACGAGTGATGAGATGTCTGTTCTTTTGACCATAATTTTTCCAGTTATTATTGTTGAAAGCTGGTCCTTCTGTATAGTTTTCATAGGAGAATTTCATATTTTTGGTTTCTGTGAGGTCATGGTATTTTTTGATTTCATCTTGATGTATTAAGTTTTGGTATTTGGATATTATTTCATCTCCCATTCTTTGCACACCAGCCATGTGAAATACAAGGGTATTTGAAGTGTTTTTGGGTAGTCCCAATGCTTTTTTGTAGAAGGCAGCTTTTGCTTTATCAGTATTTTCAAGGTGAGTTTGGGTCATATCTCTAGCAATTATTTCAAAGCAGTAAGTTATTATAGGCCATATTTTCATTTTGTATATTTTGTTTATTGAATTCAAGCTTAGATATTGTAAGTTTTGGATTGTAGCTGTGGCATGATTTGCTTTTATTTTGACCAGGTCTATTTGTTTGGTGATGCTTAGTGTTGTTTGCAAGATGATACCTAAGTATTTGTATTCATTGACAAATTGTATTGGTTGGTCATTATATGTTATTGTATCAGATCGTTTAAGTTGACCACCTTTTCTGAACTTTATTATTTTTGTTTTTGAGATATTAACGGTTAGGTTGAATTTAGTGCACCAGAGCTGTAGATCATTTGTTGCTAGTTGAAGTTGTTCAATGTTGGAGGTGTATATGACAAGATCATCAGCAAACATCAAAGTTTTAATAGTAGAGTACTTCTTAAATAGTTCTGGTATATCTTTCACATAGAAAAGGAATAGTGTTGATGAAAGTGGATCTCCTTGTATTACGCCTTTCTTTTGATGAATTGGAGAAGATGTTTTTTTCCAAGCCATTGTCTATTGTAAGAAAGTTTGATGACAGTATGTTTGAAATTGTATTTGAAATTGTTTGAATATGTTTGAAATTGTAGTCTTATTCCAGACAAATAAGCAGTATGATATTTTATCGTCTTTTGCATTTTTCTTTATTGTCGTTTTGTTTTAAAAAAATATTTATTTATTTAAGAAAGGCCATTTGATAAAACATACTCTTCTAGAATCAGGATAGTCTAATGAGTTCAGAAATGTTATCAGCTAAATTTTGAAAAATTAACTGATTATATTACTTTCTATACCATATACTTTCTATTGCACTATAGTATCTATTGTCCTATACCAGGTAATAGAAAGTATCCAAAAAGGGAAAATGAAATTTATAATCTTCTGTTCAGGATTTTTCTTGTTTCCTGCTAAACCCTTGTCATTCGCACAGCAGGACATTCTAAAATTAAAAAATATATATACCGAGAATATGAATTTCTCTTTTCTGTGAAAACATAATAAAAATTATAATAATACAGCACAATTTCATGAGAGAGAGAAACAAATTGTTCATATATTTTAAATAAATACAATCGCGGCTGTCTACCTTTGGTAGATTGCTAATACACAGCATACTTATCAATCCAGAAGATATTAGCTTTCTCAAAAGTTGGGGGTTTTTCTAATTTTTTTGTTTTTTTCTTCATTTATTCTTTAATTTCTAATTAAAGAATAAACGAGGTCATACTAATTAGGTTCAGGTAGCGTAGGGATCCATTGGTTGGAATCTCACTCAATGCATGAATTTTCCCTCATTTTTTTGAGAGTATGTGAACTATGTGACCACATATTAATAAGACTCTGAGGGTTAGTGATAGAAAATGCTTTCAGCTGTTTCAGAATCAACCTCGCCTGGTGGTTACCTTCCACGAAAAAGTTTTATCATACTGTCAAACCTGAATATAAGAGAACTTAAGGGACTCGGAATTTTTTCTCCTTTACTTTTTCTTTTAAAGAGTTTCTTTTACCTTATTCAGAGGTACATTCAACCTGGAACTTGTTCTCTTATATCGAGGTTTCTCCTATTACCAGTTCTCTTGCATCAGGGTTACATGTCCGCTAAAGCTGTCTTTCCAGTCCACCCTCAGGAGAACCAATACAGACATACTTACTCTTGATGTCCTCATTGGTCAAATAATTTCTCAACACTTACCAACAGAAGATTCCGCCCATTTGCTGTTTTCCATATATATAGGTCCATTATATAAATTATACCTCCCATTGCTCCCAGGTTATTGAAACTTTTGTGTCTATAGGATTCAAATTTTGATATAATATAAACCTCATGTTCAAAGAAATATTCTATCTGTAATTTCCTGAAGATGTTGAGTTTTGTTAAATACAAAAGAGTTCTAGCTCTTAAGGGAAAATCATGACACATTTCTAGGATAATTTAATTCTAATTATAATGATTGACATGGTAAACAAACTCAAACACTGTATAGTACTAACAGAATGACTATATAATTTCCAATTTTTGTGGCAACACAACGAAAACATTTTTTCATCGGCCGCGTCTGATAGCCACCATAATTGGAATCAAAATAAGTCCATTGTTGTTGACGAGGAACAAATATATTATAATTATTGCTTGTTGACAAGGAACAAATAAATTATATTGTTTGTTGACAAGGAACAAATAAATTATATTGCTTGTTGACAAGGAACAAATAAATTATATTGCTTGTTGATAAGGAACAAATAAATTATATTGCTTGTTGACAAGGAACAAATAAATTGTATTGCTTGTTGACAAGGAACAAATAAATTATATTGCTTGTTGACAAGGAACAAATAAATTATATTGTTTGTTGACAAAGAACAAATTTTGCCGGCTCTGCCGATTGAACCCAGGACTTTATTACTCCGATGTTTTCAAAATTCCATTTGTTCATTAAGTCTTTCATATTGTAACTATATTTTTCATGTAAATATTACTTTCCTTATCCTATAATAAGGAAAGTATTGTATTCGTCCAAAATTTGACCTACCCAGTTTTTCACATTTCTGGACGAATCATAACCTCGGGATACCAAAAAAGTTGTTTTCAGGCATTGGTCCGTGCGTCTGTCTGTGTGTGTGTGTGTAAACAGGATATCTCGAGAACGGTAAGAGCTACAGACTTGAAATTTGGTATGCAAATTAGTTTTATACACCAGACGAACCACGAAACTTTTGGTTGAAATCGGACGCAACATGCGGCCGCGGGGCCGCAAATATTGGCCGCAACCGCCGCTTCTTTAAATTGGTTAAAAATACAAAAAAAGTTAGAGAACAACATTTTCTCGAATTAAAAAAATAATAGGGGTCTATTCTCATCATTTTTTTGATATCTTGAACTTTTTGGAACCCGGCCTCGATTTACCGGTATTTTGGGGGGACCCGCTTGGACTAACTTTTTTATTATTTACCCTAGATAGGGGTTGCGACATATCAAATCCAATGATTTTAAGGTGCTGATTACGAATTTGGCACTGATTTTTAACTATCCGTTACCGTTGAGTCACCAGTGGCGGAATTCGACTTCTTTTTGGGGGATAAGGAAAGTCGTGTGATGTTTACACCAGATTTTTTTTACTGTTGTAATTTGTAAACAGGATTTTTTCCGTTCATACAAGCCCGTTTACCGGGATTATATTATTATTATTATTAATTTCAAGGACAAGCAAAGTAGAACGCAAATATGAACATGAAGTCAGACGAAAGTGCTAGGAGAAGATTATGCAAGTTCTTTGCAGCTTAATCAGCAAACACTTGTGAAAACTTTCATTTCAAGCACAAACAAAACATACAAAGTATTAAGTTCGTTATGCATCATCGTAATACAGGTTGTATGTATCCAACCTCAGTATCTTGATCGATAAGGCGGCGGACTTGTAACCTAGAGGTCGGTGGTTCAAGTCCTGGTTTCAGCGTAGGTTTTGTAATGTGAGTTTGAGTAGTTGTGATATCACAAAAATGATTACTATTAACACTAATACGATGATGATAAGTTAAAAAAAAATATTTCCGATTTGTAATATTAGAAAATTCTCGGAAATAAAAGTACTCAGATTTTTTTTTTAATTTTACGGATTTCGTGTCCATTTATACAAAACGCGATTTTATATGTTAAAAATCTGGTGTAAACATCACACGACTTTCCTTATCATATTAAGAATGGGAACAGGACCAAAAGCCACTGGTGACTCAAAGGTAACACTTAGCTATAAATCAAAGCCAAATTCGTAATCAGCACCTTAAAATCATTGAATTTGATATGTCACAATCCCTATCTAGGATGAATAATAAAAAAGTTAGTCAAAGCGGGTCCCCCCCAAAATACCGGTAAATTGAGGCCGAGGTAAAAAAAGTTCAAGATATCAAAAAAATGATCAGAAGAGACCCCTATTATTTTTCTAATTAAAAAAAATTTTGTTCTCTAACTTTTTTTGTATCTTTAACCAATTTAAAGAAGCGGCGCTTGCGGCCAATATTTGCGGCCCTGCGGCCGCATTCTGCGGCTGATTTCAACCAAAAGTTTCGTGGTTTGTCTGGTGTATAAAATTAATTTGCATACCAAATTTCAAGTCTCTAGCTCTTACCGTTCTTGAGATATCCTGTTCACACACAGACAGACAGACAGACAGACGCACGGACCAATGGCTGAAAACAACTTTTTTGGTATCCTGAGGCTATAATTCGTCCAGAAATGTGAAAAACTGGGTAGGTCAAATTTTCGACGAATACAATACTTTCCTTATTATAGGATAAGGAAAGTAAAAAACAATATAGGTAACCATCACAACGAGCGAAACTGGCCAAGTTAGCTGATAGTTTGCAGTTAAAACATACAAAATGAGGAACTCAGATAACGGATTTTATTAAAAGAAATTGTTTAGTACCAAGATAACTTGGCCGCAAACAAGATATCACTGCATTCATTGGCGCTACCTTTTGGGATAGGAGTTCTTGAACTTGGCCCTCTTTCGGTAGTTTTTTTGATAGATTAGACATACATACCTAGAATTCAGCAAATTAATGCTTGAAATGTGAAATAATGGGACTTAATACTCTTAATAGTCCTAATTGGCAGTATAAATAAGGCGATATTACCCCATGTTCCCCCGCTCTGTTCCCCATGGATTGAATCCTTTGCATTGGGGAGTATTCGCCCACGTTAGAATGGCTTCTCTTGAGTTTAAATGTAAGGTGAGAGCGCGTATTTCTGGAATTGACTCGAATAAGTTTTAATTTCGCAAGGAGCTCTGGAGAATTGATCTTATCATGAATTAATTTAAATAGGAAATTAAGATCTTGTACATCTCTTCTGTGCTCAAGACTCACGATGTTGTGTGATGACATGATAGGTTGGTAGTCATGGTCTTTAATCATTTCCTTTTCTTTGTATGATAATAAACGTAGAAACTTTCTTTGCACAGATTCGATAGCTTTAATGAGCACTTTATACTCGGGCGACCAAATTACAGATTAGTACTAACGTAAGAGTAATATAATATTTTAAGAATATTGGAATTGTTAAAATCCTTATAGTCTGCCGGTAGAGGAACCCCAGCATTTTATATTATTTATTAATAATGTTAGTGTAGTGCATATTATTAAACTTAAGGTTTCACTCCGTTGTTACTGCTAAATTTTTGATGGTGTCTTTCCAGATTTACGCTATTAATAGAGTAATTAGCGATGATGGGATTTTTTTTGTACAATAGCTCATTACCTTACATTCCTCAACATTCAAAACCATGAGGTTGTTCAAACTTCAAGTATAGGTTCAGACACATCTTAGGAAGTATAATATTTATGTAATTATATAATACTGTCTTCCATACACACCTACATAGATACATGCTTTTCAGTCTTCAAACTTTTTCATTTTCTAAACTCAAATTTTAAAAGCATTACCTCTCGTATCCCTGAAACCTTTTAAAAACTTAGGAGTAATATGAAAGGAATTTTCAAAGTGTGCCTATAAAATACTTTAAAAAGTTTCAAACTGAAGTTGCACAAAAGTTAAGTTCCAATAAAGTTGTTCCTTCGTTGGACAATATTTATACTGGATGTTTGAGTCCGAACTATGGCGAATATAGTTATCACAATTTAAAAATCTTTTGTGTGTTCAGCAAAGGCACAGTAAAATGACTGAATCCTTGCTTATTAAAATTTGCCGTGCTAAAAAAAAGAGTGTTTCACAGGCTTTCCTATTTCGTAGCTATGAAACGGGAGCTACTGGAAACGCTCGTGGTCTGTGTTGTAGCCTGCCTATCCCACCCCTCCCCTCTGATGGGCGAGAAGTGACACAATACTTCCCATTTAGGTGCTGGGTCAACACGAGTGCACCGGACGGTATCCCTTAGAAACAAGTGTAACCATATTTTCAATACAATTTTTTGTCACCTCAGGGGGGTTCAAACCCGGAATCTTCCGCATGGCAGTATCTTACAATCCAATCGAGATGGAGATACAAAGATGAAAAAGAACAAAGATAGAAAAATTGAGAGAAGGGAACGCGCTTAATAGAAAGATACGGATGGAAAGGATTCATGAAACAAATGCCTACCCCAAGTAGGTTTGGAAAAAGGAAACGTCAAACAAAAAGAATAATGTTAAATCAAGGAAGAATACTTGCTCTGTAAAAAAAAACACCCATCCAAATTTGAAAGATCCAAGTCCTCGCTGGACGTTGCTTAACTACCGTGGTAATCATGTGGATAACGCTCTAGTCTGATAATCCAGGTAGCCAAGGGATCCGTTGGTTCAAATCCCACATTTTTTTTTTTTTTTTTGCATGACTTTTTTCTTCATTTATTTGAGTTTGTGACCACATAATGATAAGACTCTCAGGATAGGTGGTAGAAAATGCTTTTAGCATCAACCTCGCCTGGTGATTACCTTCCACTAAAGAGTGTTATTATTATTGTTCAGTGACAGAACGAGAACTGGTGGTGTATTCAAAGGGCCGTCGACAGTGAGCTAGTAGATTTCAATCACCGAGGTTTCATTATTTTACGAACAAAATAATGATTCGTCCCTTTCATAAGTGTCGTTGACAAATTATTCGTTCATATTTACGGAGGCCATTAATTTTTGTTTGGAAAGTTGAGGTCGAATCTGACACGTTTTGAATTTTGAGATAGCGAGAGAGATAAAAAAAAGAGAGTTAGAGAGAGAGAAAGAAAAAGAGATAGAGAGATATGAGAGAGAGAGAGAGAGAGAGAGAAAGAGAGAAATATAGATACAGAGACAAAAAAAGAGAAAAAGAAAGATAGATAACGAAAATTAGAGAACAGAGATAGAGATAAGAGAGAGAGAGAAAAAAAGAAGAAAGATAGAGAGAGAAAAGAAGAGAGAAAGAAAGGTAGAGAAGGAAAGTTAGAGAAAAGAGATAGAGAGATAAGAGAGAAAGAAAGAAAGATAGATATAGAGAGAGAAAAGAAGAGAATTTAGAAGTAGATAAAAAAGAGAGGAAGGTGGGTACAGAGGAAGGGATTGGTAGCGGTGCGAGTCTGCTAATCCAGGTAGCGTAGGGATCCGTTGGTTCGAACCCACCCAGTGCATGAATTTTTCTTCGTTTTTTCTCATTATAATACGACCACTTTATAATAGAGCATTCTGAGGATTAGGTGGTAAAAAATACATTAACCTCGCCTTCACTCTGGCTGCTTAGCCTGGCTGTCTTGTGGGTAATGTGGGTGTTGCGCGGAAGGGAAAGTAGGAAGTGTGTTGTGACAGCGTGGAGAAATAATAATAATAATATCGCCTTATTTATACTGCCCAATTAGGACTATAGAGAGTATTAAGTCCCATTTTTTCAACAGTAAGTCCATTATTCCACAATGACATATTATTATGTGGTAAAAATCCCAAATGGGAGGATGACTTGTCATGTCCCGGCTGGGTTTCAAACGCGCGACCTCTGGAATCTCTGGATTCACAGAGTGCCGCCTTTACCACTGAGCTACCGGGACAGACAATGGTTACCCAAAACTTTTGTGGGTCAGTTTAAAGAGACTAGAGAGGTTGTATCGATCAGTTTCTTTTCTAACACTTAAACAGACTAGTAAGCGTTGCGTCGATGGCGCGTTGAATGCACTAGTTCCCTTAGGATCACCGAAGTTGAGCTACGTCCAGCGAGGTGAAGACTTCGTGATGCTGGTGTTCCGGTAGTGTAAAAAGCCTTCGGTGGTACGTTGAATATATACACCAGTTCTCGTCAACAGAGTGCCGCCTTTACCACTGAGCTACCGGGTCAGACATACTGTGAGAGAGTGAAAGAAATATCCGAAACGGATTAAAAAAAAAAAAAAAAAAAGAGACTAAAGTCAACATTGAAATGCGCCATATGGAATAAATGATAGTTAATTAAAAGCTAAAAATTGTTTCCGATGCAAAAGCAGTGGTGCGTTTTTTAAAGTTTTATCTGTATTTTTTCATTATTTTTTTCAATCGTCATAATACGTTTATTTTTTATTAAATTTTATTATTCTGTATTCCTCGTGCGATTTTTATTTTAAATAAAGGTATTTTTTGTGTTTTGATTTTTTTTTTTTTTTTTTTCGCATGCAATCATCACCACTGCCAGGTGTTCGTCAACAAATTATTTGTTTGTTTTTATTTTACTTTTTTTTAAACCTACTAGTTCAATATCTACAACTTGTCCTATATTGGACTAAGGGCGAAATTTATGGACGTTTTTTATGTTTCTGCGTGAGTTTTATATCTCACAGAACTATTGGTATTATACCTGTGTCACACGAATTCTCGATTTGCGTACTGTCTTAAATAATAATAATATCGACATATTTATATTGCCCGATTTAGGACTATTAAGTACCATTATTATTCCAGCAGTGAGCTCAAGTCGTATTGTTATGCGGTAAAAATCCCAAATGGGAGGATAACTTGTCATGTGCCGGCTGGGTTTCAAACCCGCAACTTGTGGAATCTCTGGATTCACCTGTAGTGCCGCCTTTACCACTGAGCTACCGACAGACATGTGGAAATGCGAGGCCATGTTATGACTCAAGTTTTCAATTTTGTTTTTTTTTTTGCCTCTAATGTCTAACTCCCTCAGACAATACCATCATCACCATTACAGGGTGGCGTCATCGTGAACGATGGTTGCCAGGCAGTGGAGGACTATAGACTATCTCAGCACTTCTACCACTTTCTTTACAAGGAGGCTAATAATTTACAAGGGTCCTCAGAACCAAGCCAATGCTGGTCTACTCCCCGTTTATAATCCCCCAGCCAGACAATACCAGACTAATAAAAAATCGCTTTTGTCTCTCGGATTTCTGCTTTCAGCAATTCGTCTGGACCTCATTTGATGAGGAATACTACCCCACCCAGAAGAAGCACACCTACTATCCCACTATCATCCGCAATGAGACGTACTATGGCCTGAAGATCACTGACCTGCCTTGTATACCCTACTTCCCCATAGATTCCTATATGGAATGGACTGACTTTAGGTGAGATTTTAGGGATGAATGTCGCGAGATTTTAGAGATGGATCAGATGGAGGTGGTGCAATTTTAGGAATGTGGTGAGATTTTAGGGGTGGATGTGGTGAAATTTTAGGGGTGGATGGGGTGAGATTATAGCTAACTGAAGTAGAAAAGTTGGCTCGAGGGTAATGACTATAAGTGTTACAGACCTCTCTTTGAATAAATATTTCTCGTTTAAAAAAAATTTGGCTCGTTCTGAACCACATTTTTCGATGTCCGATCAATTATCGTAAAAACTTGGACTGCTCCTCCTCTTCTTTTCTTATAAAAATATTACTGATACCCGTTAAATAAGATGGACGATATCTCCGGCTCTGTCATGATTAAAAATCTCAAACTTAATTGTCTGAAAGTACTTTAATGTCAACTTCTTTTCAAAAAATTATTACAAATAGGGTGGTTCCATTTAAGATTTCAAAGTTGACCCCCCCCCCCTGGGGTCGCCTTTAGTAGTGACAAAAAAAAATCAAAATCTAGTAGAAACCTCGATAGAATGGTAGACGTGCTATAGTATTAAAAAAATAATCTGGTCTCTAGATAATATAATAATAATATTGCCTTATTTATACTGCCCGATTAAGACTATTAAAGTCCCATTATTCCAGCAGTAAGCCCAAGACATATTATTATGTGGTAAAAATCCCAAATGGGAGGATAACTTGTCATGTTCCGGCTGAGTTTCGAACCCACGACCTCTGGAATCTCTGCATTCACAGAGTGCCGCCTTTACCACTGAGCTACCGGGACAGATATTGCGAGTGGCTCGTTTTTTTGGCGAACCTTGTATATTTATTTTATTTATTTATTTATTTATTTAGAAACTCTTTATTAGCAGAACATATATACAGACAAACAATAGTAAAAGTTATATATAAAATTGACAGTATTAATAATATAAACAAGAAAAAAATAAATAAAATATATACATTATGTCCTAACTAGTCTGTCACGGTAGCTCAGTGGTAAAGGCGGCACTCTGTGAATCCACAGGTTCCAGAGGTCGTGGGTTCGAAACCCAGCCGGGACATGATAAGTTATCCTAACTAATTTAACTATAAATAACCATAAAATATTTATGGCTAGTAAATATACAATTCTTACGGGCCCCTTGTATTCAGGTTCTACGGGCTGCGCCAGGCGACAGCCTACATTCTCGTGTTCGACCTGTCCAGGAACCACATTGACTCCACCTTCCAGTACATCAAGTCCCTGAGGGATCAGATCCTGGAGTCCCGGGCCCAGGATATGGACAAGGTCACCTTGCTGGTGGTAGGCAACAAGCTGGACCTGATGCCCAACTTGGAACAGGTGCGATAGCCGGTGTTATTATCTTTTTTTTTCTTATAATAGTAGAATAAAAAGAAACAGCCTCCGTGGCGTAATGGTTGTGACTACTGCCTGTAGTCCAGAGATCCCGAGTTCGGTCCCCGGTTGGAGCAGACTTTTCGAAGAAAATTCTGTTCCCTCCGAATAAGTGAGGCTGGTATTTCCGGCCCTACCCAGGCTGGGTGAGGTTAATGTGGGTAGCTGGTACGATTCCCAGCGAATGGAGAGTAACACCCCCGTCCAGATCAGGACGTTAAAACCAAATAGAATCGTTGGCGTTAGGAAGGTGATCCAGCCATAAAGAACGTGCTCCACCCTACCAAGCTCAACCTAAGGTTGAACAATGCCGACCCCAAAAGCAACATATAAGCTAATATGGGATAAAGGCAAGGGAGATATAGTAGAATAAAAAGAAAGGCCGAGATACATTAGCAAAGAATTCGTTATAACTCGGGCCTCGTTTGTCCGAGGTTCAACATGGCTCCGAGGTTATAACGAATTCTTTGCTAATTTATCTCGTCCTTTATTTTTATCCTACTTATAATAATAAGAATAATAATAAAAAACAACGAATAAATGAAAACAAACAACAAAATATTTAGTAACAACTTGAGAAAATAGAAAATGAAAAGAAGAAGCCTACGTACAAGTTCCTGAAAAGTACACCCCGTACTTATAGAGGAACACGATAGACCAACATGTTATATCTTAATATATGTATAAATGTTAAAGCCACTGACTGACTGACTGATCATCGCTCTACAGCCCAAACCGTAATACCTAGCGAGCTGAAATTTTGACACAATATTCCTTGCATACTGAATACGTGCAATAAGAAACGATTTTGCAAAAGTCCAAACCGTTCCATAGATAGAGCCCTAAAAGTGCACTTTTAGATCGTGGCGAAGCACGGGTTAACTGCTAGTTTAATACATAATAAACATTATTATTATTATAACAACACTCTTTAGTGGAAGGTAACAACCAGGCGACGTTCATGCTCAAAGCATTTTCTACCACTCAACGCTTAGAGTCTTAATATTATGTGGTCTCAAACTCAAATTAATGAGGAAAAATTGATGCATTGGGTGGAATTTGAACCAACGGACCTACACTACCTGGCTCGCCAGACTAGCGCGTTAACCACTTGAATACTTATCCTGACTACCAGAATAGTGACAATTAATTGTACAATATAGAAACATAATACGTAATAAATTTATCAAGCTCACCGGGAGGCCAGCGCCCGTCAAGTAGCGCCAGCCAACCGGCCTATATTAACACGAAACAGAGTGTATCGCCAGCCAACCGGCCTATATTAACACGAAACAGAGTTTATATTATGTATTTTGTTTTATTGTTATTATAGAAAAGTTGGAAAAGTAACAGGAGGCAAATTATTTGACAGTGACTGACCGTAAGGACTGAGGGACCGTAAGAGCGAGACCAGTGTCACACTAGAGGACTATAAACAGAGAATAAACTAGCCAACCCTTACAAGCCAGGCTAGCTTGCAGTTTTCTAAGGGTTTAATGGCTTGTACAGAAAAGTCCAAGTCCCATGATGGTTGATCGCACATAGAAATATGTGGTTCAAGACGAGCCAACTTTGAAATAAGGTTGGCTGGAGACCATCACTCACACCTCCAGCTGTAGCCAAGCTGGTTACAACAACAATAACATAGTGACTGAAATGAAATATCTAATGAAATATCAAAGAACACATCATAATCAAACAACTTTGGCTCTTTTGGGCCAAGTGCTTTGGAAGTGTTTAACAGCATATCCAAAACCATGGTCCTTGAGACGAAGAACAGACGCGCCGGGGAATATTTCAGGAAACGGCTTAGTTTCGCTGTTCAGAGAGGTAATGTTGCCTCAGTGCTGAGCACACTGCCTCGGGAAGATGTCCTTGGAGAAGTCTTTTATATATTGTAAAAATATAACTATTATTTCTTATTTGTACTAAAAAAAAAATCAAACAACACTAGACTAGAGACTTGAAATGAATGGGTGAGTAGAAGAACCAGGAATGTCAAAAATCGACTTTTCAGGAAAGCAAAAATAAGACAAATATTATCATGCTAATGAGTATGCTTCCCCCACTTTAAAATCGAAAAAAATATACTTATAAGGGGTAGTATTTCTCCTTCATATTCACAGAGATGATAGAAAAGAGTACATTCCTTCTTATTCTACGAGGAAAAAAAAAATCGATTTTTGACATTCCTGGTTCTTCTACTCACCCATTCAAATAGTATTGAAATTCCACCCCCAGGTGACCTCCCCCAGCTCAAGCCGAAGCACACCAGTCTGCTGGAGTCAGTGGCGTCCCACACTGATCGGCACACCCGGCCCCTCAGCCCCTACGAGACTGCCCGCCAGAACATCATTACCCTGGTGCGACACCACTGGCGGGTGCCGTATGTCGAGTAAGTTGGGCGAGAACGTAGAACGGGGGGCCTCTGAGAATGACATTTTTACTTGTCTTATCCTATATTAAGGAAAGTATTAAAAAAGACAGCCTCCGTGGCGTAATGGTAGTGACTACTGCCCGTAGTCCAGAGTTCCCGAGTTCAACTCCGGCTGGGCCAGACTTTTCGAAGGAAATTCTGTTCCATCCAAACACGTGAGGCTGCCCTTTCCGGCCCTACCCAGGCTGGGTGAGGTTAATATGGGTAGCTGGTACGATTCCCAGCGAATGGAGGGTAAAACCCTAGTCCTAATCCAGGACGTTAAATCAAAAAGAATCGTTGGCGTTAGGAAGGGCATCCAGCCGTAAGAAATGTGCCAAAACCAATCAACCTCAACCATGAAGTGGAACAACGTCGACCCTGCTTGAGCGGGATAAGTAAAAGAAGAAGAAGAAGATTTTTAAAAAAAGATTAGTGTAAATCAGAAGCTGATGGCCGGGTCAAGACGCGCTTGCCAAGTCCCGGCTTGTGTAGATTTCAGTTCACGCGATCAATTTCCACCAATCACAGAGGTTCAAATCTACATGAGCCAGTTCCTGAAAGGCACATTCATTGTTTTTCTCCTCAAAGTAGCCTAGTATTTCACAGCTTTTTTTATTTAGTAGCCATGAAACAGTAGCCTCCTCAGAGGCTTCTGGTCTGCGTTTTAGTTTGCCCATTCCGTAGTGTACCTAGCCTTTGATGGGCGAAAAGTAACGCAGTACCTAATCCCATTTAGGAACTGAGACAACACGAGTGCATCGGCAGGTATCTCTTAGAAACTGTCGGTAATTCGGGGGTCGCGGGTTCGACCCCCGAAGACAGCTAGGACATGACAAGTTATACTCCCATTTGAGATTTTTATGTTCTTTGCAATAATAAATTCCTTATTGTGTAAATAGGGGATTTTTTATGGGGTCAATTTATGTTGACTGCTTTCTACTCTTGATTTGAATAAATTGAAAATAAAAAATAATGGTAATATTACTCTCGTCAGGTGTTCGGCCAAATACAATTACAAGTTGAACCTGGCCTTCAAGGAGCTCCTCGGCCGCATTGAACAGAACATGCGGCGACGCGCGGCACAGAGTGAAGCCAAATATGCGGCCGGCCGCAATAGAAGTCTTCTGACCGCAGCCTTCCACAGGAGTCGCAATCAGAGGGAGGACGACAGTGGTGGAGGGGAGGGGGGGTCACATCCAAACTGTAGAATTCTGTAGGAGGCGACGCGGCGGTAGCTGTGACCTTAAAGGGTTAATGTTTCTATAAATCACTTGAGACCGAGCTATAGTAGCTCGATCAATAAGGCCGCGGAGTCGAAACTTAGGGATCGATGGTTCGAGTTCCTTGGACGGCAAAATTTAGGAAAGCTAGTTTAAGTAATATGATAGATCACGATTTTGATTATATCATTTTGTATAATTGTATTATTATACATAAATATAGACTATTTAAGTGGTACGATTTACGGTTCTAGAACAAAGTTGACTCGGATATTCAGTGGAAGATTTCTTTTAAAATATGACAACTTTTTCAGATGTTGACCCTATATTAGTGGTTTTGAACAGGACATTGGAATGTCTTATGATAGACTATGAGAAACAGTATGAAGATATTGATGAGGAGATTGTATAGGAACTGCTAGCATCAGCAGATCTCTCATGGGGCGATTGTAAATTCCCCCGCTTTCATACAAACTCCCCCGATTGCAAATTTGGGACTTAAAAAGGTACATGAAAATTCCCCCGATTGCAAAAAAAAGGTATAATGTAAATTCCCCCGCTTTCATACAAACTCCCCCGATTGCAAATTTGGGACTTAAAAAGGTACATGAAAATTCCCCCGATTGCAAAAAAAAGGTATAATGTAAATTCCCCCGATGGTCAACATAAAAAAAATAACAAAAATGTCAGTTTATTGAATATTTGTAATCAAGTTTCGATATGCCTTGGGTGTATAGTAGGGTTAGGTAAAATACAATGAAGGCCATGCCTTGGGTTTATAGTAGGGTTAGGTAAAATACAATGAAGGTCATGCCTTGGGTTTATAGCAGGGTTAGGTAAAATACAATGAAGGCCATGCCTTCGGTTTATAGTAGGGTTAGGTAAAATACAATGAAGGCCAAGCCTTGGGTTTATAGCAGGGTTAGGTAAAATACAATGAAGGCCATGCCTTCGGTTTATAGTAGGGTTAGGTAAAATACTATGTAGGCCATGCCTCAGTTCATTAATTGAAAACTATGCCTATAAGGAAAAAAAGATTGCCTACATACCTACAATATACAATTTTATACCTGTACGTACAGAATCGGGGGAGTTTACCATGTAACCCTCAGGTAATCAAATATTTTACCGGGGGAATTTACGGACACATGTAAATTCCCCCGATTTTTTGAAAGGTTCGTATTTCCGGTTGTAAATTCCCCCGGTAAAATATTTGATTACCTGAGGGTTACATGGTAAACTCCCCCGATTCTGTACGTACAGGTATAAAATTGTATATTGTAGGTATGTAGGCAATCTTTTTTTTCCTTATAGGCATCATAGTTTTCAATTAATGAACCGAGGCATGGCCTACATAGTATTTTACCTAACCCTACTATAAACCGAAGGCATGGCCTTCATTGTATTTTACCTAACCCTGCTATAAACCCAAGGCATGGCCTTCATTGTATTTTACCTAACCCTACTATAAACCCAAGGCATGGCCTTCATTGTATTTTAACTAACCCTGCTATAAACCCAAGGCATGGCCTTCATTGTATTTTACCTAACCCTACTATAAACTCAAGGCATGGCCTTCATTGTATTTTACCTAACCCTACTATACACCCAAGGCATATCGAAACTTGATTACAAATATTCAATAAACTGACATTTTTGTTTTTTTTTTTAGGTTGACCATCGGGGGATTTACATTATACCTTTTTTTTGCAATCGGGGGAATTTTCATGTACCTTTTTAAGTCTTAAATTTGCAATCGGGGGAGTTTGTATGAAAGCGGGGGAATTTACAATCGCCCGAATTTACAACCGGAAATACGAACCTTTCAAAAAACCGGGGCAATTTACATGTGTCCCTCTCATGTTTTAAAATATTATCAAATAATAAATAAAATTGTAACTACCAAATTCTATGTATTTAATCATGCAATAGAAATACTCGTAAATCATTTTTAATAGTTGAGATGTGTTCAATATTTATTAATTAATTTTATAGCATGCACAGAATTGGGTCCAAGCCCTTCCAAAAACATTGGCTAAGAATAAAGAACCTTTCGACGTAGAATATTGGTGGGCAATTTTTATGAGCGCCTGCCTACTTTCTTAGTTATGCAATGTGCTTTACAAAACGCAAATCTTCCAGAAACCTCGTTATTTATATCTCTACTGTCTAGACAAGATGGTTAATTGGACATACCTGTAAAGGTGAACCATGACCAAATGGTGTAGCACGCTAAGCTTGCACGCACGGTGACCTAGATAATATATCGTTTTATCGGGTTAGTCCCGGAACGGATTTCATTAAGGTAAATACTTGAATTTTAGTAGGTATTTTTTAACTTAAGTGTGCCCATTTTTTGGTGGAATCGAAATTTCTATGTTAAATGGAACTCCCTATTTTTTTATTTTAATTTTTTATTATTATATTCGAAATTTACGTTAAATTTTACATTCAATAATTTCTTGAACACTCACTCAATACTTTGATGAAACGCATTTTCGATAAATCCCGCAAAATCATGCTCTTTTTTTGATAATAAAAATCTGACATGTAAGGAGATATCATTTATTTTACACAATAAGATATACACTGACCTTTGGTGAGTATAAATTGTACCTCCATAGGATGTTAATTTACTAGTTGTAGGCTAGATCATTGAATCCGGTAATTTGAGTTTTTTGAACTCTGAGTAATAACTCATCAAATCAGCTTCGGCTCCAATATTCAAACACACGTAAATGAGCTTATTGTTGATAATAGCTCCAACAATCCAGGAACTTAAAAAAAAAGCACAGATAAAAGTGTACGAATAGCTCAGTGGTTAAGCACTCGGTTGCCATGCCGAAGGTCCCGGGTTTGAATCCCCGCGCCGACAAAAATTTGTATTCATAATTTGATTATAGTTGTTTGTGAGGGTCACCTTCCGGTACCAATGGGCGACAATATTAGTTAAAACACCATAACTTTTTAATATCACTAAAAATTGAAAAAAATCTTGCATAACAGTCTTTTTGTTCAATTTTACGTCTCTTTGACTGCCCATATATAGGGTGTTACAAAAAAATTATGTATCATCCTGTACAACATTTTATTTTTGTTTTTCGATATGACTAACAAAAAATGTGTAACATATGGTGAGAATTATAAATCCGTAATAAAATTTTAAAAAAAAAATCGGTTAAAAAAAAAATCAAGTCATTATTTCACTGTATAAATTTTTTTCTACCAATTGCAAGTGCATGTTTTCATTACATAAATGCTATTAGAATAAATAGTATCGAAAAAGTATAACAATATATTTTTGCAGGAGGGATACTTCGTCAAGTAACGTCATAATTGAGAAAAAGATAAACACTTGTCTTCACTCGACAGAAATTTGAAATATGAACAGTTATAATTATTAAGGAAACAAGTATAAAAGTTCAGAGAGTCGTCATGATTCGCCTACTCCCTACTCCTGTAGCCATTTTCAAGACTGAGTTTTTCTCACGTATAACAATAATAATGAATCCAAGATGTAAATTAATTCACTGCTCCATACTTTCAGGAAATCATAATTGCTCGTATGTCTAAGTACCTCTACTGTACCTATAAGTACTTATGTAGTATTAGCACTGATATGATATAAAATAATAAAGTATTGGACAGTCTTTGTTCCAACCTCATGAAAGCTGGTCTTTTTATTACATAACATGGTGTCAATTGTCTAGTAATTTTAAAAGTAACGTCACTTGTCGGAATTTTTTCCAGTCGTCATGGTCAAGACTTTAAATAAATTATTAAGTGTCTTATGTGTCTAAAAAAAATAAACTCATGTGAATAAACGGCCTGAACTAAAATTTGTCGTCATAGTGTCTTTACCACCATTTTCGAATTCGTTGTTACCTATGAAGATTTCTGGTTTGAATGGTACGCAACAGTACGAGGCATGGAAATTATTTCGGTTTCAATTTGAAAACTATTTGGTGGCAGCCAAAGTCGACGACAAGGATGAAGAAAGGAGAGTCGCCTTATTATTACATTTGATGGGCGCGGAGGTGGTACCCATTTTTCAGTCTTTCAATAAGGTCGTGAAAGCATGCAAGTTGCCTGATTTGTTCATGTTATTCAATGACTACTTTGCCCCGAAGACAAATACAGCTTTGGAACGACATAAGTTTTTGTGAAGGAAACAACTTCCTGGTGAGCCACTCGAGTCATTCCTAACTGACTTAAAAAAATTGGCAGCTCCTTGTGAATTTAAAGACTTAAAAGATTCTCTTGTCAGAGATATTTTTATAGTGGTCTTGTTGGAGAAAATGTTCACATCAAAGAGACATTACTACAAAAAGGGGACAAGGATTTGAACTTTTGGATTTGGCAAGGACAATTCGGATGTCAATGGCAAAGGGAGAAGATGCCAGCAAAGCGGATGAAATGAAAGTCTCAAGTTTTAATCGTGGGCACAAGTCGCAGCCGCAGAGGTCGTCACAAGGTCACTGGTCGGGTTCGTCAAAATCAAAGTCCAGTCAGTCAAACCAAGGAACGTGTGGAAGATGTGGTCAAGTACATAGAAATGCATGTCCAGCAGTCAATGCCATATGTCACAAGTGTTCAAGGAAGGACACTATGCAGCTGTCTGTAGGAATAGAAAGAACGTGAAGCGTGTCAACTATGAAGAGATTGAAGAGTCTACTAGTATAGGGTGTGTTGTGAGTCAGATTATTCAAGCAATGAATTTTTCATTGGATGTGTGCAAATCAATACGAATCTTACAAATCTTACGAATCATACTAAACAAACATAGACTTTCCCTTTACGGCAAAATTATACAAAGTTCTTATACAGTACAAGACATATGTATATGTACTTGTACATACAAAAACTTACATACTTTACACTTAAACTATCTAAAAACTGGACTTTGAACACGAACATTTATAACACAAGAAGACCAAATCAAGTACAAACTCACAGAATACATTTATATGTAAATTATTAAATAAAATATAGGTCGATCTACTTAAAAATCAAAAGTTGACACCTCAATTTCTGACTTTTGAACCACCCTGTATAAAATAGATTTCATGACTGAAACCGCATAGTTAGAGGACATGTACCCTCGGATTTTTTATTTTTCAAAAACTCTTTCAGGGCTACAGTAAAATATACAGAGTGTCCAACCATAGTTGGGGGACACTCTGTATATTTTATTTTTTCTTAATTTTTTTCTCTTTTTACTTCTTATATTGTAAATGAATTTGTAATAATCACGTGTTGTATATAAATATGTCCATTTTAATAAAGTGTTAAATAATAATAATTTTTTGTGTAATCTAGAAAGTAGGAAAATTAGTACTCTACCTATAAGATAAATTCAAAAAGAATCAGTTGAAAAAATCTCAAGGTACAATTGATTTAGTAAAAAATCTCAAGGCCGATCTTTTATTATTGACATGAGAATTCGATCTGAACCATTCACGAGGACTCCAAGGTTTCTATTATATAATTTTATTCATATGCAATTATACATAGATGATTGCTGAACAATGCGGCTAGAACCTAGATTACATGTTGTTGCATATTTATAACCTCGATGTGAATGCCTCTTTTTAACTGGTATATCAGAATCAGAATTACCTATGCACTTTCTGGTTTGAACTCAAGCCTGGATTAACACAGGGGCGAATGTGCGAATGCCACGGGTCTCGTGTTTTTTCAAACTTACAGTGCATAAAAAGGGATTTCAGTTTTTTTAATGGGTTTAAAGGTTATGGTGTATCTAATTTTATTTGTTGTAAGAAAAAGATAAGATTTTCTATAATGCTATTAAGTTTTTCACGGATTGTCTCAGCTCACTGGCACTTCCAAATCCAAAGCGTTCCTAATGCAAAGACTGTCCATTGCAATACAGCGCGGGAATGCGGCTAGTGTGCTGGGCACACTTCCAGTTTGTGCTACTATGGAAGATGTATATTACTGTTAGTAAATGTATTCAAATATTGTGATTTTTCATAATCACATGGTATTAGAAATGCATTTACCAAAGGTAGGACAGGGCGGAAGAGAATGCCAAAGGCAATATCACCACCCTTGATCAAACTTTGTTTATATTTAATTAATTATACCTTTTGACTGTACCTGTATAAAAAAAATTGTAAATAAAGATTGATCTAAATTGTTGAATAATAATAATAATACCTTTCATCAAATTTTGTATTATTGTATTACTCTGAACTACCTGGCTTACTTGAGTGCTTAGACTACGAGTGCTAGACACCACTGCCGTCTTACAAATTCGTTTGATTGGACCCAATTCTTCCCGGCATTGACACTAGAACATTTTATGATAAGACTTCTAGGCACCAAGTTCTGTTTACTGTCTGTCTATCCCTTTCTTTCAGGATTTGAGTGTGACTTCAAATAAGTTTTTGTTTGGAATCGTGTGGTACGTGTGTCACGTGTCACCCATGTGTTCTGCTTGTGTCACCCAAGTGTGGTGCTTGTGTCACCTACGTGGCCTTTTATTGTAATGTACCTACTCAATCTTTTACTATCACCTTTTCTTTTGAGTACTTACTCGTAGTTTCCAAATTATAATTTTATCCCTTTGAAATATAAGCTATTGCTTTTGAACAAAAGTTACTTTTTTCGGTGTTTATTAAAGTGTACCGTTAAAATCGGTTTCACTATTCACTGCTAACACATTATTATAAATAAAATTCATTTTAATTTTTTAAGCTTTTTTTTCCTTACTTTCTTTCAAGTGTATCCTTTGTTTTACCTGAAAGCATATCATATTTTAGCAGTTCTATTTATCTATTAATATTGCTTTCTTTTGTTTTTTTTTTGTGAATTATAATATAATATCTAGATTTATTTAAGAAGAAATCAATACAAAAGCAAAAGCTCTATCAGAAGAATATCCTGTGGATTTAGAAGAAAGTATTTTGATGAGATTCTACGCTAGGATATTTAATATACATTGTACATATAACAAAATAAAACTTGGTCAGGATTCGCTAATGTGGGTTTTAGTGTATAGTGGTGGGGGATATTGTGATATGTATTAATAAATACTACGGTGTTTACATTTTATTTATAAATACTACCTATTCGTTACACATTTTTACCATATTTGGGGCCTCCCGCTCTAAATTCGCCATGAGCCTCGCGGTGAGTTAATCCGGCCCTGTTTGAACTTGAATCCTGATATTCATTTATGCTGCAAGCATAAATTATAAAGAATATTATAAAGGTTATGTGAATCAATGCCTAGGTAGTCAAGTGCAGACGGTTGTTCATTTTCAAGAAGGTCTTACTAGAAAACTAAGTGGCACGAGATGCAGTTGGAACTGTTATCTATGGTAAGTCTGAATATTTATTATTATATTTGTGTTAATCACTTTCGTGATTTTACAACTAGTTTACTAAATCCACGCTGAAACCACCGACCTCCAGGTTACAAGTCAGCCACCATATCCATCAACTGAGGTCGGTGGTAAGTCTGAAAATGTATCACTAAAGACTGGTTGGAGGTCAACAAGAAAAGGCAATTTTTCTGCATTCTATAAATATTATTTTTTAAACTTCTTGAGTTTTTTTTAGAAACAAGTTACATTATTATAATTCGGATGCTGAAATGGCAGATACGCATTTACATAGGGAGTTCCCCAACAGGAACATTTGAGATCACGTGAAAAACATAGTTTACGAAATCGGGTTTGCAAGAATCCGGGTTGGGCCCTTTCCCGATGATGACCGGGGACAGAAAAACCTGGAATTTTCCCCGCAACATTCGACGGAACATGATGAAGAGGTTAAAACCTTTTGGGCACCCAAAGGAAGGTACTCCACTTCCAACATTTTCCTCTGAGGGAATTGAGAAGGGACTAGCTTACCACTGAGCTAATCTTTGCGCGCCCTAATCGTTTTCTCATTGAACATACAAACCCCACAAAATGTTTTTTTAAATCCCTTTTTTGGGTTTATATCAAAAAAAGTAAAAACATAATAAAGACTGCATAATTTTATTAATTTTTAAACAAAATTTTATCTTTTTTTTTTTAAAACCCCTTCAAAAAAAGGGTTTTGGGCAATGGGTAAAATTTTTTGTTATTTAAATAGTATTGTTTATAAGAAGAACCTACCTACATTTTTAAACCTGGATTTATTTCATAAATTTCTATTTTCGTTTGGAAAATTCGCTTTTTTTTTTTTTTCTCTCGTAGGGAAGCAAAAAAAAAAACCATCCTTACATTATCAAGGCATCTCTCAGGGGTTTTCCCAGAATAATAATTATGCTATTGTGATCCCAAAATATATCTGATATAACTCAATTTACAAGGGTTTTCCCCCAAAAAAAAACCATAAGTTGTTGGTGTTACAACAGGTCAGATACAGATATAAATAAAATATTCCATCAGTTTTTTTTTTTATATTTAAAATAAAAATTGACCGTGGGAGCATTAAACCCCTCGGTCATGCGACTAACACTCAAAAGCCCCTACCACATCTAGCTAACACCCACTGCCCAACCCTGAAAAGGGCACGAAATTTATCATTTAAATTTTTTCCTAAATTTGGCTGATGAAGGAAAATGGGGAGACCGCGGTTTTTCAAAAAAAGGGAATGTAAACAATTTTTGTAAACAATAAAAAGACGCCCTTACACAGTCTACACTTAGAAAACTCTTAGGATTTTTGAAGAGTTTTTGGCAAACATCTAATAATTTTTCCCAGAAGATCCCCGTGAAAAAAATCCCTAAAATTATTTTTTTGCATCCTTTGGGGGGCCGCCAACTTTTATCAAAACCTTTGCCCATTCTGTGGGCCAAAAATTTTTTCGGGGCAAATGTCGAGTGTTTTATGTCGTAAAAATGTTTTTTTTGGGGGTTTTTTTCTGTTCAGGTATAAAAAAATATGACAAACCAAATCGTAAAAAACAAAGTAGGGTAGCTAGGGGAAAAATCAAAATTTTGTTGGCTTTCTGCAGAAAAAGTTCCAAAATCCCAAATCATCTTAAAACAGGAAAAAAAAGGGTTTTTGACCTGAAGAATAAGCCAAAGCCGGACTTTTTCAGAAAGTTTTTTCAAAAAAACACTTTTTGCAGTTATAAAGGCGAATCCGAAAAAACGGATTGCAGATTCCCCTGAAATGTCGTAAATAATCCCACCCTTAACGGGGGTAAACGTTTTTTTGGTCCACCCTGTAAAATAATTTTCGGGTCCCCTTGTGATCTTTTTCAAACAGCTGTTTCTTGACGGATTTTTATGAAACTTTTATAGAATACCCCTTTGAATCTCATAAGAAAATATTTCACACCAAAACTTTTAAATTACTTTTAAATTTTGGAAATTTAAAAAAAGGACTACTTATATGAAGCTTTAATTTTGAATTCTAAAAACAACTTCCTTTTCAATTCCCCAAATTAAAATGATTTCTTAATTCAAATTTTTTATATGATTGGGGCCCGGGAAGTCTGTCTAGTGTCAACAATTTTAGTTTTACTTTTAAATAATTTGGGCTTTTTTTTGAAGGGGAAATCCCCTTATTTATCCAAAAGTCTATTGGGAAAAAAAGGTAGAATTTGTTTTTTATTAAAAAAATTCACAATAAAGCTTTATATTTTAATCAAAATTAAAGTAAATTTTAAAAGGGGGAAATTGTAGTTTTTCCCCTTGTGAA
>CM044962.1:16149291-16362535 GCA_024516035.1 Bactericera cockerelli | reverse complement strand
AATATACACTATACAGGGTGTTCCGGACACAGATGCATATATTTTGAGGGTAGGTTCAGACCACTGTGGACTATCATACTATGTACAATTGTACATATATTATAAGCGAAACTTGCAGCGGGGCATAAAAAAAGATGGTTAGAAGACACATACGGAGTCGAGAAAGATGTGCTGAACAAATGGGAAGACTGGTCACCATTGCTACTAGCTACGTCATTCAAATACATATTTTTGGGAAACCCATCAATTTTCCTAGTGACATTTAGAAACTTCCAAAAAGACCGAGGGTTGGATTTCAAACTTTCGTCATAATTTTTTAAGTAATTATCATAAGAAAGTTTGTTGATAATTACAACGGGAACATTACCCTGAAAAACAATTATAGTCTGACTGCAGTCCCTTGGTTCGCTACATATTCTTTTGGGTTCTTTTCATTCCATGTCCTGTGTTGCAGAATGTATCATGTAGTTTATTAATAAAGTATTAAATAATAATAATAGTAACCTGAAGGTTGGATGTTCGAGTTTTACCCAAGGTTCATATTCGGCACTTTTTTGTTATGTTTTTGATATCATGATTGTGATAAATACAAAAAATTTGATTTTACTTCTAAAAATAACATCAATATACGTACATCACAATTTTTCTTGTTAGCGCAGAGTCTTTTCTCATGTGTATTCTTTGTCCATAATTACACCAATGGTTGCTGCTTTCGTTGAAGCATCTCTCATTTTTCCTCACGAGGACCCTGTAACCCCATCCACATAAGAGTTCACACCGACCGACCATTGTGAATGATCAATTTTCTTTTATTAAACATCCCAGGGCAGTGTATTTATGCCTCAAATTACGCGCCAATTGTGTTAAAATTCAGCCAACTTTGAATTTTCCATCATGGTTCAGAAGTGTTTTTTAAACTTTGTGTTTCTTGCGTTGCATGATCTTTAATGTAATATAAATGAGCTTTCATTTTTTTAAAACGAAACATAATAGGGCATTTTTAACTAGTGATACGCAGAATTGCAATTGTGGAAGTACTCTAAATTCACGAAAGGGAATAATCGAATTTTATAAAAAAAATTGAACTTATGATGAAATCTATCTGGTTTTTCAATATTAAATTTGTGATGGAACCAACTGCATTTGAAGCGAAATATGGATGACATGTGTGAATCACATGAAGTCAAAACTTACCTACTGCCTATCATTTCTTTAAAAGCGTACATCGATCCAAGTGACCTCTAGATATGTGAACCTCTAGGACCCCCCCCTAAAAAAAAAAAAAAAAAAAAAACAAACAAACAAACAAAAAATAGCTAGTCACCTAAGAAACCTTTCAACATTTTTGAATTATTTATTTTATATATTAGGCACGCCATCGCCATGACAAAGTAAATATTATGTTTTGTAATCCAGTCATTGTATCAGTGATGTAGGATTTTCTAATTATTGTTTGTACGTAATAACATTTCACCGTGAGAGTGAGACATAATATTACTTCCGAGAAATTCTAGTTATAAAAACGGAAGAACTGTGTTCGTTTTTGTAAAATAAAATACATAACATTTTTTTCATATTTCTGGACGTTTCATAACTTCCTGAAAAACTTTGTCTGTCAGTCGGTCTGTGAAATACATTCCTTGTGTTAGATACAATCCCAGAAACTACTCAATAAATTTAAACGAATTTTTGTACAATATTTCCGGAAGTATATCTAATATTTGTGTCTGTCTGTCAGTCGGTCCTGTCTGTTAAGTACATTCCTTTTAACGCGCAAATATCAGAACCTACTGAAAGGATTATGACGAAATATTGCACCTATAGAAGACGTATTTTAGATGGTTCCATTTTAAAGTCACTATTTTTGCAGTAAGGGTTCTTGTAGACCGCTAGTGACCTCTAACTTTTCACTTGAACGCTTATATCTCGTGAACGGTATACCCAATTTTGATTAAAATTTGTATGTACAATTGTAGATGTAAAATGCCTATTAGCGTTTTAAATAGTTAATTTGTAATTTTATTGAATAATTTATAGGTGAACTTTTATATTTAAGAAATTTGGAAAATTTGGACCCAAAGTGAAAAAATAAGTGGAAAGGCAAGTCTTCAATTTGTCTTGAATTTTTAAATTTAATTTTTAAATTTTAAAACTGTCAGCGCAAGACAGGTAGTCCCATTATGCCAACAGTTTAACAAAGCACCTCTTTATTTATTTGAGTATAATATAAGTGTATAAACAAGTCTATAAACTATAAACAAGTCTGGCTGGGGGACTATAAACAGGGAGGAGACCAGCAGTCTGGCTGGGGGACTATAAACAGGGAGGAGACCAGCATTGGCTTGGTACTGGGGGCCCTTGTCAATTATTAGCCTCCTTGTAAAGACAGTGGTAGAAGTGCTGAGTCATTCCTCCACTGTCTGGCTACCATCGTTCACGATGACGCCACCCTATGATGAATATAAGTGATTCAATAAAAATCTCTGATTCTAGCGATACTAAAATATAAAAAAAACTATGATTACCATTCACGAGGAAGTATTCTGTCCATTATTGACAGTATAATTATGTTTGTATACCTCGTATAATATTTAATATTCTATTTTTCATTTTATATAGGAGATAGATAATCAATGTTCTTTTAGACTGCTTCTCGAGTTAACACAATATCTATTTCCGATTTATAATATAAACAATTTATCTAAGGTAAAATGAGTAAAATACGCAAATATTTTCACAACAGACATGCTGCTGTTATTATTCTTCAAATTTCGCACATTCTTGGACTCATCAGCTTGCCACACTTTTACAAAGACTTCTGGAAGAATAAGGTGCACAGAGTCTATTCCAATATTGTCAGCTTCTTTCTTTTCTTTAGCTCTACTTGTTGGATTGTTGCTTGCTTCAAATATTCTATCACAGACCCCGCTGAGTGTTGCAGCAGGTTGCTGGAATTTGTGGTCTTGTTGTTACTGACGATACAAGCATTTCATTTCAAGTTCAATCTGAAGAATGTTCTTCTAATCAATGAGTTCTTTGAAGTCACTTGGAGGACCCATCGTGAAGTTGACGTTGTGCTTGCTCACGACAGACGGGAGAAGATTTATGTTTTTCCATTGGCAGCAGAGACCGCCATGACAATAAGTAAGTTATAAACTTTACTATTCTATGACCAATGATTATGAAATATATTTCTATATTTATTCAACTGACATCGCAATGAGGATTGCCAAACGAACCTTGAATGTATTCTTCTATGTAAGGTTTGAAATCATGAGAAGAACAGCTCTTTAGAGGGGGTATATTTTCTTGTTGGGATTTAGATTAAATTTTAGTCTCATGATTTTCCAAAATTTAATTTCCAGTTGGAGTAACACTAGTTTATCTCTTGGTGCCTCAAACAGAATCACAATATCTAAAAATGAAAACCATTTACAAGTTAAAACATCCAGAAAATATGCTGCCCGTTCCTCCTTACATTCCATTTGTGGACCCATCTGATCCTAAATGCTTCATCGCATTGTATATCTGGGAAGTATATTTGGGTATCCTCTTTTCAGTTGAGGCATATATTGGTATATACATCTACATATTGATACCTCATAACTTCAAAATGCTCTATGATGTGCTGAACAAGTACGCCAGTGCAGTGGGAAGAGACCACTTGGATGAAAAAGGAGCGAGAGTTTTCTACACAAACATCTCAAGGAGAGAGACAGTGAAAGCAGACCTTTTTGGAGGAAATATACAATTAGGGAGGGCTGCCAAAGATGTCTTATTTGGCCACTACGAATATTTTTATTTGAAGAAGATAGTTCAGTTTGAACAAGATTTGAGAAAAATCAGAGGGAAGGTAAGTAGCAAATAGTTAAAATGATGAACAATTTGATATAAATAATGCAATGCTAAAATGGCATATGTAAGACTAACAAAATATACCTACCTAAAGGCCACGGCGACTACTGGAACAAATGCACTAGTAAATACGTCATATTAGCTCAGAAAGTGAAAAAGCATCCAAATTAAATTAAATTTTCAATATTACAAGAGTAAGAAATCTAGATATTGCGTCAGAGATTAGAAAAACAAAAGAACAACAGGATCAATAATAATAAAAAAAAGACAAGGTAAAAGACAATAATCTTACAAAACTAGGGAAAATAATCAACCGATTTTAATTTTAGTATTTCTTTTTTTCCTTTTCCAGTATGAGAGCCATATCAGAATCGACTATGCCATCTTAAACATCGTCTTTCTCAGCGGATTTTGCATGACCCTGTATGCTTTTTTTATGCCAGGACTACTGTCACCGCCGGAGAAAAGGAAACTGATGGGCGAGATTTCGCTGATTTTCATTGCTTTTGCCTCTGTGTACTTCATGGGAGAAATGTATGCGTCCTGTAATGTATCTCTTAAGAGAGGACTGATGAACAGCCACTGGTACAAGTGCTCCCGGAAAACCCAGAAGATGATCCCTTTGATTATGCCGGTGAACCAGACAAATAGATACATTACGGTTGCAGGGCTGTTGCCTTTCGGTTACAAATCCATGGTTTCAATTCTCAAGACAGGATATTCCGTGTTTAACCTTCTGAGAATTCAAAGTGGAAAAAAACAATTAGTAGTTTAATGTTTTACAGTTCTTTACACATACCCTACCTCAATAGCTTGATCGATAAGGCGGCGGCGATTATTGGAGGTCGGTGGTTCTACTCCTTTTTAGGAGATCAGGCAGTGGATTAACACTGCAATCCTGTAAAAAAATATTCTTCCGGGAACCAATAACCATGCAAGTCTCAATAATGAAATGCGCACAAGAAATGACTGTGCAAAAGCTATGCTAAAATACACTGCCAATGATGGACACAATACTCCCTCGTGATTGGTTCATAATTCGGCTCTAAAACACCAACATTTCAAGACCATATTGTAGGACAACCATCAAAGGCGTTTGAAAGTTTTTTCCGTCCGATTTTGGTACTCACTGCCATTTGCAATGAAGTCCCAGGTCTAAGCTAAATAAGAGTTGGGTTGAAGAGATTGCCACAGGCGATAACTCCGCCCTTTAGTTAAGATATTAGCTTCTTTGTATTTTACTGTACATATTTTGTCTTACCTAATAAAGCGTATTATAATAATAATAATAACACAAATATATGATAAAGAAAATAAAAAAAATCGAGAGGGAGCTTGTATTTATTAAGGAAAGATTTAAGGTGTACTTCACATATTTACATGTATTTCTTATGTGTAATAAAGTATTATTATAGGTGTTATTTATACACTCAGATGAGGTTTTAAATGTACCTACCTACATATTTCCGAGTACTGTCTAAATTAAAAAATACTTCCGATTTCTAATATTAGACATTATTTTATCGGAAGTAAATGTATACTATATATTTTTATCTCCCTCTTCTCCAATGGGGAGAGCTATTGTTTTCAATCAAACTAAACCTACACCACTGAGATCATATTATCTCAGTGAACTACACGCTCAAATCCCTTTAATAAAAAAATATGCGTGCGCATGCGTGCAGGGATGCAAGGAGAGAAACAGTGAACGACATGACAATAGAGGAAATGTGGCCCAAATTATAAGTAATGAAGATTTATGATGATAAGAAAGTAAGGAGAAAGTCCGAAAATGAAGAAATATGATGGAAAAGGAAAATAGAGGAAGCGGAGAAAAAAATTCACCGTACTATCTAATCTTCCCCTTCTGAAGTTCTGAAACGGCTGAACCAGATGACTCCTAATTTAGCATAGAGTCTTCTTTTTGTATGTAGGTGTGTAGTAATAACAGGGTAGAGAAAGAGAGAGAGAGAGTGAGAGATATAATGAAAAAGAGAGAGAAAGAAGAAAAATAAGAAAGAAAGGGAGAGAGAAGACAAATGAATGAATTCTTATGAGAGGTGGAAAGAGGAGAATTTGTGAGAGGAACATGAGTGAGCAAATTGAAATAGCAGATTTAAAGAAAAATATGAAATCTTTTGAAAGCACCATTTATTTTCTTGTTTGCAAATTTCATTTCTCATTTCTGTAAATTCTCTCTCCTCTCTCTTCTCTCTTCTCTCTTCTCTCCTCTCTCCTCTCTCCTCTCTCCTCTCTCCTCTCTCCTCTCTCCTCTCTCCTCTCTCCTCTCTCCTCTCTCCTCTCTCCTCTCTCCTCTCTATATAAAGTTCTCTTGTATCCAGTTCTCTTATATCTGGTTCTCTCATATCCAATTCATTATACCCATATATCCAATTATCTTTTATCCAGGTCTCTTACATCCAGTTCTCTTATACCCAGTCCTCTTATATCCAGTTCTCTTATAACCAGGTTTTTCTTATATCCAGTTCTCTTATATCCAGGTTTTTATCATATCGAGTACTCTTATGTCCAGGTTTTTCTTATATCCAGGTTTCTCTTATAGCCAGGTTCGACTGTATATTACAAAGACGAACAAAACTCTTCCGATAACTTTTACCAAACTCGAAAGTAACGATACTCTTATACACAGTTCTTTTATATCAGTTATATCCAGTTCTCTTAATCCAGGTTGGGCTGTACAGTGTACAACACTACAACCATGAAATATTTAATATTTATAGATTCATATTTGGAAAGAAAAAAATTCATACACTTCTTTTATATGAGCTATACCTACTTACTTTTTATTTTTGTATTTTTCCATACATATACTTACCAAGGTATCTTTCTTTTTATCTGCTCCTGCATACAGGGTGATTGTTAATTACGTGATCGAAATTATGGAGAAGAAAGAACTCTTAAAATACAAAATATTCTATCATGAATTTGTCGGAATCACTCTTAATTTATTCAGCAAATTTTCAAAAAAAAAAAAAAAAAAAAAAAAAATGGGAAGTTCTACCACCTTTTAGCATCGATTTTTGAAAAAAGTTCCAGAAATACGGTCAAATCAGATTTTTATACCTACTGTTGTACAGTTGTACATGTCGTTATCTTCAGGAAGAATGTATGATCTTTCGAACATCGCAAATATGTTAAACTTATGAAAGGTAGAAAAAAAGATATGGCAATTTTTTACTTGAGCAATGGAGCCATTTGCGACAGAATCACTTAAGAATACGTAGCTATCGACGAGTTCTATCAATCCTAGAATTCTGGTCTCATAGGTTAATAATAATAATATCGCCATATTTATACTGCCCGATTAGAATCATTAAGTCTTATTATTCCAGCAGTAAGCTCAAGACGTATTATTATGTGCTAAAAATCCCAAATGGGAGGATAACTTGTCATGTCACTGCTGGGTTTCGAACCTCTGGATTCACAAGAGCGCCGCCTTTCCCACTGAACTACCTTGACTGACATTTAGAGTCACCCTGTATATTATATTCTTTTTTTGATGCTTCCTTCGTCTTTTCATATCATTTTCTTCACCAAATTCTCATTTCCTTTTTACATTCTGGTCCACTTTCTCCTCTGCCTGCTACATCCCCGATACTTTTCCTTGGAATCCTGTCAGTTGTAGTGGCGTGGCTAAAATTTGATAAGAAGCGTGTGTTTGATAGGAAGCGTGATGTGACTTTGCTTGGGGGACTGAGACGTGACCTCCCTATTTACTTCCGATAATTTTTTACTTTCCGTATCCTATAATAAGGAAAGTATTGTATTCGTCGAAAATTTGAGCTACCCAGTTTTTCACATTTCTGGACGAACCATAGCTTCAGGATACCAAAAAAAAGTGTTTTCAGCCATTGGTCCGTGCGTCTGTCTGCCTGTCTGTGTGTGAACAGGATATCTCAAGTACGGTAAGAGCTAGAGACTTGAAATTTGGTATGCAAATCAATTTCATACATCAGACGAACCACGAAACTTTTGGTTGAAATCGGCCGCAAGCGCCGCTTCTATGAATTGGTTAAAAATACAAAAAAAAAAAAATAGAGAACAACATTTTCTTAGATTAAAAAAATAATAGGGGTCTCATCATTTTTTTGATATCTTGAACTTTTTGGACCTCGGCCCTAATTTACCGGTATTTTGGGGGTTAGAAATTGTCACCGGTATGGTTACAATTTCTAACCATTTTTTTTTATGACAGGTCAATTGTTCAACGCGCTAATCTGGTAATCCAGGTAGCGTAGGGGTCCCACCCAGTGAATGAATTTTTCCTCATTAATTTGAGTTAGTGACTTTATAATAATAAGACTCTTAGGGTTAGGTGGAAGAAATTGCTTTGAGCACTAACCTTGCCTGGTGGTTACCTTCCACTAAAGAGTGTTATTATTATTACTATTATGATCAAGACCATTCATAAAAAAAAAAGTCTTCTCGAGGCCACGACACTGAAAAACCTCTCAGAGCTTCAGATCCAGCCATTATCCCTTTTCACCATACATAAATTAAATACCCACCTCGGGATTCGTCTTCATACATTCAAGATGTTTCTCTCGTCCATTGCTCAACATTTCATTTCCAAAGTGATGTGAGGTTGGAATGGACCACTTGCACCTTTATTTTATTTTTTAAAGATGAGTGTTTCACAGTCTTTTTTTTCGAATCCATGAAACAGGAGTTACTTTGGACGCTTGTGGTCTGTTGATGTGTTGTAGCTTTCCCATCCCGTAGTATGCCTCCCCTCTGATGGGTGAGAAGTGACACAATATTTTCCAATTACGAACTAGGTCAACACGAGCACCGGGAGGTATCTCTTAGAAACAACTGTAAGGACTTTTGTCGGTACGGTGGATCGAACCTGGGACCTGCCGCATGACTGTGAGAGCTTTACCACTGAGCTAATCGCGCGCTCATTATCTTTCCTTATCCTACCGACCTCAGTATCTTTATCCATAAGGCGGCGGACTTGTAACATGGAGGTCGGTGGGTCAAGTCTCGGTTTCAGCGTGTAGTTGTTAAATCGTGTTGGAGTAGTTGTGCATGATATAACGAAGGTGATTAACACAAATATGATATTTTTTTGAACTTTCGAGAAATGTGAAAAATTGAAATCGGAGCAAAAAAATATTATTATTTTTACAAAAACGAACACAATACATTTGATTTCTAATATGAGAAATTTCTCGGAAGTATTAAAAACAACTATTATTAATATGATTGACTTAAAAAAATCTATTGGCAAGTGACCCATTGATATCAGATCACCATCACCTGTAGCAGTAGTATTATCCTCATCTTCAGAATCGTTTATATTTGAAGGTATCGAAAATATTTCTCAGACATCACTTCATGAAATGATCTGGGCCTTAGTCCCTGGCCCATGAAATTTGGTAATCCAGGTAGCGTCAGGATCCTTTGCTTCGAATCCCAACCAGTGCATGAATTTTTCCTCATTAACTTAAGTTTGTGACCACATAATAATAGGACTCTAAGGGTAAATGGGTAGAAAATGCTTTTAGCATTAACCTCGCCTGGTGGTTACCTTCCAATAAATAGTTATTACTTGAAGTATTTTTTTTTTTTGGTTCCAGGTACGGTTAGCTCTTTGAGAAGGGCGGGTTTTTAGTGGGTGGAAATACCACACCCCAAGTCAGGATGACCTGGCTGTCTTGGGATTTTTCCTGCTTTCAACCAATTTTTATTTATAATTATTATTATAAAAGTACACATTCAGCATTTTCAGCAATATCTACGTATTCCACAATGTATGTAGATATTATGCATAGTCTGAACTGAACAATAATCTACATAACCATGACGTTGACGTATATATTTTTCGTCAAAGTATTCAAAATAATGAATATTTATGAGTTTATGACTTGCAAATCCATCGTCATTATTCCGCTGTGTTTGATGTTAGATACTTTATAATAGTGTCGCTCAGCTACACAGGCATTGCAGGTGTATTCAACATGGCATTCTCGCTTGCTGACACAGATGCATTCTCGCTTGCTGACACAGATGCATTCTCGCTTGCTGACACAGATGCATTCTCGCTTGCTGACACAGATGCATTCTCGCTTGCTGACACAGATGCATTCTCGCTTGCTGACACAGATGCATTCCCGCTTGCTGACACAGATGCATTTCCGCTTGCTGATACAGATACCATGCTCCTTATGCCGATACAGATTGCGCAGACATTTCCCGCAGGAATGTGAAAAACTGTGTAAGTAGGTTAAAAAAGTATGGTAATTTCTCTTAGGGTAGAATGTTTGGTAGCACCGTAACCAGAGAGGTCGTGGGTTCGATTAATCAGTGTCAATAGATCCCTATCGACCTACTCTATCATTTTATCCACCACTTCTCCCCCTCCACCCCCCTCCTCATTTCCTTCCCCTCTAACGTTAAACAGTTAAACACTGTGTTACTCACTGCTGGATAATCTCATGCTGAGATCATAAAACGAGGAAGTCACTTGTCACTTTTAGCTGAACGGTCTCTAGTCTCATCATACATTTACCATGCGATCTCAATTTACGAATAGAATACGTTCTTTATTATAGGACAAGGCAAGTAGTAACTGGTATCGAGTTCTAGTCTGGTAATCCAGTTATACTCGTATGTAGGGTATAGGAATTCTTTGGTTCGAATCGTACCTAGTACATGAATTTTTCCTCATTGATTTGAGTTTGTGACTACATAATAATAGGACTCTGACGGATAGGTGGAAGAAAATGTTTAAGCATGAACCTCGCTGGTGGTTATCTTCCATTAAAGATTGTTATTATTATAATTATAAAATAGGGGGGCGGGGCAATGCTCACCTGTATGATGGAGGTTTTGCCCACCCCCTGAGCTCCGAGCAAGATGATCTTGATGAAATCGTCCAGGTCTAACGAGTCTGTGTCCGAGCCACTCCCTCCCTCCGCCTCCTCGGGGGAGGAGTCTAAGCAGTCCGGAACTCGCTGGGCCCCGCCTCCACTCGCTAGAGGCGTGGCTTGAAGGTCGCCGAAGAGACTCGGGTCTTCCAGATAGTCCAAGTCGAGATCTGCGGACAAACAATTCCAGTTCAATTAGCTCTCACCGAAGTTAAGCGAAGTCCAACGAAGTACAGACTTCGTGGTGATAGCGCTCCGGCCCAACCTGGGCTGGGTGAGGTAAATGACGGTAGCTGATTTGTGAGTTTCCTACAAATGGAGGGTACACTTTATGAGTATGCAGTTGAAAGTGACGTTAAACACATTTTTTTTTTTATCTCTGAAACTTAAGAAAGAGGTGTTTGTGGCCTGCAATCGCTTTTGTATTGCTTCATGGCACTTTATACCTTTACATACATGCCATTTCGGAAACGAAATTTAATAGACAAAAATGGAAACAATAGATTTAAACAACAAAAGAAGAAAAACCACATACATAATTATGTCCTGACCTAAAGGGCGGGGTTATTGTCTATGGCAATCTTTTCCACCCAACCTTTTGATACGTTAGAAATGTTAGGGTCAAATAGAACAAAACGCGTCCATTTTCTGTTTGAGAGGCAGAAGATGAAAAATGTCATTTATTTTCTCGAGTTTATTTTGAAATTGTGTGCTGATCCGTAATAACTTAGGCGGCTCTGTAAGGTTGAGACTTATAAGGAGCCACAACAGTACCCTGGACCCTATACTCTACAGTCTCTACACCCTACACCCTAGAGTCCTAGACCCTGGTACCGACAGCTTGATATAGACAATTCTCGGGACTCCGTTGAGGCCACTTACATTCAATAACATGGATGGATTATTTAAATGGTACTAACTCTACCCCAGGGTGGAAGCCTCAGTTGTGTTCGCACCTAGGACCCTACTCCCTAGGGTCTACGCCCTAGGGTGTAGGGTATAGGGCCACGTCCTCATTCTGACCGCTTTCTTAGGACAGATATGGACAGTGCTGTTTCTGCTGACTTGTTGGGCTTGGCCCAAATAATTACACAGAGAGAGAGAAGGAGGGAGGGAGAGAGAGAGAGAGAGAGAGAGAGAGAAAGAGAAAAAGATGGATATAGAGCGAGAAAGAGAGAGAGAAAGAGGAAGAGAGAGACGGAAAAATTGAATTAAATATTAAGACTTTCATTTACATCAAAAAATTAAAAACAAACAATGAAATTAACTCTTAAGTTCAAGTAGGCAAGTAAGAACAGAAAAAAGAGAGAAGGAAAAAGAAATAGAGAAAGAGCCGAGGGAAAGTAGAGAAAAGATAATAAAACAGAATAATTTATTATATACTTTTCGCTAAACAAATCCATTCATCAAGAGCCTCCATACAAACAATTTTTTTTTTCAATTAAAAAAAAAGAAAAAGGAAAAAGCACCAGCTTAAAGGCAGAAAAACTATTTTCAGGTCTCCGTTAACTGCAGCTGCTTCGCTGATGCGTTCATAACTGCCTATCTCTTTGAAACGAGAAACAAGACCTGAGAGAATGAAGGAGAAAGAGATGAGAAGATAGGAAGAGGAAATGCGAGATGTAGGGAGATAATGAATTGTAAGAGGGAGAAGAGGACATAGAGAATGAAGGAGGAGAAAGAGGAAGAGATGAGGAGATAGAAAGAGGACATGGGAGATGTAGGGAGATAGTGAAATGTAAGAGGGAGAAGAGGACATAGAGAATGAAGGAGGAGAAAGAGGAAGAGATGAGAAGATAGAATGAGGAAGTGGGAGATGTGGGGAGATAATGAAATAGAAGAGACATAAGATGACATAGATAATAAAGGAAGAGAAGGAGGAAGAGATGAGGAGATAGAATGAGGAAGTGGAAGATGTGGGGAGATAATGAAATGTAAGAGGGAGAAGAGGACATAGAGAATAAAGGAGGAGAAAGAGGAAGAGATGAGAAGATAGAATGAGGAAGTGGGAGATGTGGGGAGATAATGAAATAGAAGAGGCAGAAGATGACATAGATAATAAAGGAAAAGAAGAAAGAAGAGATGAGTAGATAGATAGAAGAAGTTGGCAGATGTAGGGAGAATTTGAAATGTAAGAGGGAGAGAAGACAAAGATAATAAAGGAAGAGAAGGAGCAAGAGAGGAGAAGGAAGAAGAGATGAGGAGATAGAAAGACGAAGTGGGAGATGTGGGGAGATAATGAAATGGAAGAGTGAAAAGATGACAAAGATAATAAAGGAGGAAAACGGGGAAGAGAGAAGAAGGAAGAAGAGATCAGAAGATTGAGAGAGGGAGAGAGATAAGAGGGGGGAGTGGGGGGCGGGAGAGAGAGAGAGAGATAGATAGAGAGAGTGAAAGAGACAAGAGGAGAAAAGGAGAATGATGGGGAGGGAGTGAGAGAGATAGATAGAGAGAGTGAAAGAGACAAGAGAAGAAGTGGAGAGTGAAGGGCAGGGAGTGAGAGAGATAGATAGAGAGAGTGAAAGAGACAAGAGAAAAAAAGGAGAATGATGGGGAGGGAGTGAGAGAGATAGATAGAGAGAGTGAAAGAGACAAGAGAAGAAGTGGAGAGTGAAGGGCAGGGAGTGGGAGGGAGTGAGAGAGATAGATAGAGAGAGTGAAAGAGACAAGAGAAGAAAAGGAGAATGATGGGGAGGGAGTGAGAGAGATAGATAGAGAGAGTGAAAGAGACAAGAGAAGAAGTGGAGAGTGAAGGGCAGGGAGTGGGAGGGAGAGAGAGAGATAGATAGATAGAGAGAGTAAAAGAGACAAGAGAAGAAGAAGAGAGTGAAGGGGAGGGAGTGGGAGGGAGAGAGAGAGAGAAAGATGGAGAGAGAGAGAGAGAGAGAGAGAGAGGGAGAGAGAGTGGGAGAGGTATAGAGAGAGAGAGAGCGGGAGAGAGGTGTGGAGAGGGGTAGACAGGTGGAAGCGACAGAAAAATGAAGGGGAGAAGAATTTTATTAATATGATCGTATGGAATTTCATTTTGAAATTGGAATACAAACTGAAACATACGAAAAAATATTTCAATCAAATAATGTCAAAACACAAGTTTTATAAGTAGTGCTGAAAGATATACAGGACTTGTAGGGTATAGTGTGTCGCCGCCCCTCTTGAAGGCACCAATTTTAGTCTTGACACTTTTGAATGTCACCAATTCTGTCGTCATACTCTTGAAGGACACTTTTCTTTCTTGATCCCTTATTTCATGCTGTTTCAGATCTGGAACAGTTTATTTGAAACACGGTACCAATCCACTCTAAATTAAATTTGTGAATATGAATCGACAAAAAAATCATTGATATATGTTTCGGATAATAATAAGTTGAAGCCATGCCTCAAATTTGGATGAACCAAATTTGAAAAAAATAGGTAATTCCACGTTCAGGAGACCCAGCTGCGTCACATATGTTTTTATTTATAAGTAAAAAAAATCATGCAATGAAGGGTTAAAACTTTTCGTTGGCTCAAAATGCATGTAATGCATGGAAAGTATGTTTTTCGTTACCTTACAGCCTTACACTCTGTCTCGTTTTTTGTATAGGCGTTATTCACACCTCGGCCGAGTTGTTTGATAAACAATATGTAGGTAAAATGTGAATTATTTCTTCAGGACTTGAATATTTGACTTTTTTCAAACCCTGTCGATAAAAGTAAAACATTTTTCATTTATATTTGCGAAACTGTTCCAAGTACATGGAACATTAACGCGGTCATCCGTCTTCTTCCAGTGTGAATTCCGAAATCCTTTTCAACATCTGTCAGTTGAGGAAGGAGAGAGAGAGAAGAGAAGGGAGGGAGAGAAGAAGGAGAGGGAGGTAGGAGAGAGAGAGTAGGAGAGAGAGAGAGAGAGAGAGAGAGGAGAGGAGAGAGAGAGAGAGAGAAAGAGAGAGAGAGAAGGAGGGAGAGAGAGAGGGAGAGAGAGAGAGAGAGAGAGAGAGAGGAGAGAGAAGGAGAAGGAGAGAGAGAGAGAGAGAGGAGAGAGAGAGAAGAGAGAGTAGGAGAGAGAGAGAGAGAGAGAGAGAGAAGGAGAGGAAGGAGAGGAGGAGAGAGAGAGAGGAGAGAGAGAGGAAGGAAAGGAGAGGAGGAAGAGAGGAGAGAGAGAGTGAGAGAGAGAAGGTGAGAGAAGGAGAAGGAGCAGGAGAGAGAGAGAGTAGGAGAGAGAGAGAGAGAAAGGAAGATAGAATAAGAGAGTAGGAGAGAGGGAGAGAGAGAAGGAGAGAGAAGGAGAGAGAAAAAGCAGAGGGAGCAGGAGAGAGAAAGAAGGGTAGAGAGAGGGTGAGAGAGAAGGAGAAAGAAAAGGAGAGGGTGAAGGAGAGAAAGAAGAAGATAAAGAAGAAGAGGAAGAGAAGGAGAAAGAAGGACAGAGAAAGAGAGTAAGGAAGATAGAAAAAGAAAGAAGGAGAGAGAGAGAGAGAGAGAGCGAGAGAGAAAGGAAGAGAGAATAAGAGAGTAGGAGAGAGAAGGAGAGAGAGAGAGGAAGGAAGAAAACATACAGGAGAGAAAAAGAGAGGGATAATAGGATGTAAGATAAGGGGAATGTATACAGGAGAAAGAGAGAGAGAGAGAGATAAGGAGAGGAAAATAAATTTGAATGGTCACCCATCTAAGTCTTCGTGTCGCTGGACGTAGCTTAACTTCAGGGTCTTGATGAGAGCTGGATATATTTATATGATTTCAATGCATACAATTTACAAAATGTAAAAAAATTCCTCCATGCTAGAGGAAGGATTATTTAACGTGTCATCGACGCTGGCTTAATAGCACTTTCACTTTTAAAAATCTCCCAAATCTCCCTTTCAACTAATACCAGTAAAATTCAGCCAGTAACTTTTTTCTGTGATATAGCGCTGTGCTTGCTTTCAGAGATATCTCTTTAAAATTTTCATAGTTTCGTTCTTCTTGAATAGCTGTAACAAGTTTTTGAGTTAGTAGCTATACATTAAAATACATAATACTGCAGTAAGTATTTTAGAATTACCTGCTTCTAAGTTTTCCAATCTATAACACACAATATTAATTACTAACTTGGTTTTTACTCTACCCAATAAATTCATTCAAATCAAGAGTGATCAGTTTACACAATTTCAACTCGAGAGTGATCTTCAGGATACAAATTTAACACCAGATTAAACCACCCAAAAATAAACTGCATATTGATTAAACCCATTATCTGGTGTTCAGAATACCACTTTAACCCATTATGTCCTCGCGGGCTCCAGCCAAGATATTTTCTCTGAGGCAGATAGGTGAAGCGTACGAGCTCTGGCCTCTGATAGGGGCAATGTCGTTTGGACTTTCAGGTAAGTCCTAATATTGATAAAAGAAGTGATGTTACAGTCTCTTGTCTCCCATTGTATGTGCGCAAATTTTTATTATTTGAATAATTATTAAGTGCGCAAATCTTCGTTAAGGTACATTCAGTAGTTTCTGAGATTTACGCGTTACAAGGAATGTATTTAACAGACAGACGCACAGACATAAAACCAATATTACTCAGTAGGGTTGTCGAACGCCTAGAAATATGGTGAAGATGAAATCGGATCAAAAAAAAATATATTTTCTTTTACGAAAACGAACATAATATTTCCGATTTTAAATACTCGTATATATAAGAAATTTCTCGGAAGTAAAATAATAGGAGATGGTTCTGACCTATGAGCGATTGAGAAAGGAAAATAAAAGAGAAAGAGAGGGAGAAAGAGAGGCAGAGGGAGAAGGAGAGAGAGGAGAGAGAGAGAGAGAGAGAGAGAGAGAGAGAGAGAGGAGAGAGAGAGCTCTAAAGAAAAATAGGTTTAGCGATTTTTTCTCAAGATTTCTTTCCGACATAATATTTCCATTTGTTATTTTTAGATACACTTTATTTTTTTGCTCTCTTCTTCAATTTATGGAACTTTTCAGTCTTTTCTTTTTCTATTTTTTCCTCCCTTCCCTATTCGCTTTTCTTATGAACCCGTAACTGCCTGGATTTCAATTCGCCTCTTCTTTTCTGTCTCTCTCTCTCCTTTTTCTCTCCTACACACAATCTCTCTCTCTTTCTTTCTCTCTCTCTATATCTCCCTCTCCCCTCTCCCCTTCACCTCCCACTTTATTTTCTATTTACTTTACGTGTTCTTGCAACTAATTGAATTTCCCGCAATTGACAAGCAGAGCGAGCAAATCTTGTCACGGTAATAATATACTCGCTTAAAGGGAGTGCCAAGTTCTCAACCAAATAAAAATAAAATTAGGTTCCTCCAGTGCAAAAAAAAAAAAAAAAATATATCGTGTAAGTTACACAACAAAACACATCTTTTTCATCAGGCTAGAACTTGACGCGACCCACTATCGTGTTTCGAGTTTCCTCTTACGAAAATCAAGTTTGGCACATGACAGCATCGATAAGTTGAAACGCAGGAAGGGAGAGAGAGAGAGAAAGAAAAAGGGAAGAGATAGAAAAACAGAGAAAGTGAAAGAAAGAAGGAGGGGCGGAAAGAGGGAGAGTGAGAGAGAGGGAGAGACAGGAAGAGAGAGAGAGAGGGAGAGGCAGGAAGAGGGAGAGAGAGAGCGAGAGCGAGAGAGAGAGAGAGAGAGAGAGGCAGAGAGAGGGAGACAGGAAGAAAGAGGTTGTGAAGAAAATTGCAGAGTGGAAAAAAGGAGTTAGTGAAAATTGAAGGAAACACTTATTATACAACGGAAAGAGAGGCAGCTGTAGGGAACGAAACGAGAGAGAGAAAGAGAGAGAGAAAAGAGAGAGAGAGAGAGAGAGAGATAGACAGAAAGAGAGAGAGAGAGAGAAAGACGGAGAGTGAGTATAAAAATTTAAAGCTGTGATATTATTAAAAAATCTCATAAATGTTTATTCTTATGATTATCGCATGAGCTTAATTCCAAGTCTCGCAACTTAATTAAATACTCCAGCAAAAAATACTGACGCGCAAATAAACACCCCTGGCATCGTTTTATTCCAACTAATTCCATTAAAATCTTTTTCCTTACCATCAAAACATTTCCTTGTTTTTGCCTTCCCCTAAGCCCTTTCTCTCTCCGTTTTCTCTCTGTTTTTCTTTCCCTCTATTTCTCGTCCTTTCCTTTTCAAAACAAAATCCATCCCTTTTTTCTCTTTCTTCAGTTTTAACTTTTTCTTTTATATTTCTTCCTTCCATTCAAATTATATTTATCTCTCTCTCTCTCTCTCTCTCTCTCTCTCTCTCTCTCTCTCTCTCTCTCTCTCTCTCTCTCTGTCTATCTCTCTCTAATAAATAGATATTAAATATTAGTCCAGAGATCCTGAGTTTGATCCACGGTCGGAGCAGATTTTTCACACGGAAAATTCTGTTCCCTCCGTACATGTGAGGCTGGCATTTCCGACCACTTCAGGCTGGGTGAGGTTAATGTGGGTAGCTGGTACGATTCCCAGCGAATGGAGGGTACCCTCCGTCCTAATCCAGGACGTAAACAAAGGAAAATCGTAAGCGTTAGGATGAGCATTCCAGCCGTAAAAATGTGCCAAAACCAAACAACCTCAACCGTGAGGTTGAACAACGTCGACCCTGCTTCAGCGGGATAAGGCAGAGTAAAAGAAGATGAAGAAGCAAAGAAGAAGAAAAAGGATAGGTTATAATGTTGTATGATGTTCGCAGCAGTTTATCTTAACTGTGTTTTCCTTAGTTCTCGCATCCTGAAGTGTTGGGTTAGACAGCTGGAAAGTGCTTTCGCTTATGCACTGCATAATTATGCAGACGCGACAGTAATTACATGAAAATCATTTACTCAGTGAGTTAGACGAGAGAAAGGAGAGTAAGATAGAGGGAGAGAGAGATAGTGAGAGGAATAAAGGTGTAAAAGTAGAAATTAGTAGGAATAAGTAGAGACAAGGTAATGAGCAAAGAAAAGAGATATAGGGAGAGAAAGAGAAAGTTTGGGAAAGAGGAATAGGGAAAAAGAGAGAAATCTTCAACGTGCTGAAAATTAGGAGTTTGTTTGGGTGGAAGAGTATGCAAGTGCTGACATAAATTTGACGCACTAACATTTATCACTGACACCTTTCATTGCTTAAAGAATATGTTATAGACGTTATGGTACCTGTGTGACATTATATTTTAATACTGTGCACTCGTAGTCAAGTGGTTAACGTGCTCGTCTTATAATCGAGGTAGCGCATGGATCCGTTGGTTCAAATCCCACCCAATGCTTGAAATTTTCCTCGTTAATTTGAGTTTGTGACCACGTAATAATAAGACTCTAAGGGTTAGGTGGTAGAAAATGCATTGAGCATGAACCTCGCCTTAGAGTATTACATTCCACTGAAGAGTGTTTTTATTATACAAATTTAGTAGTCCCTGTGGCAGAGCGAGTTAGCGCGCTAGGCATTGCACACATGGTGACCTGGGTTCGATTCCCAGCGGGGGAGTATTTTTTCTGCTCTGTACTTGGATGTTCGGGGTCCACTCATACCTCGTGAGGAAAAATGAGTAGTTACTTGTATGAGTAACGACCAGTGGCAGCATTACCAGAGTAAAAAGAATTTAATGTAATAGAATAATTCGAAATGTAAAGGAGGCTCTTAGTAATGCTGCGCTACCCACAAAAATTGTGGAGAGGCCTTGTGCTTCACCACAAAAAAATTCGTACATTATACAAATTTAGTATAATCGGTAAGGTAATCAACAATTTTTTTTTTTACTTTGGGTTTCAACTGCATGGTTTTTTTTTGTTCGTGCACTAAGCTAAAGTTCTATTCGTGGGGAAGAGAGAGAGGAAGCGAGAGAGAGGAAGCATTTTTAATCGTGTATCATGGAAAACTGTATTGGGTCCCTGCGAAAATCCCGTCGCTCTCTCTCTCTCTCTCTGTGTCTTTCTTTCTGTCTTTGTCTTTCTTAGTTACTTTCTAAAAGTCATATACATAATTATATATCCCACTCCTATACTGTAGTATTATGTAGTTCTTGCTGTTAATTTTGTCTGGAAAGTTGCATTAATTACACGTTACTCCTCCTCTCTCTCTCTTTCTCTCTCTCTCTCTTTCTCTTGACATGTTGTTCTCTTTTTCTTTGTTTCGCATTTTACTCTCTAAAATACTCTTCCTCTTCCTTTCTTTTTCTGTTTCTAGCTCCCTCTCTTTTTTACACTCTGTTCTCTCTGTATCTCTCAAAGATAGGTAAGAGAGAAAAAAAAAGTGAGAGAGAAAAAAATTGGGACGAATGAGAAAGAGAAAAGAAAGTAATTAAGAGAAAGAGAGAGAATGGGAGAGAAAGAGAAATAGAGTGGAAGCGAGGGAGAAAAAAGGGAGGGAATTGTGTAGAATAGGGTGAAAAGATAAAGAAAGGGGAGGGAGAGAAAGAGTTAGAAAGAAATTGAGAGAGATAGAGCCAGCCTCCGTGGCATAACGATTGTGACTACTGCCCGTAGTCCAGAGATCTCAAGTTCGATCCTCGGTCGGAGTAGACTTTTCACACAGAAAATTCTGTTCCCTCCGTACATGTGAGGCTGGCATTTCCGGCCCTACCCAGGCTGGGTGGGGTTAATGTGGGTATCTAGTACGATTCCCAGCGAATAGAGTGTAAAAGCCCCGTCCTAATCAAGGACGTTAAATCGAATAGAATCGTTGGCGTTAGGAAGGGCATCCAGCCGTAAAGAATGTGCCAAAACCAACCAACCTCAACCATGAGGTTGAACAATTTCGACCCTGCTTGAGTGGGACAAGACGGAGTAAAAGAAGAAGAAGAAGAGAGAGATGGAGAGAGAGAGAGAGTGAGAGAGAGATAGAGAGAGAGAGAGGAAGAAGAACATCTCCAGGTTTTCGAAAAGTTTCATCAGAAAAGTGTCGGAAACTTTGGTGGATGTGCCATCTCTTTCTGTCTCAGTGTTCCTGTACCGAAGCTTTTCCTCTATTTTTTCTGTCACCTTTCTCCTAGTATCTCTTTCCTTTTTTATCTGTCTTTGTTTATCTCCTCTTTTTTTTTCTCTAAGTAATGGGTGAACTGGTCGCTCTTAAATTTCCCTACTGTCCCTGTTTGAAAAGTTAACTTTCTTTTTCTTTCAGATTGTAGAGATTGAGAGGGGGAGACGGGGAGGGTGAGCGAGGGGAGAGAAGAGAGTGAGGGTGGGAGGGGGAGGAAGGTAGAGAGAGAAAGGGAGAGGGACTATATTTTAAACATCTGTTTCAAAACATCACTGTAGCATGAACAGTCGAACACCCGTAGATAAAAGCGGATAGAAGGTTTTGTGGCAAAAAATAAAATCAAAACTGTTGAAAAACTCGACTTTACAAACCCGTTGAATGCCAACACAATTCATAAGATTTCCTTGATCCTGTAGGCTCTAACCCTTAAACAAAACCACATTTCTTGGCGGTCAGTACAAACCCAATCAGGACATGCCTATTCTATTTATCCTCTCACTCGGGATTTTGACCACATTCAAATATTATGATGAATAAGTCTTGGGATTTCTGCTGGAATAATGGGACCTAATAGTCCTAATCAACCGACCTAATTAGCTTGATCGATAAGGCGGCGGACTTGTAACTAGGAGGTTCTAGTATTATAACTTTTAAAAACTTTTACTTTAATAGTCCTAATCGGAGAGTGTAGACTGTAGGTACATGAGGCAATATTATTATTTTCATTCTTACATTTCAATTTTTCAGTGTGGGCTTTATCCTTGCTCTACGCTTCTCGCACAAAGGACTATGTCTTCCTGAACCGCAAAGGCGCACCCGGATATTATAACGCAGACCTGCTGAACCCCGGACACTACAAGCTGTTCTACCCACACAAGGAGTCTAAGCCACGCCCTCGTCCCGATCTCCAACGAGTGTACGCGAAGATGCGAAAAGCGGCGGAGAAAAACGATTAGGAACGAAGAAAGCCGAGCGTCATTTTCTTTCTAGTTGAATACATGATGCTTATGATTAGTTGTCTTCGATATGATGGTTGTTTGAAATTTGATTAGGGGCTTAACTTTGGCTATTAATAAAACATTTTTTTTTCTTCTGAAAATAAATTTAAATTTAAACTTAATTTTGTAATTATTTTGTACTATAAATTAATATACAGACTAGCCTTCACCACTGACCGGTAGCACAGGTAGCTCAGTGGTGAAGGCGTCGGTCAGGGAATCCAGAGGTCGCGGTTTCGAAACACAGCCGAAATATGAAAAATCATCTAACAATTATTATGACAACATAATAATACGTCTTCCGTTTTCTGCGGGAATAATGATAGGACTCAGTATTACAATTAGTGTAGAAAAGTAAGTCATCAAATTAATATCGAATCCTATAGACAGTATAGACTTTAAAAGTGTTTCAATAATAAATTCACATTAGGATGTCTAATATTAACACCAGGTCCAAAAAATCTCGGGCAGTATTCATATATTTAAGGCGAATTAATTATTTCGTTACTTTCTCGACATCTTTTACGTGCTGCTCTTTCTTCCATGAAGTTTTTTTTTTTGCTCCAGAAGAGAAACAAAGGCATGCGAACAAAAGGAAAAAGAAAGAACTTAAAGTAGGCCTTTTTTATCCTACAGAAAGGAAAGTAATTTAATGGGCTTAAAAAATCACCATAAAAGTGCTTTAATGCTTCTTCACCAGAAATCTTCCCCCTCGACAGTTTCTTTCACAAATGTCCTGTAGCTTAGAGCTTTTGAAATCTTCCCAATTTGAAGATTTTCAGGAAAAAAATTCAAATTACTCCTCTCGAAAATACTTCTGTCAACAGGAAAAAAATTAGAAAATCGCGAATGAAGCTCTATCAGCTTTCGGAGATAATTTTTTGGAGCCCCTCAAACAAAATTTCTACTCTCATCTGTATTCCCATCACTGTGGTGTTTGGTGAGGACCAGGCGTTACCGATGTTAGGGAGCACCCGAAGACGAAAAAGAAAAAGAGAAATCTTTCTCAAGACCTTGCTCGTATACAATGAAAGTTATCACGCAATTTTAGAATAATTATTGTGATTGACATGGTACAGGGACTCTTTAGTCTCATTCTTGCAGGATAAACAGAGTATGATATTGTACACTTCAACTATGGAATTGAAAAATACCACCTAAACCTCATATAATAATAAAAATCTGAGGGTTAGGTGGTAGAAAATGCTTTAAACATTAACCTCGCCTGGTGGTTACCTTCCACTATAGAGTATTATTATTACTGATGTCAAACCAAGACACCGGACTTTTTGTTTCACAAAAGTTAAAACTGAATTACCCTAATTTAAGAGCAAAAGAAAACTTTTAAGAATTTAAATCTGACAGGAAATATCTCTAACGTCGTTCCTTATTATTGAAAAAGAGTAAGAAAAAAGGAAAAGAAGTTAAAACAAATCCTTTCAGTGACTTTTAATGTAAATAAAGTTGTTTTCCAGATAAGTGAAGTACAGATAATGTCGACTGTTTATTTTACTATATATATTTCTTTAATTATGAAATGTTCAGATTTTTTATCATTGAGACTACCTGAGTCTTTTTCTACTGTAGATAAGTTTATCTTTTTCTTTTTATCTATCAAGTCTTGAAGGATTATCCTTAAAAGAAATAGAACATTTGTTGGATAGTTTTACAATGTCAGGCTTATTTACTTTACCAGTATTTTGGTACCCGCTTTGACTAACTTTTTTAAGATTCATCCTTGATGCGGATTGTGACATAGCAGATACAATGATTTTAAGGTGCTGCTGATTACGAATTTGCCATTAATTTTTTGATCTGAGCGCACGGCAGTGTTCCAGCATATCTGTTACCAGTAGGGGAGTTGGGCTTCTTTTGTAATTTGTAATAATTTTATATTTACGGGTCAAGCCCAGTTTAAAATAAAAAAAAATACATGTTACTACAATGAACGGGGGATATATAAGGAAAGTCGTGTGGTGTCACACCAGATAAATTTTCGGGGGATAAGTAAAGTCGTGTGGTGTCACACCAGATTTTTTTGACGAATTGACGAATACTCTTGACATATAGTAATTTTCAATGACTTGTCAGACACCACACGACATTCCTTATCACTCGAAAATGAGACCGCCACTGGTGACTAAACGGTGAGTTAGGCTAGAAATCAATGTCAAATTCGGAATCAGAACCTCAATTTGTAATCGGTGGTTTCACCGTCGTGATAGAACCATATTATAGTCAAAAGCGCCGATGTTACACCTAAATTTAAAAGTGTTTTTCTCCCTTGTTTTCCCCCAATATCAATTTAATATTTTATTTAGCATAGCTTATTATTATTTCATTTTCTTTTTTCAAATCAAGCACAAATGTGGCTTGTAACAGTAACACCATGCGAATTTTGTAGCGGATACCAGTTCATTGCACTAGGAGAAGCGAACTAAAAATGAGAGAGTGGAAACAAAGGAGAAAGAGAGGAGGGAAGTTCTAATCATAAAAGTATTACACTGGTGTGACACCACACGACTTTCCTTATCACTCGAAAATACGTTAAATTCCGCCATTAGTGACTTAATGGTAACAGTTAGCTAAAAAACGATGTCAAATTCGTTATCAGCACCTCAAAATCATTGGATTTGATATGCACAACTCCCATATACGATGAATAGTAAAAATTTATTCCGAGCGGGAACCCCAAAGTTCAATTTTTTTTTTATCAGATTAAACCCCTAGGTATTTGTTTTTTATTCAAAGTTTTTTTTTTTGTTCTGTAGCCTTTTTTGTATCTTTAACCAGCCCAAAGGAATGGCCCTCGTTGCCGCTTTTTGCGGCCAATTTCAACATGAATTTTCGTTGTTTCAACATCTAGCTCTTACCGTTCTCGAGATATCATGTTCACACACACACACGGACGCACAGACCAATGGCCGAGAAAAACTTTTTTAAGACCCTACCGGGTAGGTCAATTTTTTGACGAATACAATACTTCACTTATTATAAGATAACGAGACTGGAGAGTAAAAAATACGAAAAGGAGAGAATGTTTTTCTTAACTTTTCTTCCTGTGTAATTATCGTCAAGTTAGCTGAAATTGAATCCGACTTTGTTGGAAGATTTTGAAAGTTGTTTTGGAAAGTTTGAAAATATTTCCGAAAGGGAAAAGTAATTTTGAAAACTTTGAAATAATTTTAGAAACTATACGGTAGACACTTGTTGCAGCGTATTACTGCTGGTGAAATAGGATTATATTGATTACTGGGCTCGATCACAACCAGGGCAGGATTTTTTCTGCTCGGTACTAGGATGTCCAATTGTCCAGTAGTCACCGTGGCAGAGTGAGTTAGCGCGCTAGGCATTGAACGCACGGTGACCTGGGTTCAATCCCCAGCGGAGCAGGGGTTGTCTATTCTGTTCTCTGTTCATAGTCCTCTGGCGAGACACTGGTCTTCTCCCTGTTTAACGTCCCCCAGCCAGACTAAATTCAAATTGTATGGAAAGCTAGTGCCCCATACTCTTAGCTCTATGATAAATCTATCTGCTATGTCATTAGGGAATACAGGTAGGTAGCTAGTTTCCTATCCCTTTTTATTCCCTACTCGCTACTAATTATTTATCCACTAATTGTAAATAATTACAAGTGAGGTTTGAACAGTTGTAACTAAAGGGAAGGGATGGGGGGGGGGGGGGGGGGTTTAAATAATGACTGAGGGTTTCCCTGGGAATTGGCTAACTATTTACAGGAAATTAGGTAACACTTTGCAAGCGGGAGCTCTGTGAACTTGCCATAACACCTCCCTCTCTCCCCTTTTTTTCTATTTATATCTCTCTCCTATCTCTTCTCCTCTCTCTCTTCCAGTCTAACTTCTCCTTCTCTATCTTAACCGGACCATTTAAAACCTCAACTTAATTGCCTATTCCTTCCTTTTTCATTTTCTTCTTTGCTTTCAGTACTACTTCTTCTTACCTCAGTAGCTAGATTGATAAGGCGGCAGACTTGTAACCTAGAAGTCGTTGGTTCGAGTCCGGGTTTAAGCGTAGATCTAATATAGCAAGTTTGAGTAGTTGTGATATCACTAAAGTGATAGTTCTTTTTTATACTACTGCTCCCTTCTGATTAGTATTATCAACACGCTAGTCTGGTAAATTTAAAGCCTCTTTAATTTTCTTCACCTATTTTCTTTTCTTTTAGTTTCCCTTTACTTAACATGGTAAGTAATGGACTCACCTGAAAGTTTCGATAGTCAGTATTGAACGGTAAGGCGATCTCAGTAGCTTGAACGGTAAGGCGATGTAACCTGGAGGTCGGTGGTTCAAGTCACGGTTTCAGCGTGGATTTAGTAAAGCAAGTTTGAGTAGTTGTGATATCACGTAAGTGATTAACACAAATATGATAACTACTTTAATTATCTTATAATAAGGAAAGTGTTGTATTTACTTTCCTTATCCTTTTATGAGGAAATTTTTGTATTTACTTTCCTTATTTAATAATAAGGAAAATATTGTATTCGTCGAAAATTTGACTTACTCAGTTTTTCACAGGATTCCCTCAGGATAACAAAAAAATTGTTTTCGGCCATTGATTTGTGTGTCCGTCCGTAAACACGATATCTGGAGATTATCTGTCACCATGGAATCACCCATGTCGGAATTCATTTCGAGTGATAAGGAAAGTCGTGTGTTGTGACACCAGTTTTTTTTTTTCTTTTAAAGCGCATTTTTCTCATAGAGAAAGAATAAATAAATAATCCAAAGTGCCTTGCAGAAGTTGCTACCAACGAGTTGCCATAATTACTTAATTTTGTATGAGTTTGAGAAAAGACAGAAGGTATGGAAAGAAAAAGAAGGGGACAGAAAGAGATAATTGGAGAAAGGGGAGGAGAGAAAGGGAGAGACAATTAAGACAAGAGAGAGAAGAGATGGATAGAGAAAAAAAGAGAGTGGGAGAGAGATAGAGAGTAAAAGAGAGAGAGAGAAAGAGAGACAGGAGAGAGAGAAAAGATCGAAGAAGCATTTTATATAAATTTCTCCTGAAAATTTTAAACAAGTAAGTAAAATATGTGTACATGTATGTGTGTGCGGGGCATTTTATATTACTTTGTCCTGTAATTTACGAGCTATAGGAGTTGACAAGGGTCCAAGGCAAAGTCTTTGTTATCAACATGTGGCTGCTTGGCTGCAGGGAGCTTTTAAAGTCAGTGCTCGTTATTGTAAGGACAAAATTTAGTGCAGGTACCGAGGTAGCAGTTTTATGTCAGTCTTGAGAATAAAGTGAACAGAGCACTCTGTACTTGAGCTTGACAACAGAGCTTGACCTCTGTACTTGACCTCTATAACTGTGTCCGAATTATGAATCAGTGTCCGTATCTAATACAAGACAGGCTTCATTTAATATTGTTTTGCACTTAACATGCCCTTTATAAACAATATAAACAGTACTTACTTTACTTTACGAGTCCGGGCCATCAATTACCTTCATATAGTTTCTTGCCAATAACGAGCGACTTCTACTGCCTGATGTTGGCTTCTAGGAGATCTTGTGAGTTACATTTTGTTGGGAGTTTTGGACAGACCAGGAGATGTTGCATGGTTTGGATGGAGCCACATTCATATTTGTCATCTTCTGATAGTTTCCATTTCAACTTATTTAGTTTACACCTACCTACTCCTGTTCTCAGTCTATTAATGGTTTTCCATGTAGGGTATGGTAGATTTTCACCCTTTGTTATTTTTTTTCTTGCAGTTCGAAATATGAGATAGGGACTTTTTGCTTCCACAGGTCTATTCTACGAGCTTCAGGTGTTGTTGGAATTTCTTGTGTGGATGCCATGAAACTTTTTCTTGACTTTAGTCTTCTGAGCTGTGGTTCATACTGGTGTAATGTATGTCTTGTATCATTGATTTGTTTTCCTTTTTGAGTCTCTGCAGCTACTTGTCGTCGTACGTCAGGCGGGGCTATTCCTACTATTGGGGTAGATTTTATGGAGAGGAGTGGGCTTCATTGTTCCGGTGACGATTCTCACGGCTTCGTTCAGAGAAACATCAATTTGCTTCGCATGAGCTGAGTTTTTCCAAGCTGGTGCGGCGTATTCTCCAGCAGAGAAACAGAGGGCGAGTGCTGAAGTTCTTAGCACATTCGGATTGACACGCCACTTTGTGCCTGTCAGTTTGCGTATGATGTTATTGCGTGACATGACTTTACTTTTTGTACCGTACGAGAGAGTACGGTCTTATTTGACGCCGAGGTATTTTGGTGTGAAAGAATGTTCCAATATTTGTTTCCCACTATTTGTTTCCCGCAATATTAAACAGCAATTTCCCCACTTCAGCACAAGATTTTTATCTTTTGAAGGTGGGTATACCCTCATAGTTTGTTGAAGATGATACTGTAAAAAATAAATAAATGGAAACTTCAAAAAAAAAAAAAAAAAAATTGACCTTGCCAATTGATGTTTAATTTCCTCATTGCTTCTCGGTTTTTTTAGGTGGAAGTACTGTATTTTCTACAATTAAAATATTTCCTCAAACTTGACACCACTTTTGGATCTGCTCTTCCTCCCTCTCTCTCTCTCAAATTTTTTCTCTATATCTCTCCAAATCTTTCTACCTCCCTCTCCATCTCTCTCTCGATTTTTCTCTCTACATCTCTCCATATCTTTCTACCTCCCTCTCCATCTCTCTCCCTCTTTCTCTCTATCTCTCTCCATATCTTTCTCCCTCCCTCTCCATCTGTCTCTCCCTCTCTCTCTCTCTCTCTCTCTTTCTCTCTCTCTCTCTCTTTCTCTCGCTCTTCAACACTCTCTCTCTTTCTCTCTCTCCTCATCTTTCTCTCCCCATATCTCTCTCTCCCCATCTCTCGCTCTCTCTTTTTCCCTCTCTTTCGCTATCTCTCGCCTCTTCTATATTATCTTAACACTCACTTCAATATCAAAAGCTCCCAAACACAAAGCACACAATATACCGTATAATTTATTGTTCAGAGTTTACTCTGCAAGATAACTTTCTGTCTTTTACTTCCGAAAATTTCTGATAAGTATTAGAAATCGGAAGTCCTGTGTTCGTTTTTGCAAAAACAAAATATTTAAGGGTATATGGAAAAGAAATAATTTGGGGATGGAGAGAGAGTGTGAGAGTGAGTGAGAGAGAGAGTAAGAAAGAGAGAGACAGAAAGAGAGAGATTAAGAAAGAGAGAGAAAGAGAAAAAGCTAGAGAGAGAGAAAGAGAGAGAGTGTGTGTATAGAAAAGTTGTCTATAGAAAAAAATTCAGCAACGTCAAATGAGAAATGAAATTTGCAAACAAGAAAACTTGCGAGTTAAAAAAAATTTCATATTTTTCTTGAAATCTGTTATTTCAATTTGCTTTTACTTTTCTTCCTCTTTCCACCTCTCAACTCTCAATTCATTCATTTATTTATCTTCTTTCTCCCTTTCTATCACATTTTCTATTTCTCTTTTAATCTTTCTCTTTCTCTTTATCCTCCTCTATTTCTTTCTCTTTTTTTCTTTCACTATCCCTCTCTTCTAAAATTCTCTCTGCCTATTATCCGTCACTCTTTTGATATTCAAATCTGAGGTTATTTGAGGTAGATAGGTAGATAATATATGTCATCATGTATAATCATTCCGAAACCCACAAGAGTGAAAATATGGCAAGTTCTTGAAAGCAAATGTTGAAATTTATGTAAAAATATACTGACTCACTTGAGAAAAAAAAAAATCCTTACATTTTCCTTACAACCTGCCGGTTATTTATAATGCAGTCAAACCTGGATATAATAGACTCGGGTTAAAAACTCTCTATAATAGGGAAAATATTATAATAAAAATAATGTATTATTATATCACAATTTTAGTGAGTATTAGCGTAGAATTATAGGACTTTTCCGTATCTTTTAATATCGTCGTCACTACTGGTCGTGACGCACTGCCCTCTAACTAGCTTATCCGGGCTCTATTTACTTTCCCAAAGCCTTATCAATCTTTGCCTGGAAATTCAATTTATACTACGAAAGTTAATTAAAATTTCAGCTTGATTGAAAAAACGCTTGCATACGAGTCTGCAACCATTTCGACATTTTCATCTTTACTATTCAAGGTCCAAAACCCAACTGACCAAATTTCGTATTGTGCGCATGACACACACTTTCCCTCTTCTCTTAGGGTTGCAATATCGAAACGAAAATATCGATATTAGGTATATCGATAATATCGAAACCATAATATCGATATCCGATATTAGAAGACTTCTCTCCCTTTACAATTCGATATTTCGTTACATAATATCGTTACATAATTTCGTTACACAATTTCGTCACATAATTTTGGTTATGTGCCAGAGCAAAGACATGAAAATGTCAAAACCATATGAAAGCACTCCGCACACGACGCGTATAGTTGATTGTGAGGTAAATTGTGGCGCGTTCAAGTTCTTCCAAAGCGGTCGAAAAACCAGTATTACTCAGGATGGGCAAACTACAACACAGGCCAAAAGCATCTACAGTAGCTCCTGTTCATCGCCACGAAATAAAAAGGTTCATCTTTAAAAAAAAAAAAAAAAAAAAAAAAAATGAATAAAAATATGTCTCGTAAAAACAATATTTCACCATAAATAGTAGTCATTGCAATAATACCCTCCCGATAGCTATAGTAGTCAAGGCGGTATCGCGCGTCAATCTGGTACCTAATCCAGAGGACATGGGTTCGAAAACTCTTCAAGACAGGTTATCCTCTTAATTAGGATTTTGGCCACAGCATAATAAGTCTTGGGCTTACTGGTGGTATATTGGGCAGAACTGCTGTTACCACTTAGTGATGGGTGTTCTCATTATTTACCCTCTTTTTCTTTTTTTCTTTCCTTTTTTTGCATAAAAATACTTAGGTTACCAAAATTTAGGTATGAAATAAAAAGAAAGAGAGGGAGAGAAGAGAGAGTCGGAAAAGAGGGAGAGAAGAAGAGGAGAAGAGGGAGAGAGAGAGAGAGAGACAGGAAGAGAAGGAGAGGTAGGGAGAGAAGGAGATAATGAGAGGAAGGGAGAAGAATACAGGACTGAGGAAAAGTGGGGTAAGTTTAAGAGAAAAGAAAAAATAGATAAAGTGGTTATTTTTTTCTTTTTTAAAGGGGAAACAGAGAGGGAGGGAGAGAGAGAGAGGAAGGGAGAGAGAGAGAGGAAGGGAGAGAGAGAGAGAGAAAGAAAGGGAGAGAGAGAGAGAAAGGGAGAGAGAGAGAGAAAGGGAGAGAGAGAGAGGGAGGGAGAGAGAGAGAGAAAGAAAGGGAGAGAGAGAGAGAAAGGGAGAGAGAGAGAGAGAGGGAGAGAGAGAGAGATACGGAAGGAGAATATAGCAAGGAAGATAAAAAAATTAAAAAATTGACGGCAGGGTATACATTTAGCTGACAAAAAGCTAGGTGTTTTAACGTCGCTTTCAACTGCATGTCATTTCACCGCACGCAGGTGTACTCCATTTGCAGGAAGAATTTTTTTACTGCATTGCATTGTCATATCACGACGAGGATTTTACCTTCCATTCGCTGGAAACTTACTATTAGCTATTCAAATTAACCTCACCCAGCCTGAGAGGGGCCCGGAAAAGTCAGCATCACGAGTGTTTGAATTTGAATGGTCACCCATATACAGAAGTCCTAGCCTCGTTTGACGTATATACCTTTTTTTTTTGTTCTTTTCTTTTTTTAAAGATGTGTGTTTAACAGCCTTTTTAATTCGTAGCCATTAAACAACAGCTACTGTAGACGCTTGTTTTCTGTGTTGTAACTTGTTAAAATGTCCATCCCGTAGTATGTCTCCTCTGATGGGTCAGAAATGACACAATACTTCTCATTCAGGTCTCCACGAACTCATACTTGGTTGAACATTTTATGATGCGATTTTTAAATCTATGTGAGGTTTACAGTTCACAGAACCACTGGTGTAAATGCTGGAAGGTACTAACAACTGTAACCAAATCGTAAGTGCAAATTCTTGCACGGTTCTGAATATCAAACCCGACACTAGTACATAATAATAATAACACTATTTAGTGGAAAGTAACCACCAGGCGAGGTGAATGCTCAAAAAGCATATTCTATAGCACCTAACCCTCAGAGTCTTATTAGTACGTGGTGACAAACTCAAATCAATGAAGAAAAATTTATGCACTGGGTGGGATTCGAACCAACGGATCCTTACGCTGCGCTGACTGGCTGGATTGCCTGAACTAGATTTGACATTCGGTGCACTACATCAGCGGTGCTCAACCTAGGGGTCGCGAAGCTAAATCAGGGGGTCGCGAGAAAGCTTCAACCACTGAACTGGGGTTACTGGGGTCGCGGAAAAATTTACTTCTTTGGTAAATGACATGCAAGAATTGCACATTACGTTTGCACTTTATTATTAGTAAGTAACGAAACATTAAAAAAAAAATTACCTCCCTTGAATTGTAAACCTTTTTTGTTTGGGGGGGGGGGGGGGGGGGGGTCTCAATTTTTTGCTATTGCTAGCAGTACACTCTCGCCGAGACGCTCGCCATCAAGACCCCCGAGGCGAGGGACGCGAGACGTACGCGAGACTTACACACGAGTGCGGCAAGTACACTCTCGCCTAGTGTACCGAGTGTACTTATACAAGGGTCTCGTCTCCCACCTGTCCTTTGATTCGGGTCCCGGGACCACCTTTTTTCGGAGCGCCGGGGAGCCGAGCGGAACCTAAGTCGTATTTTTCTTTCTAACCAAATATTTTTTTCCTGGTTAGGTTTCTTCCAAATATTTCCATTTTATTCCAAGGTCATTCGTAAAATAAAAATCCGTTTGGTTACTTTTAAAGATAAACAATTAAATAGACTTAACCTATAAAAGAACTGGAAGCAAGAATTTTCTACTTCCACTTTGGTTAACTTTGGAAGTGGAAATTTTTCCTCTTCCAAAAGAAAAATGACTTGCTTCCAGTTTGGTTCATTTTATTCCCGTTTGGTTAACTTTGGTAAGAAAGAAAATAGGGCTCTAGGCGAGATGCACAAATTCATTCTCGCGCTCGGCTGCCCTCGCCTTGCCCCGGCGAGAGTGTACTGCAGGCATAAGATACTTATCGCCAGTCGCCACGTCTGTAACGAGGCTACAATGCAGACTTGGGAAAATTACAATCAAGCTCGTTCTGGCAGCGTCAACAGAAAATGAACTCTCTATGGGGTGGATAATAAAAAATAATGAAATTAATGATGCTTCATGAAGCTAAGTTGGCAAGTGTTTACTCTTATTTCTCAAGGACGTGAAAATCAGTAGAGAGAAGGGAAGATGAAAAAATACACTGCCAATTATGGACACAATACTTCCTCCTGAAATGAATGATGCTTTAGAGCTGTGTTTAGTTGTTTACTCTTATTTAAAAAAATAATTCTCATAGTTTTTCACATCAATGATATGACCCTTTATTTTTCTCTCTCTCTCTGTCTCCCTGCCTCCTCCTCCCTCTCCTCTCTCTCTCTCTCTCTCTCTCCCCTCTCTCTCTTTTTTCTCTCCTTCTCTCTTAATCTCTCCATTTCTCTCCCACTTCCCTCTCTTCTCTTTCTTCATTTTACCTTTATCCACGCTTAATACCACCATTTCTCTCTGAGATAATTCAAGACCACCAACCACTTTCTTTTCTCCATTCAATTTTCTCAGATGAAATTAATTTTCGTTCCTTTTTCAAAATTTAATAACTCCTTTTTCAAAAGGCACAAAAGCTTTTAAAATTTCATGGGCCATTCAATTTTACCATTGTCACTCTCAGCTTTTGTTCTACCCGTACTGACGAGTTCCTTCCCTTTATTGGTTTTACCTCCGAGTCTTGTTACTTTCGAGTTCGCTTTGTAATAGTTATCGGAAGAGTTGTGTTCGTCTTTGTAATAATATATACAGGGTCTTCATAAAGTCTCACCCAGGCCTAGGTTTCTCGAAAACGACTCAGAATATCAAAAAACGCAAAAACCCGTATTCCTTTATATTTAGGGGGATTGATTTTCAGCCAAATTCTTTTTGCCTACACGGCCCCAGTCAGGCTGGGCATGGACCAACTTTAAAATCTTAAATAGAATGGTATGTCTTGTGGCATATTGTTTTAAAGGTCTTATTGAGAGAAGTTCATTACAATAAATTTCAGTGTGCTACGACTTACCGTTCTTGAGATACAGGGTGGGACGTAATGCGTAATATCCCTATATTTTGACCTATAACTCGTCAACCGTAAATTATGGAGAAAATTTTTCTTTATAATAATAACTCCTTATAGCAAGAACTTTCGAACAAGTTAAAATTTGATTTGTTTTTTCGTTAAATTTTTTTCGACTGTTCGTCCGGCTGGCTGACGAAACCGACCAGAAACTAACATCAACAGAGTATGTCGAGTTATAACTTGTTCGAAAAGTCTCATCATAAGGAGTTATTATTAACAAGAAAAGTTTTCTCCATAATTTACGGTTATCGAGTTATAGGTCAAAATATATGGATATTACGCAGGACGTCCGACCCTGTATCTCGAGAACGGTAAGTCGCAGCTCACTGAAATTTATTGTAATGAATTTCTCTCAATAAGACCTTTAAAACATTATGCCACAAGACATACCATTCTATTTAAGATTTTAAAGTTGGTTCATGCCCAGCCTGACTGGGGCCGTGTAGGCAAAAAGAATTTGGCTGAAAATCAATCCCCCTAAATATAAAGGAATACGGGTTTTTGCGTTTTTTTGAAATTCTGAGTCGTTTTTGAGAAACCTAGGCCTGGGTGAGACTTTATGAAGACCCTGTATAGTCGAACCTGATTATAAGAGAACTGGATGTAAGAAAAACCTGGATACAAGAGAACTGATGGATATAAGAAAAACCTGGATATAACAAAATTGGATATAACAGAAACCTGGATATAAGAGAACAATTTTCAGGTCGAATTTACTTCTCTAAAAGGCAAAATAAACTCTTTATAAGACAATTCTGGATAATAGAGAAAAATAATTGGTTCCTAGAAATCTTTCATACCCAGGTTTATGTAAAAATAATATTATATATTTTGTTGCTCTGAAAGATTTAAAAAATTATAGGTATTTCTGTCGTAGGTAGTAGCCTCCTGTGCAACTTTTGTTTTGAACCATACAGTGTCAACCATTCACGAATAAGTAATTTGTCCGTAATTGGCAGTGCATTTTTTTTCCTAGGTCTCTCTCTTTTAGCTCTCAACCTCTCTTTCTCTCTCGTCTTCTTTCTTTATCCCTCCCTCTCTCTCTATCTTTTTCTCTTTCTTTCTCCCTTCTCCTCTTCTTTCTTTCTCTCTCTCTCTCTCTCTTTCTCCTTCTCTTTCTCTTTCTTTTCTCTTTCTTTTTCTTTTTCTCTTTCTCTTTTTCTTTTTCTTTCTCTTTTCTTTTTCACTATCTTTCTCTTTCTCTTTCTCTCTCTCTCTCTTTGTCTCTCTCTCTCTTTCTCTCTTTCTTTGACTCCCTCTCTCTCTCTTTCTCCCTCTCTCTATCTTTCTCTCTCTCCCAATCTTTCTAACTAACTTATCTCACTTTCTCACTGTCTGTTGTGCTTCCATCATCACATCCAGGAAGGTGTTGTCTCCTTCTCCCCCTCTCTCTTTCTCACCCTATCTCTCTCCCACTGTCTCACTCTCTCACTGTCCGTTGTGCTTCCATCATCACATACAATAAGGTGTTGTTGGTATTCCCGTTGAGCGTCTGTCAGACTGGCTTTTCTCTTTCACAGCTTGTGAAGTTCACTAATTGAGAATGGAACAGACAGTTCACGGGAATACAGGGTGTTACTGACCTCAGTAGCTTGATCGATAAGCTAACGTAAGAGCTAGTTATTTGTGTTATTATGTTACATTTTGTAGTGGGTAGCATCGACATTACGAGCATTAATGCTTATGCATCATATCTTTTACAAACCATCATATTACAATATCCATCTCGTAATCCCGCTATTAGCTATCTATCTACAAATATCCCAAATTGCCCTCACGAGGGTAGGGTAGGCTCCGACATTCAAAGTACAGAGCCGAAAAAATCCGATTCCGCCGGGATTCGAACCCGGGTTATTTGGAGTACAAGCCGAACATGCTACCGCTAAGCCAAGGTGACTACTCGCTTGATCGATAGGGCGGCGGACTTATAACTTGGAGCTTGGTGGTTCAAGTCCAAAGAAGGAAGGAAAGAGAAGAAAAATACATACATTGGAGGGTAGAGAGAGAACTGGTAAGTCATAGGAAGCTGAAATTTGGTAGGTAGCTTTGTCTTATAGTCTAGATGTGCAATAAGACGGGATTTTTCGAAATTCCCACTGCAACACCTGCCACTGGCAAAAAAGGATTTTTTGCTTTCACGGCCATGCCTCGGCCCGCAAAGCGGGCGACAGTCCGCTTGTGAGGTATAAAGAGAAGGTGATTGAGTGAGAGATAGAGAGAGAGACAAAAGGAGAGGGAGAGAGAGAAAGTTATCAGTAAAGTTATTGTGATACCATAACTATTCAAACTAGCTTTACTAAATATACGCTGAAACCGCGACTTGAACCACCGACCTCCTGATTACAAGTCCGCCGCCTTATCGATCAAGCCACTGAGGTCGGTGGAGAGAGAGAGAGAGAGAGAGAGAGAGAGAGGGGAGGATATTGAGGAAGAAGGCACAGAAGGAAGAGAGGGGAGTGTGGAATCATCAGGTCGCGTCACCCGGCCTGAGCGTGATCCTCTTCGGTCCCCACTCTGTCTGGTAATCCAGAGGTCGTGGGTTCGAAACCCAGCCGGGACATGACAAGTTTTCTTCCAATTTAGGATTTCCACCACATAATAATTCGTCTTGGGCTTACTATACTGCTTAAGAAATATGACTCATTAGTACTAATCTGACAATAAAGATAAGCTGATATTACAAATAATAATTATTGTACCAAACTGAGTTGCCATTATTTCTTAATATGTATATAACACATTTTTTACGGCTGGATGCCCTTTCTAACGCCAACAATTCTATTTGATTTTTTGTACGGGGGTTTTTCCCTCCATTCGCTGGGAATCGTACCAGCTACCCACATTAACCTCACCCAACTTGGGTAGGGCCGGAATTGCCAGCCTCAAATGTACGGAGGGAACAGAATTTTCTGTGAAAAATCAGCTCCGACCGGGGATCGAAGTCAGGATCTCTGTACTACAGCCAGTAGTCACAACCGTTACGCCACGGAGGCTGGTTTTTTTTTTGTTACTTCATTAATTTTATTTTATTTTTATTTAATTAAATTGTTGATAAATAATAAATTATTAATCAAACAATCAATCTGAGCATATTCTACACATCTAAGTCATCGTTATAATAAGGTAGGTAAGTAAAAGATCAGCCATGGGATTGAATAGTTTTGCCGTCGCATCTTCTGGCGCCGACCTCAATTCTATTAAAATAATACGCTGAAAAATGTAGAGCGGGAAGAATGTTTGAGGGGGATGGAACGGATAGAACAGATCATAAAGAGATAGGAAGAAGGACGAAAATGGGAGAAAAGTAGGGATAGAAGGAGGAGAAGAAGGAGAGGGAGAAGAAGAAGGAAAGAGAGAAGAAGAGAAGGAGGAGAAAGTGAAAGAGAAATAGAAGGAGGAGGAAAAGGAGGGGTGGAAAAAGAGAGGAGAAGGAGGAGGAAAAAGAAGAGAAGGAGAAAGAGAAGGGTCAGAAGATGGATGAGAAAGAGGTGAAATATGAGTAGGAGGAGGAAAAAGAGAAAGATGAAGAAGAGCAAGAGGAGAAGGAGGAGGAGTACGAGATATAGAATAAGAAGGATGAGGAGGAGGAGAAGAAAGAGGAAGAGGAGCAGGAGGAGTAGGAGAAGAAGGAGGATGAGAAGGAGGAAGCGGAGGAGAAAAAGGAGGAAGAGGAGGAGGAGAAGAAGGAGGATGAGAAGGAGGAAGAGGAGGAGAAAAAGGAGGAAGAGGAGGAGGAGAAGGAGAAGAAGGAGTAGGTGGAAGAGGATGAGGAGTATAAATAGGGCAAGTAGCAAAGTATTCTAGGATGGGGTGAAAAAGAAGGAATAAATAAAAATAGCCCATGGTCTCCAAGGTTCTGCACACTGCAATGTTATGAACATCATGTGAAACATTGCAGAGTGCTTTAACAGCAAATGCGATTTTAAATTGTATGTCAAACATTGGTTGGAGTTGTAAATTGTATGTCAAATATTGATTGGAGTTGTAAATTGTATGTTAAACATTGATTTAAAAAAAAAAAAAAAAAAAAAAAAAAACACTGCCAATTATGGACACAAAACTTTCTCGTGATTGCTTCACATTGTAAACACGTGCCAATTTTGAGATTTTATAGAAAATTACTTGTATCTCCAAAACGGCTCAACCGATTTTCTTCAAATTTATATGGTAGAATATCATTTTTTCTACATTCTAGATTCTACAAAAAATTCTGTATCGGCAAGTCGTATTCCTTATTTTTTTACTTTTTTGTCCAAAATTTCGGAATTTCTTTAATATCAGAGTTAAATTATAATTATTTTAAAAATAAAAATAAATAACCTATGTCAAATAATAATATGCATATTCTCACAAAATTTCATCGGGTGTACCGTTCACGAGATATAAGTGTTTAAGTAAAAAGTTAGTGGTCAGGCGCATGGTCTCTTTCACCTAGAACCGCTAGTATGAATTCGATGAATTTAAAATGGGACCATCTACAGAATGTCTCCTAGATATGTGCAAAATTTCATTAAAATCGGTCGAGTAGTTTCCGAGATTTGCGCGTTACAAGGAATCGTTTTAACAGACCGACAGACCGACAGACGGACACAAAACCAAATTTACTCAGTAGGTTATGAAACGTCCAGAAATATGAAAAAAATTGAAATCGGAGCAAAAAAATATTTTTTTTTAGAAAAACGAACACAATACTTCCGATTTCTAATATTAGAAATTTCTCGGAAGTAATATGTTGAACATTGACTGTGGTTCTTTTAAACATTGATTCTGGTTTTAAATTTTATGTTCAAGAAAACTGGTTGGAATGCGGGTTTAATGTGGAACTTGGAATGCGGGTTTAATGTGGAACATTGAATGCGGGTTTAAGGTGTAACTTTGAATGCGGGTTTGATGTGGAACATTGTATGCGGGTTTAATGTGAAATTTTGAATGGGTGTGAAATTTTGAAAGTTGAACCTTGAATGCAAAAAATCAATAATTTATTATCAATAGGGTTGGGTGGAAGAGATTGCCATAGGCATTATCCCCGCCCTTTAGTTTGGACATAATATGTTTTTATATATCTTCTATTCTTTTTAATTTTTATTGTATATTGTTTTCATTTTTTTTTTCCTTGTTAAAATAATTAGTTGTATGTACATAATGTCCATTTATATCAATCTAATAAAGTGTTGTATAATAATAATCCCCCAAAAAATATCACTTCGTGACATAAAAAAGTCCCGCCAAGTCGTTCCCCAAAAATATTTCAGTTCCCAAATTCATCCCTCCCTCCCTTCCCAAAAAATATATTAGTTATTTGTGACCTCCCCCAAAAAATTATTGAAATCAATTTATGGCCCCGCCTTTTATTCATTCACCTAAGTGCAACAGTATACTTATTAATAGCCTCCCCTCTCTCTTTCTTCTAATGTCCTCTTTCTTTTGTTCCTTATTGCATGTTGGAATGTTTCCTTTACAAACTCAGAACTTGAGTCTTATTTCCTTGCTCCTTTCACCGACTTGGGCTCTTGGCGGAGTACCACTAACTGGGAATAATTTGTTTTTAAATCTAATAGACAGTGCTATTTTGAAAGAATTAAAAAGAGATAATTTAACATAATGGTTCTTATGGAGAACAGGAAATGAGAAGTCTAGCCGACCGCGACCCAAGGATGCATTATCTGTATCTAAGTCGCAAAATATCTACCACCAACGAGAATTGGACCATCAGAACAAGTCACGATTCCATCTCATTTCCAAGGAACACATGTTTACATATGTCTACATTTATATATAATCTTAGAAAAAAACCAAGACATCAGTTCCTTTGGCTAAGAACGGACCTGCTTGGTGGTACTCCGCCAAGAGCCCAAGTCGGTGAAAGGAGCAAGGAAATAAGACTCAAGTTCTGAGTTTGTAAAGGAAACATTCCAACATGCAATAAGGAACAAAAGAAAGAGGACATTAGAAGAAAGAGAGAGGGGAGGCTATTAATAAGTATACTGTTGCACTTAGGTGAATGAATAAAAGGCGGGGCCATAAATTGATTTCAATAATTTTTTTGGGGGAGGTCACAAATAACTAATATATTTTTTGGGAAGGGAGGGAGGGATGAATTTGGGAACTGAAATATTTTTGGGGAACGACTTGGCGGGACTTTTTTATGTCACGAAGTGATATTTTTTGGGGGATCTTATAACTTTTTGTAGTGGCCCTGTATGGGTGTGGGGTGAATGGTACATGTTGTTTCAATATAAAACTATTTAACATATTAAATAATGACTTTAAAGGAACAAGTGTTGATAAATGAAACAGTTTGAATGTGAAGATAAAGATTTTAGTTTGATATTCATACCTAAGCACAGTATCCTTCTCCAAATTATTCTTTCACCTAAAAAGTAGATATGCGACTTTTGACTCATCTGGGAGAGTGATAATATACTAGATACTGAATATCTATACACCAACTTTTTTCTGAGCTCTGAAAATGATCCTTTTCCCAATGAAGGGCCAAATGTCCCTTTTAGTTTAATAGAACAATAAAAAAGCACACCTACCACTCACGAGAAAAAAATTTGCCATCGTTTGTAAAAATCGGTCAAGTAGTTTTGGCTGTAGAGCGGTCAACGTGAAAGAAGAATCAGAAAATGATGAAAAAAATGACGTTTTTAAAGTTTGGTTTTCTCCAACTTAACTCAAACGATTTTGATGGTTCTTTTTTCAAAGCTTGTCTTTATCGTGCCCCAATCTATATTTATTTATAGTCCGAGTTCCTTCATCACTTGTACTTTTTTTCCTACAACTACAAGAATTGTGCTAATTTTGCTCTGGCGTATAACCTCACTTAGTGAGTTCGTTCTCACTGTGTTCGGTTAATTATGTTTAAAAGAAGGTAAGATAACAAGCGAGACCCTCCCTCAAGTCGAAGAACGATTAGAGAGATAGTCCGGGTTATTCTAAAATTAATCCCGTTTCATAAATTGGCACTGTGTCACAGATTTTTACGAGGATGCTGTGTGGTGCCATTCATTTTATCCAGATGGGCCCCTCAACTGGTTCAAATAGTGGGTACACCCTGAACATATTTCCTTAATTTATGTCAGATATAATAATAAGGACTTTTAAGTCCCATTATTCCAGCAGTATGCCCAAGATGTATTATTATGAGGTAAAAATCCCAAATGGGAGGATAACTATGTATTTTTACAATTAATTTCTGTGAAAGAATACTGAGAACGAAGCTTATTGTGTTGAGTAATAAATGTATAAATATATTTTTTTTAACTGTTAATTTTTTATTTTATATTATAAATGAGGTACAACACAACCCACAACAAAAAGGTTAATAGTACCTCATAAACTCACTAAATTTAATGTAAATTATGTAAAACTAAAACAAGTAAAGAGTATTTTGTTTTAAAAAAAAGAATCACATGTCTCAGCTCGAACCCGCGGACCTCTAGCACCTCCAGCATTACACAGTGCCGCCTAAACCACTGAGCTACCTGGACTGATGACATATTCCTGTGGTATTTGCAACATATAAAAGCTTCAATTTATTTTACTTTGTATAATAATATTCTTAGCGGCCAGTGAAAGAAATATTTACTAGAGAGAATTGGATAGGGAGGAAAAAGCCTTTCACTTCCTATGTACCTAACATTCCTAATTAGGAATAGGTATTAGGTAGTGTAGGGGCTTTTACAAAGTTTTCTATGAAACTTCTACATTTCCCACTTAAAAAGGTCCCCAAATATTTATGACATTCATGTTACACATACATTATGTAACATTGGGTACTAGAGATTTTTTTTACATTTTTGAACCTAATATACCTAACCAACATTTTAGAAGAAGAAAAAAATCTTGTCTTTTTCAATCCTTTGGCATTACAGGTTTATTATAGCTATGTATGTATGAAATTATTTGTGGTCAAGCACAAGGCCTCTTCACAAATTTTGTGGGTAGTGCAGCATTACTAAGAGCCTCCTTTACTTTTCAAATTCTATTACATTAATTTATTTTAACTCTGGTAATGCCGTCACTGGTCGTTACTTATTCAGTAACTACTCACTTTTCCTCACGAGGTATGAGTGGACCCCAAACACCCAAGTAAAGTGCAGAAAAATTCCTGCCCAGCTGGGGATCGAATACAGGCCACCATGCGTGGTAAGCTTAGCGCGCTAACTCACTCAGCACCGGCGACTATTTATGGGTTAGTATACCTTTATACAATTTCACATCGGGACATGTGGATTGAAAGGTTTGTGAATGAATAGGTATATACATAATAAACTAGATTAAATATCTATACTCCAATGTTATTCTGAGCTCTGAAAATGATCCTTTTCCTAATTAACGGCCAAATGGTAGCTTTTGGGATAATGAAACCATAAAAAGGCACACCTACCACCCAGAAGAAAAAAAATGAGCCATCGTTCATGAAAATCGGTCCAGTAGTTTTGGCTGTAGAGCGGTCAACGTCAAAGAAGAAGCAGAATTTTTTGAAAAAAAATGACGTTTTTACAGTGTGTTTTTGACGAACTTAACTCAAACGATTTCGATGTTTCTTTTTTAAAAGCTTGTCTATTATCGTGCCCCAATCTGTATATGTAGTTCAATTTCCTCCATCACTTGTACTTTTTCTCCTACAACTACACGAAATGTGCTACTTATGCTGTCGCGTATAGTATACTCTTGGTAGCGCGCGAACTATTTCGATTGACTTGGCGGGTCGGAGCGCTACCGCGCTCCTTAATAATTGTATGAAACTTGACCTTGTTTGAAAATTTAATTACATATGTTTTCCGTCCTCGCTATGGGACGTTAAACAGATACGATATGAGCCTGGTTAGGAAAAAGAGAATGAGATTAGGGCCATGAACACAGTTGGCTTTGAGTAGGGCATACGCTGTAATCCTTCGTCATTTCGCGGATTAAATCCCCTCTATTCTAGGAAATTTCTCGTTCCGCTAACAGTAGAATTCTCACATAATCATGTAAATACTCTGAATATTACCATCTCTATGCTTGTTTCCTCGTGTTAATATGTTAATTCTCCCTTGCTGTATTTGCTCAAACGGATAACTTAATAATCCCCCATTTTCATTCCCTCCTGCATGTTAAATTTATGTCCCTTTTCCCCTCCGGAAGCTCTAGTCCACCCTTCCCTTTCGAAAAACACCCTGTGATGAGATTAATCTTAATTGGATTTTAATTCCTAGAAAAGAAGCATATATGTTATGAGGTTATTGAAAATTGTACAGAAAATTCAGGATGGGATTATTTATTGATTTAATTCCTAGAACCGGGCATGTTATGAGGATATTTAAAACCTCACCGCGACTAGTATAACATATTAAAACTTCCGATGAATGCACTTGCGGAATGTTTTTGTAAAAAAAAAAAAAAAAAAAAATATTTTTTGCTCCGATTTCAGTTTTTTTCATTTTTCAGGACGTTTTGAGCAACTTTTTTTTCATTGAACTTTTCAGGAATTTCTAAGTATTTCACGCTATTCGATACCGATACTATTCCAGTGAATTCAATTACTATGCTTTCAATCCTATTCAATCTGCTTCAGTTCCATAACAACAACAACTTAACCATGCATAAAAGGTACCTCAAAAAGAGGAAAAAAAGCAAAAGGGGAGAAAATGATGTGAAAAATAGCAATTGGGAAACAAAATTTCAACTCTCGAGAGCTGACTAAATGCGGAGAAAGCGGATTAGGGACTTTTATTTTGCTGAATAACTTTTCCGGACGAAACTTCGATTTCGGCATTAGCGCAGATTATTTTCAAAAGTAAAAGAGATGACAGAGAGCGAGAGACAAACAGGTATGCAGAGAAAAGGAGGGTCAAAAGTGTAGAGAGAAAAATGAAAGACACAATATAAAACTGGAATAGAAATTAAAAAGTTATTATCTATCAAAAAAAAAGGTTTTTTTTGTATTATATTTGTGTTAATCACTTTTGTGATATCACAACTACTCAAACTCGCTTTACCGAATCTACTCTGAAAGCAGGACTTGAACCAGCGACCTCCAGGTTACAAGTCCGCCGCATTATCGATCAAGCTACTGACGTCGGTTCGTAAATACAAAATCATGAAAGTACAAAATGATTGAAAAAAGATGCATCGATTAACAGATTAACGACCAGTCCAATTTTTCATGATTTTGACCTTTAGACAAAGAACTTTTTCAAGAATTTCACTGTCATGCAAGTACCAGATAAGTACCTTGTTTTTTTCAAGATACGGATATTACGGATAAGTACCTCCAGAGCAATTTTATGTAATAACCAAATGCTAAGGTACACATGTGTGCCCCCTTTCTTAGTTCTCGGTTTGAATTTTAGCTTTAGTACGTTTTATGGACCTTCAAAGTGGAGTTCAAAACAAGGTACAAATGTGTACCATAATACGGTCCCACAGAGACAGCTAAGTCAAGGTACAGATACGTACCTCATGATTGTTAACCTTTTTATAAACGGAAGAGCGTAAGTGCTATGAAGGATGAATTTACTAAAGCTACACGGAAACAAGATTCAGGAAATAGTCAAAAAACGTCAAACGCATGGTCTCTTTCACCCAGAACCGCTTGTGCGAAGTGATTGAATTTAGAATGGGAAAATTTAAAGAACGTCTCCTATATGTGTGCAAAATATTATCGAAATCCGCTCAGAAGTTTCTGAGTTTTGCGCGTTACAAGGAATATTTTTAACAGACCGACAGACGGACACAAAACCCAAGTTGCTCAGGAGGTTATGAAACGTCCAGAATTACGAAGAAAATAAGAATTAAATCGGAGCAAAAACATATATTTTTTTTATAAAACGAAAACAATACTTTCGATTTCTAATATTAGAAATTTCTCGGAAGTAAAATAAATAAACAACGTTGGTGTGGAGAGATACTTAGTAAAACCCCTATATGCTACGTGACAGTTTGTGAATAAACGCATGTTGTATTGGTTGAATAGAAGATACACTGGGAAAAAAGGATAGGAATGTATCATTGAGAAGAGAGTAACTTGGGGAAAACATGTATCCGTCATTGATGGTATTGGAATGGAAAATTGTTGATAAAAAAAAACCATGCTACAAATAACACCAACAGTGAAATGTTAATAATAAGAATAATAATAACGAAGTTTTTTTTACCCGCAGGTTTTGCGCAAGCATATTGTGGTATGGAAATCATTTGAAAGAGAGAAAATAACGCTCAAGAAACTCAATAACAGGATAAGAGTTGGAAAATGTAGGAAGTAAGGAAGAGGAGGAGGAGGGTAAGAATTCAATCTGAAAGAATTCAAAACGACGTGACGTTAAACTGACATTATTCCTTTAAAGAAGATTTGTAACAGAACTTGAAGAGATGGAAAGGTTACAGGAGAAAATGGAAGTCATAATTCCGGGGTTAAGATAAATCAAATAAAAATAGTTGGTGTTAGAAAGGGCATCCAGCCGTAAAAAATGTGCCAAAACCAATCAACCTCAACCATGAGATTGAACAACGTCGACCCTACTTGAGCGGGATAAGACAAAGTAAAAGAAGAAGAAAAGAAAAAAGAAGAATAAGATCGGTCTATCAGTCTGTGTCTCTAAAACTACTGAACCGATTTCGACGAAATTTTGTATGCATGTATGTTTAAATTTTTTTCGTATATATAGGAGATGTATTTTCTTCTCAATTTCTCTTCTCAATTTTTTGCCTTATAGTAGTTGTGTCCACATTCTTTCTTCAGGATTCTTAGTAAGTTGAACCCTATTGTGTGATACAAAGTATTCTTCATCTCTACTGTTGTATCCCTTACAGTTCGAGCAATATCTTGCCGGGGAGTTTATCATTGAGTATACTCTTTCTTATAAAAAATACTTTTCTCGAGATTTTCTTTTTTACTCTTAACTTCTACGATTTTTACTTTTTCTTTTTCTTTTTCATGACTGCTTCTATTGCGCTGAATAATTTTCTGCTACAACTGCACTTCTCGTAATAACCTGTTAAGAACTTTTCACCTGCATTGAAATGGTTTTCATATGTATACGTACCAACGTACAAATTATATATTCATAATATATGATGAGACTAGGACTCTTTTCTCATCTGGAATAATAAGGGTTGGGTGGAAGGGATTGCCATAGGCAGTAACCCCGCCCTTTAGTTAGGACATTTGTGTATATATTTTTTCCCCCTTTTATATGTAGTTTATATTGTTTTCAGTTTTTACTTTTTATAATAATTATTTGTAGTGTACATAATATCATGTCTTTTTTATATCTATTAAAGTGATTAATAATAATAATAAGCCACAAGATTAAAATAATGTACCTTTATCCATCGTTTAAATCTTGAGGGTGGCATTTCCGACCTTACCCTGGCTGGGTGAGGTTAATTTGGGTAGCTCGTACGATTCCCAGCGAATGGAGGGTAAAACCCCCGTCCTGACTACTTCAAATCAGGACCTACATCAGAATTAGAGTCAACTGTTCACAATAGATTTAAATAGAAGTCGGTGTGATAACCAGTCTATTATATATAATAATAATATCAATCGTAAATATTCTTTCTGATCTCGTCTACTTTGTCATAGGCTAAATTGTTAAGGCTACGTTGGCAATTAAAAATAAAAGTAAATGTAGATAAAAGCGATAGTTAATCAAAAGGATTTCTTGGCTGCCTTACATATGAAGAACTTTTCCGATTAGTTATAAACAAAAAATAAAGTACCCAGCTACCCAGTCTCATGTTAATAATTAGTATCCGAAACGGATAAATAAATGGATCTGGGCGTAGTGGGCGTCCATATCATCCTCTCACCACCGTTAAAAAGGTACGTATCGGACAAGAAAAAATCATGCGTTCCTATATCACGATTTTACGGGGTATTAGCTCTGAATTATAGGCCTTATCCCGTGCATTTATGATATTTTAATATCTTTCACTTCCGAGAAATTTCCAATATTAGAAATCGGAAATTTTCTGTGATTTCAATTTTTTTTTATATTTAAGAACCTCCTGAGCTACTTTGATTTTTTTGCCTGTAATTCCGCCACTTGTCGCTGCTTACATTAAAGCAGCTACTCATTCTTCCTCACGTTTTTCCAACAGTGAACTCCTGAATCCTAAACGAAGAACAATCTCTTCCACCCAACCCTTACCTATTAATATTCTACCTGCATCATTCTTCATTTTTCCATCGTCTACTCTTAATACTGCTGTCACAATATTATGAAAAGGAGCACTCTATTTTGATGTCATTTACAAACCTGTTTCCTAATTGGCTGTCAAAAGGTCCCCATCTCCCGATTAAAATTGCGTTTTCTGCCATCTCTTTCGGGAAAGGATTTTGAATTTCTCCTTTTTTATTTTATTACGTTTTTTTTTTTTTTGATGATAGGAAAATCTTCTAAAGACAGCAAGCCACCTCACTCCCTGGGGTGTGGCATTTTTACCCACCAAAAACCTAACCTCAGAAGATGTAGTGCTGGGTCCACGCAGGTGCAACATGCAACACGTTGCTACAACATGTGTGTGGTAATTGGAACACTGTTGCAGCAACGTGTTGCAGTTCAAGTTCGTCAGTGATCCATTCTGTTTCTATGTTCAGGTGCCGTTCACACACACGCAACAGCTGCAACATAGTAGCAACAAAGATCAAAGATGTTCGGTAGAAAACCGACATCCTCATGGATAAATTTTGAACAGAGTGAATTCATATTGCAGCAACATGAATTCATAAGATACCCCGGAACCGCGTGATAAACTACTTCGGGATTTTATTGGTCTTATTTTTTTTTTTTTTTTTTTTAAGGGCAAGTGTGCCCTGGAACCGCTTTCGCATTACCTACTTCAGGGCAATTTACTTTTACATCCATGCCATTCTGGAAACGGAAAATTTCGGTCAGAAATTTTCGCTCTGGCCGCTATTCGAACCCACAACCTCCGGGTCAGTAACCATTGCTCTTAATCACTGATCCACAGAGGCCTTCGATTTGGTCATTCTTTTCTCGATTTTTATAAGTTACTTCCGCGAATATCAAATATTCGATATTGGAAGTTTTTTAAATTTATTTTGTATTATTTTATACGTCTCATAATTATATTTTTTATGCAGGAGACTGATGAGTCCTATACGAACGATATTTTTTTTTTGGTTAGAATATTTTTCTTGTGATAATTCTCTCAGAATTTTGCAAGGTGATGAATTATTACGTTTTCTAACTCCTCTGTCAACAAAGACAAAAGTTAACAATAGAAGTTTTAATTAGCGAGTTTTTTAAACTTTTTTTTTTTACAAAAGTAGCGTACACATTTTTTGTTTCAGGAAAGACAATTGTATACAAAATAATAATAATAATAAATAAAAAACGGCTGTATGGATTAGACCAAGTCCATGTCTTACCTATCATAATATCATGTAATGGACTTATACACAAACAAATGCACCAGAGCCTCTCCAACATCAAGTTTCTAAAATCATCCACAACTTCTATAATCAAAAACATACAGAAAGCTGTAATATTGTCAACGTGCAACATTGTTCGTAAATACTTATCCATATAATCTCACGAGTAAGAAAAAGAAAATGCAGCCACGCCTCCACCGCGCAGTCTCCTCAACAGTATATCACCTCCACACCTCATCCTGCCTGAATCAACATCAATGTGGACGATGTTTCAGCAAAATGTAAAAGAGTTACAAGAGTAGCAACAGCGGTACACACATTGTCATGTAGACCTGTGTGACCGTCATAATATACCTGTAAAAGTGATGAAATATATAATAATAATATGATTTCATCATGATTAGCTATACATATAATACTATTGTTGTTGTTGTAAGATACATAAAATAATCTCCTTTTATTTATAGTAAAGCAAAACGCTAGTTTTGCAACGCCAAGATAAACAAAACGAGCGTGCTTATACTTACGCTAAACCGAGTTCGTATGTATTTTCTTTTGTAATTTTGACCTTCTTAAATAAAACTTCTTAATCTTTTTTCTTCATATTCGTGTTTTCCTCGTCGAATAGAAGATGACTACTTTTTATTTGACCTTTTTCTGACACCCCTAACCGCTTTTACGAGCACCCCCAAAATTAGTAAAAGATTCATACTTTGGTCTTTTTTTTTCCGCATTCGACTTACCACGGGCATATGGTTCAAGTTAAAATTATGACATTTTGGATATGGGTTCTTAATGCTTGCAGCTCGAGGTTTTAACAAAAAAAAACTTCCGCGGTCACTCGGCGGCGCTTTGGCGGTATTGCCTGTATCTCAAATGCGGCTGATAATAGAAAGCTGAAACTTTGTATGTTTATTATTTGACCAATTTACAGCTTTTTTTATTCTGTGTAATTTTTTTATAACTATAACCATTTATGAGTTATAACATATTTTGTTGATTTTTGACGTTCACCGACTTTTCTTCACGTAATCACATGTATCGCTATTAAGGCTTCATTCTATCGAGCTGAAACTTTCAGAACATATTCCTGAGTCTTGTCAGATGATTCCTCGTCAGAATAGCCGTCTTCAAAAAATGTACGGTTTTTGAGTTATAAGCTCCTTAAGTCATTGGTAGCGCACAATATAATTTCGATTAGAGTACCTAATGTTCTCCGAGTATCAGAGCTCAGGGATTCCTCAAATGAAATATACGTAATGGCTGTGTTTGCTGCCTTTCTTTCTTCGATCTTTTTTAGGTTATTTGGTCTTATAGATGGATGTATTTTTCTTCGTCTAGCTTTTTTTAAAGATATGAGTGAGATTATTCAATAAAATATCTAATATCTTTAACAATATCATATTGAAAATACCTACTTGATCTAATGCACATAATAATTATGTATGATTTTATTTGTGGTGAAGCAAAAGGCCTCTTTACAATTTTTTGTGGGTAGCGCTGCATTACTAAGAGCCTCCTTCACATTTCGAATTATTCTATTACATTAATTTCTTTTTACTCTGGTAATGCCGCCACTGGTCGTTACTCATACAAGTAACTACACATTTTTCCTCACGAGGTATGAGTGGACCCCAAACATCCAAGTACAGAGCAGAAAAATTCCTGCCCCGCTGGGAATCGAACCCAGGTCACCATGTGTGCAATGCCTAGCGCGCTAACTCACTCTGCCACGGTGACTACTTAATGTACATAATATAATTTGTAATGTATAAAAAACTAAAACAATTAGGTATAGAGTACTCCATTAAAATAATGTACGATGTACGAGGCTATAAAAAAAAACACACACACAACGAGTATTTACTTGTTAAAGTCATCTTAAGTTTTAGTATTTTGAAAATATGTAGGCCTGCAAGCCGAGATTCGGCGATTTGAGATTTGTTTGACAATATCGCATCAACCATACGGAAAATTCAGATCCTCGGAGAATTGAGATCCTCCCTAAGCAATCTAAGCATGCATACATAACACACATACATAACGGGAATAGTTAATGTAAAAACAATTTCACCAAATTTCGTTGTTACGCATTTGATTTCTGAGAATTACCGATCCATAAAAATGCTTGACTTTACATAACTAAACACAAGAGAAGGGTAAACAAATCATAAAAGATTATTCCAATCGGTATCTGTGTAGTACCTACTTTTTTACGAAAAAACCAAAAGAGAACTGGTTTTCTTTTGTTGTTTCATTGACCGATGATACTATAGTATATCCATTTCATTATGATAGTTGAGAATCATCACGATAAAATACGAGAACCAATCAGATTCCAGAACATCTTACAATGTTGCAGTCTTAAAAATATCTATTTTCAGTACAATCTCTCACTCGTTGCGATTAAAAGGAGCTCTACTATACAAAGGTCGGAAGGGTACGTTTGGTGCAGGTAATATTTAAAAGGTTTCGCAAATGTTTGACTTGGTTCACAGTGCATGGTTTACATAATAAATATAATATTTACTTCTTCATTTTTCTATTGTTTATATTTAGATTGTTTTATAAACATGTAGCTACCTACTACCTAAATAATTAATCTGGTTATGATCAGTAGATCAGTCAGTTCTCACTTGTATTTGATATGAGGATTGGGCTAATAGCTTTATCCCTCTTATGGAGTAGGTAAATCATTTTTGTACGTATTATCTTTATTAAAAAAAAAAAATGTGGTTTGGTTTTATTATTAATTTATAGGTAAATGAAAAAATAGTAGTCAAACCTATTAGGAAAAATACAAATGAATCACTTCGGTGAAAATCAAAGGTTGGGGAAATACACGCAAAATCATGCTGGTATTATTTAGTATTTTAATAATAAAAATCACAATTAAAATCATCATACTTATATGTACTGCATCACATAATATTATTACCTAGGTACTTGGTTATCGATCAGAAATTTATGATTTTGAATGTTTCTACATAATATCTAGATATGTACATAATTATATTGTATCAACCTTAAGGTTGAAAGAAAATGTACAAGGAAGTATTGTGCGATGCACCTACCTGCACTTAAGATTCTTTACTTCTGTAGTCTTTGCAGTTTTGGCAACCCTGCATACGATTTTAATAAGTCATAGCTATCATAATGAAAGGGATATACTATAGTTGAGTTATTTAGGGTGAACGTGTGATATTCAAAACAATATTGATAAATCATAAGAGAGTGTACCTACTCTTTCTATTTTAAAGAATTTGCTTCATGCGTGTACAGCTGTACACTGTACATAATTTTTAAAAGTATTTGATTTCCGAATTCATGCAATTTTTTACTTTCCTTATCCTATAATATACATTCCTTATTGTCGAAAATTTGGTCTACCCTGTATTTCACATTTCTGGACGAATCATAGCCTCAGGATACCATGAAAATTGTTTTCGTCCATTGGTCCGTGCGTCCGCCTGTCTGTGAACGAGATATCTCGAGAACGGTACAACCTAGAGACTTAAAATTTGGTATGGAAGTTGATTTTATATACCACACGAATCTTTTAGTGGCAGAAGCTGACTTCTTTTCAACTGATAAGAAAAGTGTGGTGGTGTCACACCAGTTTATTCTCTTTTTAATTAGTTGTTTTGTAATGCGTTTTCGAACGACTTACCCACTTTGGTAATATTTTGCCGAAATTAAAAAAAAAAAAAAAAATAAGAACCGATTGTCCTGAATATCCATACTATTCCCCATTAATACATGAGGAAAAATTATCACTCAATTTCCGTAACCCACTGGCAGGATAGGCCAACCATGCACCAAAAATCCTAAGGAACAACTAGAAAGAAGAAACCCGGTGTAATAAGCTTAAAGGAAAAAATTAAAGGTGCAATATTTTAGATATATTGTACCGAAGAATAGAGATGATGAGAAAGGAAAAGTTTAAGAAAAAGGAAAAGAAATATTTCCAAGGGTATAGTTAGTTCTACCTTGGTGCTCGTGTGAAGTTATAGAAAATTGCAAAAAATGTAACCTACCAAAAATATCTGATATCCCCCAAAAATACACTTCGTGTGCAAAAGACGCCAAGAAAATTAGAATCCTTCAAATATAATTAATTACCTTAAAATATTTCTAAAAAGGAACTGATATCAAATGAATGCCAAGTTCTCCTAAACTGGAAATCATTTGCCCAGAAAGAAGTCTCAAGCACAGAAATCAAACTGAGGATTGGACATGACATTTCCCATTAATCTACGATTTACCAACGCTAAAAGTTAACATTAAAAATCTTGGCAAGTTGAAAGCATTTTTTTAATTTTTGAAACTTGCCAAGATTTTTGTTAACTTTTAGCGTTGGTAAATCGTAGATTAATGGGAAATGTCATGTCCAATCCTCAGTTTGATTTCTGTGCTTGAGACTTCTTTCTGGGCAAATGATTTCCAGTTTAGGAGAACTTGGCATTCATTTGATATCAGTTCCTTTTTAGAAATATTTTAAGGTAATTAATTATATTTGAAGGATTCTAATTTTCTTGGCGTCTTTTGCACACGAAGTGTATTTTTGGGGGATTTATAGTACACAATTTGTATATGCATTTTTGACATTTTCATGTCTTTGCTCTGGCACATAACCAAAATTATGTGACGAAATTATGTAACGATATTATGTAACGATATTATGTAACGATATTATGTAACGATATTATGTAACGAAATATCGAATTGTAAAGGGAGAGAAGTCTTCTAATATCGGATATCGATATTATGGTTTCGATATTATCGATATACCTAATATCGATATTTTCGTTTCGATATTGCAACCCTAAGAGAAGAGGGAAAGTGTGTGTCATGCGCACAATACGAAATTTGGTCAGTTGGGTTTTGGACCTTGAATAGTAAAGATGAAAATGTCGAAATTGTTGCAGACTCGTATGCAAGCGTTTTTTTTTTTTTTCAGGTTAATTGATACTTATAATATATTTATGTAGTTAATTTATTTCATTTATTCAAACATCTTCTTTTTTTAGTGTGCTTTATTATTATTATTTCTTATATATTTATATTATTTATTATATACATATCGTCGTCCCAAACACGAAGTGGCGTATCTTCAAAATACAAACTTTAGTAGCGTAAATCGAGATACGTCAGCTCGTTATTTGAAAGAAATATTCGAAACAATATACGCCGAAATTAAATATACTCATAAAATTGGAACGCTTTGAGATAGAGAGAGATATGCCACTTCGTGCGGTGATAAAAAACCATGATTAGAACTAGATATGCCAAAAATCTCAAATGTCCATTTTTTGAGATACGCCACTTCGCGTTTGGGACGACGATATATTTATTATTATAGACTGGTTGGAGTTCCACAAGAGAAGCACCAATTATCACACCGACCGGTGACCCCTATTTAGATCTATTGTGACCAGTTGATTTTAATTTTGATGTACGTACTGATTTGAAGTAGTCAGGATGGGGGTTTCACCCTCCATTTGCTGGGAATCGTACCAGCTACCCACATTAATCTCACCCAGCCTGGGTAGGGCCGGAAATGGCAGCTTCACGTGTTACGATGGAACAGAATTTTCGTCGAAAAGTCTGCCACAACTGGGAGTCGAACACGGGAACTCTTTACTACGAGCAGTAGTCACAAAGATTACGCCACGGAGGTTCACTTAGCCAGCTGTTTACGAGTTGATTTTTGAAATGGATTTTAGAAAAAAATACAACATTCTAAAGCTCGAAAAAAAGAAAAGAAAAATGGAACATTTTTCCAGGGTAGTTCAATATACTGTAGAGTAGTGTACCTACACTATAGCGTATGTTATTGTGTACATAAACATTCCGACCGAAATGCGATAAAAAATTGTTATTGTGAAATAAAATTGTGATTTGAACGTAAACATTTCTATCATACCTAGTTTTAACATAGATAGTCCATTTTGTCCATATGTCAACCATTGCACATACCTACCCATCAAGTTGTTAGCGTAATGGGACTCCCTGTCTCAAGCCGACAGTCTAAATAAAACACTACTATACTCTACTATACGATACATACCCATCAAAATTATATATACCTATGCATATATTTAAGGTTGATAAAAATTAAAATGTTGGACCTACAGTTCTTATTATTATAATAAAGGATTTCAAGGATTTGAGGAACATTGTGATAGCAAATGTTGGCAAAAAATCATGCACTGGGTGGGATTCGAACAAAAGGATCCCTACGCTACCTGGATTACCAGACTAGTGCGATAACCACTTCTTGACTTAAATAAAACCATTATAATTATTATTAGTAATAAATCAAACCATTATTGACTACCAGTGCACATCTACACATCTCACTATTGCTTCCATAGGAGTATTTCTCTTTCTTCTCAGTGCCTCAATATTTTCAGTTTATCTCATTGTCTCTAGATACATATTTCCTGTTCTCTTTACTATATTTTCCCCTTTTTAACCCTCTATTTACTTTGTTTTCTCCAACCATCTTTAGAATTCTTATCTCCTCTCCTCTCAATTAAATTTTTTCTCACTATCTTTCTACCTTTTACCTTACATTCTGCTTCTCTCTTCTAAACATGTCTTCTGCTTCTCTCTTGTAAACATGTCTTCTGCTTCTCTCTTCTAAAAATGTCTTCTGCTTCTCTCTTCTAAACATGTCTTCTGCTCTCTCTTGTAAACATGTCTTCTACTTCTCTCTTCTAAACATGTCTTCTGCTCTCTCTTCTAAACATGTCTTCTACTTCTCTCTTCTAAACATGTCTTCTGCTTCTCTCTTCTAAACATGTCTTCTGCTTCTCTCTTCTAAAAATGTCTTCTGCTTCTCTCTTCTAAACATGTCTTCTGCTTCTCTCTTCTAAACATGTCTTCTGCTTCTCTCTTCTAAACATGTCTTCTGCTTCTCTCTTCTAAAAATGTCTTCTGCTTCTCTCTTCTAAACATGTCTTCTGCTCTCTCTTGTAAACATGTCTTCTACTTCTCTCTTCTAAACATGTCTTCTACTTCTCTCTTCTAAACATGTCTTCTGCTTCTCTCTTCTAAAAATGTCTTCTGCTTCTCTCTGCTAAACATGTCTTCTGCTTCTCTCTTCTAAAAATGTCTTCTGCTTCTCTCTTCTAAACATGTCTTCTACTTCTCTCTTCTAAACATGTCTTCTGCTTCTCTCTTCTAAACATGTCTTCTGCTTCTCTCTTCTAAACATATCTTCTGCTTCTCTCTTCTAAACATGTCTTCTGCTTCTCTCTTCTAAACATGTCTTCTGCTCTCTCTTCTAAACATATCTTCTGCTTCTCTCTTCTAAACATGTCTTCTGCTTCTCTCTTCTAAACATGTCTTCTGCTTCTCTCTTGTAAACATGTCTTCTGCTTCTCTCTTCTAAACATGTCTTCTGCTTCTCTCTTGTAAACATGTCTTCTGCTTCTCTCATCTAAACATGTCTTCTGCTCTCTCTTGTAAACATGTCTTCTGCTTCTCTCTTGTAAAAATGTCTTCTGCTTCTCTCTTCTAAACATGTCTTCTGCTTCTCTCTTCTAAACATGTCTTCTGCTTCTCTCATCTAAACATGTCTTCTGCTCTCTCTTCTAAACATATCTTCTGCTTCTCTCTTCTAAACATGTCTTCTGCTTCTCTCTTCTAAACATGTCTTCTGCTTCTCTCTTGTAAACATGTCTTCTGCTTCTCTCTTGTAAACATGTCTTCTGCTTCTCTCTTCTAAACATGTCTTCTGCTTCTCTCTTCTAAACATGTCTTCTGCTCTCTCTTGTAAACATGTCTTCTGCTTCTCTCTTCTAAACATGTCTTCTGCTCTCTCTTGTAAACATGTCTTCTGCTTCTCTCTTCTAAACATGTCTTCTGCTTCTCTCTTGTAAACATGTCTTCTGCTCTCTCTTCTAAACATGTCTTCTGCTTCTCTCTTGTAAACATGTCTTCTGCTTCTCTCTTCTAAACATGTCTTCTGCTCTCTCTTGTAAACATGTCTTCTGCTTCTCTCATCTAAACATGTCTTCTGCTCTCTCTTGTAAACATGTCTTCTGCTTCTCTCTTGTAAAAATGTCTTCTGCTTCTCTCTTCTAAACATGTCTTCTGCTTCTCTCTTCTAAACATGTCTTCTGCTTCTCTCTTCTCGTGGTGATCGGTCGATTGTTAAGACGCTCCTCTATTTTATAAAGTTTTAAAGTGAAAAGTGCAAGTAGAACCTTTTAGTGTATTTTTCTAGATCCACACAAGTGTCATCTTTCATAGTTCACTGTGAATTGTACGCAAAATTCGTAAGTCAAACTTATATGAACATTTAAAAATTAATTGTTGAACATTTCTAACCAACAACAGCCATTGTTGAAATTTAAATTTAAAAAAAAACAGCTGTGTTTAGAAACTGATAATCAGTAGAGAATCAGAGATAATTACCTTTAGATAAGGAATTACTGATTACAGTTAATTAACAGCTGAACTATTTCTAACACTTCTGAACTCAATACCTAGAGAGCAGCACTTTTTGGTAGATTGGTTCAACCGTTTTCCAATTTCTTTGGAACCGGTAGCTACCGCTGGAACCTCAAACTCTCCAGTGTACTCAACCTTTCAATAAGTTCTCAGTACCGCCGCTAGATCACTTTACATAGAAAAGATAAAGAAGAACTGATAACAACTGGACCAAGGTCAACCAATCAGTGTGACGTCATCCCGGCTGAGCTTTATCTTCGCATCAGCTCCCGAGTAGTTCCGAGGATCGAACAGAGAGATACCAAGACCACTAGCCGTTTACTCGTACCAAGTCACGATGTCAAGCAGCTGTAAGACTTGCGCGGAGGATCTTCCGGAGGGAGGAGAACACTTGCTGTGCGGCTACTGTGGGGAGGGCCTTCACTGGTTATGCGGAGGTGTCAAGGAGTCTTCCTGGCGCTCCATGTCCAATCCAACCAAGGCAAATTGGAAATGTCCAGACTGCAGGGCCCCTAAGAGACCTGCGGGAAATCTGGGCCGCCTGGGTTCTAACTCTCCAGCAGCCTTGGCCAGTGGTGACAAGTCGGATGAACCAGTCACGATGGCCAATATTCAGAAGATGCTGGTTAAGATGTTCAGTGACTTGAGAGGAAGCATGGAGAACAGGTTTCAAGAAATTGAAAAAAGCTTGGAGCTCAACGGAGGTATGATAGAAGACCTACAAAAAATCATTCAAAGAGACTCAAAAAAAGATAATAGTGATGGAGAAAGCACAAGAAAAACTAGAAAATCAAAATCAAGAGTTAGAGAAAAAAGTGAAAAATCTAGAAAATTTTGTCCAGGAGATGGTTCAGGAGGAAAACAAGTGTAAGATAGAAATATCGGGTGTACCACAATACATAGACTACAAAGCATTCACGGCACGAGTGTTCGAGAAGATCGAGGTAAATAACTTCGTGAGTGAACAGGAATACACCGTAGAGAAGATTATTGTTAAAAAGAAGGACAGTGATCCCCAAGTTAAGTCATTGTTGGTAAAACTGAAAGATGAAGAAACTCGGGACAAGATCATTGAGAAAATTAGAATTAATAAGCCCATCCTCAAGTCACAAGAATTCACCTCACAGCAACCCTCAACAACTATCTACATAAATGAGTACTTATCGCTTTATATGAAAAAGCTTCTCTTTGAAGCTAAAACATTAAAAAAAGACAAGGGCTATTCCTACATCTGGGTTAGAAATGGAAAAATATTTATAAAAAAAACTGAAGGGGAAAATACGATCCGCTTGAGAACGTTGGATGATTTGGCCAAGCTATAAATTAAGATAAAGAAGTTATTAAAAATATATGTAGCAAGAAGTTTGAATAAACATTAGGATTTAATTGACTATGAATTAGAGCAGATATTGTTAAGTACATGCTATTGTATTTACAAGGGTAAATGTTACTGAAGAGAAAGCAAAAGTTTATTAAATTGAACAAAGATTAGAAAATACTTTAGATAGTTTTTGTTTATAATAACAGTTTGCATTTTTTTTATGTAGAATTTTTCATTAATCATGCACATTGTATATGTATACCTTATAATTTGAGAGCAATACCTAGGGTCGTATATTATGTCATCACAATTTTTTTTGTATTGTATATTATATTTGGATATAAAAAATGAAGAGAAGAACCGTCACCTCAGAAGTTGCTAGGTAGCTTATAGGTGATGTATTATGTATATGAAAATTTATGTAAAAATAAAGTAATACAATTTCAAATTCAAATTCAAATTCTGCTCTCTCTTGTAAATATGTCTTCTGCTTCTCTCTTCTAAACATGTCTTCTACTTCTCTCTTCTAAACATGTCTTCTACTTCTCTCTTCTAAACATGTCTTCTGCTTCTCTCTTCTAAACATGTCTTCTACTTCTCTCTTCTAAACATGTCTTCTACTTCTCTCTTCTAAACATGTGATCTGCTCCTCTCTTCTAAACATGTCTTCTGCTTCTCTCTTCTAAACATGTTCTTCTATTCTCCTAATCCCTAAACGTACCTACCTTACATTTTTCTGGTTCTCTCTTCTAAACCTATTTTTCTATTCTCCTAATCCCTAAACGTTTCCCCGGGAAGCTTTTTGGACCTATAGTAACTCAATTCACAGGGGAGACATTTATCTCAATCCTTCTTATACATATACAATATATTCATACATAAGTACTTCATCATATCTCTGCTATATCTCTCTCACTTTCTCCGTCTTTATATATCTCTCTCTCTCTCTCTCTCTCTCTCTCTCTCTTTTCTCTCTCTCTACACATAACTCTAAGAACATGCATACAGGGTCCGCAAAAAAGGAGCTACTCGAAATATCTACAGAACGAATTTTAATTTTGAGAAAATATGTATTAAACTATTAAACAAGTTGGGTCAAGTTTTAATTCACAAATGCCATAGAATATATACATAGGTACATATATATTGAAATTAAGAAATGCCAACGGCATTTTCTTCCGATCAAAACCTAGTAGAAATGTACCTTTTCTACTAGGTTTTGATTATTATCAATACCAGGAGCGTGGTTCCTTTTTTTGGCGGACCCTGTATATTCATACCTAACCTCCTCCCGCTCCCACCTACACTCTTCAATATATATTATATACATAATATATACTCTTATATATAATTTATTGAAACTCCTTCTAGCATACAGTATTTACAAAATAATAAATATCTTATCTCTTTCACACTCCTTCATTCTCTTGTAAATTCCCACGCTATCCTCTAATTCTCTCTCTGTTTCACTCTCTCCTCTTGTTCTCTCTCTCCATTTTATGCTCCCTAGTATTACAAGAGTCCCCTAGGATTTTTAACCGACAATGTTTACTGTATGTGCTCAACCTATCATTTGAGCTGGTTTTATGGACTGGACAGGTGAGTTTGGTCCACAAATGGTGTCTTTTTTAATGTCCTTGGAGATCGACGGTTACAAAAAGGAATAGACCCCCCAGGAACAATTTTGAGCTCAATCTAAGCCTGAATTCTAATAGCCAACCGACCTTAGTTGCTCGATCGACAAGGCAGCGGACTTGTAACCTGGAGGTCGGTGGTTCAAGTCCGGGTTTCAGCGTAAATTTAGAAAATCTTGAGTAGTTGTGACATCACGAAAGTAATCAACACAAATATGATAACTATTCAAAAAAAACTTTTCAAAAAAATTCTAATAGCCATCATCAGGGCATCTAGTAGGTATGTGTATCAAGGGAGCCCGGGCCGGATTTTGTTCTGTGGAATGCCTGTTAGGTTATGAAGATTATTAAAAGGGCGAGGAATAAGTTGTAGAGTGCAAGACATGAAACACAGCAAATTCCTTCGAATACTTGTTCAGGAGGGTGAGATAGATACTAGAAGTTCTGAAGTTCTAAATCTGTGCGTTAAACAGCGAGAAGACCCAGTGTATTACTAGAAGACTATCAAAAGAGAACAGGCTAGCCAACCCTAACAAGGCAGGCTAGCTTGTAGTTTCCAATGGTACTCCATAAAGAAAAAGTACTCCAGCTTTTCAAGTCCAGTTACTTTGGAGATATTCAATTCCCCCAGCTGTCGCCAAACTGGTTACAACAACAAAAACAACAACAAGAGTCTGCTACCCAACCAAATGATGTTATCAGCTTGACCTGTGTGCAATGGCTACTTTTCCATGACAATCATTCCAAGTTCTTCAATTCTCAAGGAGGTTTAAAAATCCCAGAAACAAAGGAACATAAAGAAACCTTTGTCTCAATTTCCACAAATTTTAATCAAACTAATTTAAACCCATAGAAACTTAACCTCATAATTTCACGTATCTGTGGAAGAGCACTGAAAAGTTCTTAACATCGGAAGTTTTCAAGACAATGTACCTTTTTTTTTCAAGACATTGTGCCACTTTACTTGCAATGGAAGGGAGTCTTACAGGACAATGTGTCTCTTTATTTTCAAGAGAAAAGAGACTTACAAAACAATGTGTCTCTTTATTTTCAAGAGGAGGGAGACTTACAAGACAATGTGTATCTTTATTTTCAAGAGATGGGAGACTTACAAGACAATGTGTCTCTTTATTTTCAAGAGAAAGGAGACGTACTCTTCATTTTCAAGAGAACGGAGACTTACAAGACAATGTGTCTCTTTATTTTCAAGAGGAGGAAGCCTTACAAAACAATGTGTCGGGGAATGGACATTACTAAGCCTTCACAAAAGCGGAATGAAAATTTCAAAGGGGAATTTAGTCGTAACCACTTTCAACACAGGTAATTTGAGACTTGACTTCTCTTTCAAGCTTTGGGTCTCCACATTTAATTTCTAATTAATCAAAGACAATGGACAATAGGGTAATCTTCGTAATTAAAATTAGAATGAGAGAAGTAGAGAAGAAGAGAAGGAGAGAGGGAGAAAAGGAGAGAACTAGAGAGGGAGAGAAAGTGAGAAAGAGAGAATAAATGATAAATGTGTGTTGTCTGTATTATCATATCACAATTTTTAGTGGTTAGCGCAGAATTATAGTTTTTTTCCATATTGTATATCCTTTTTAAATCCTAATATCTTATTTTTGCTTATAATTCCGTTCGCTGCTCACATTAAAGCAGCTACTCATTTTTCCTCATGAGGTATGAGTGGAACCCGAACACGAAAGAACAGAGCAGAAAAAATCATGCCCCGCTGGGAATCGAACCCAGGTGCGTGCAATGCCTAGCGCTCTAACTCACTCGGCCACGCTGACTTCTTGAGAGAAGGTCAAAAGAAGAAGAGAAGAGAAGGGCGGAAAAAGAGGAGGAGAGAAGTAGAAAGAGGATAGTATAATATTATTAGCACTATATGGAAAATGATTGGGCAGGGGAGGGACCTTTAAAACACAAATAATAATCTACGTAGTATGGAATTTTATGTTCCAACTGATTGAAATATGAAATTTGGATTTAAAATCATACGAGAACACAATGCTAGGAAACTTTTTAATTAAAATATTTTACACGATATGTTTTTTTGATGTACAGTACTAAAATTTCTATCTCTCTCTCTCTCTCTCTCCCTTGTCTTTCTCTTTCTCTCTCCTACCTCTTCATATTACTTCTCTTCTTGTCTTTTCTCATATCTATTTTCATCTTATTTCATGAATTATGTATCCTCTTTTGAATACCTATTCGGAAATGTTCTTTATTTTTCTATCTTTGACACTCACAGTTGGTATTTTTTCCTTTTCTCTACTTCAAAAGCGACAAAAGCGCTGTATACATAATAGTATATTATTCTGCCTTCTATTTCAACACTCCTTTCAGAGTTTTATTTGAAGATCCGATCAAGTGTTAAGTTAACATCTCTTGAAGATCACTCAGGTAGAGAAGATGATGTGTTGCTAAGGTGATTTTTCCTCTGAGATCACCATGGCAACAGATTGATATCAGGCACATTTCTACTTTTCTTTCTTAATTCACGTCTATTGTAAAAATAATTTCGTGCCCATGAGATACCTATATCATGGTGGTTAAATAATTATATGGACGCCCAGATCTATTTGGTTTTAAAGTCCTGATTTGAGATACCAATGACGAAGGTTTAATTTATTTTCTGGGAATCGTACCAGCTACCCACATTAATCTAACGTTAGCCTAACCCGTAGTATACCTCCCCTCTGATGGGCGAGAAGTGATACAATACTTCCCATTTAGGTGCTGACTTGCTGAGTCAACACGAGCGCACTGGGAGGGTATACCTTACAAACAACTGTCGACTGTAACCTTATTTTGAATACAAATTTTATATCGGCTCGGGATTTCGAACCCAAGGCTTTTCGCATGGCAAGCGAGTATCTTATCACTGAGCTATTTTTGCGCTATTACTACTAAAGTATAACAGGGTGTCTACTGGTCAGGGAAAACCTGGAAAACCTGGAATTGTCAGGGAATTTTTCGAGACCGAAAAAGTCAGGGAAAAGTCAGGGAATTTTGTGAAAAAATACCATAAGTCAGGGAATTTTGTGACAAAATACCAAAAGTCAGGGAATTTTTTTCAAGATCCAATTTTGTCATGAAAATGATGAATAAAAAAAATTCGCCTGCGGCGCCACTGTACGAGGTGTGGCTATTAAGTTCGTAGACGCGAGCCGCTACGCAAAAGCTGTCCATGCTAGGAAGATATGATAAACATGTTTAGAAAGCTTCAAGTCTTGTGTTTTGATTGATAGCTGTCACATGCCTGTTCTGTAATTAGTTCTATTGTGATAGCCAGACGCGCAAGACACCTTTTTTAATTTTGCCGGAAATATGATTGATACAAACGTTGAGCAACAAGTGATTATTGAATTTTACGTAAAACTTGCTGGTAAAACTTTTTCTTTGTTAAAGACATTGTACCAGGAGTCATGTTTGAAAAGATCAACGCTTTATAAGTGGTTAAAACGGTTTCAAGGTGGTCAGGAAGCTGTTGAGGACGATCCACGTCCTGGTCGCCCCCAAACCTCGAAAACTGACGAAAACATTGAAAAAATTGGTGTTATGATTTGTTCTGACTGTAGATTAACTCTAGGACTAAAGACTGATACACTTAAAATTAATAGATAATGTGCGAGACAAATTTTGCACGAAAATTTCAACATGACAAAAGTTTGCGCTAAAATGGTGCCATGCGCTAGTCCACAGTGCCTTCTCCGTGAAGACGTTCCTATCCAAGTACAACATCCCAGTGTTGGAACACCCTCCTTAATCACCCGACCTGGCCCCGTGCGATTTTTACTTATTCCCAATAATGAAATCTATCCTGAAAGGTACCAGATTTGACAGCTTAAATGACGTTAAGAAAAAACCGGCAGAAGTCTTGAAAGGCCTCACACAAAATGACCTCCACCACTGTTTCGATCAATGGAAAATTCGCCTGGAACGTTATAGGGATAGAGGAGGGGATTACATTGAAGGGGATAACTACTAAAGTTGGGTAAGTTAAACACACATCGTTTTATGGAAAGAGTCTGCGAACTTAATAGCCAAACCTCGTATTCCAGGCTGTGTGATAATGCTTCTTTAGTAAGAAACACAAAACACTCTTAACCACTTTTTGATAAGATTAACAAAATCTTGAGGGTTCCTATTTTTGTGTTACATTTTAGTTTTAACTTTCCTTATCCCATAATGAGGAAAGTGTTGTATTCGGCAAAAAAAAATATAGGTATGAATATAATTTTTGTATTTCTTTTTTTAACATTCCTAACACATTCTTGGTAAGAGCTACCGTTAGCGAACTTTTATCAAATTCACAAGAAAAGAATTGGTGATTACTTAGCAATAGGGTAAGGAAAGTCTTGTGGTGTTCACACTAGATTTTTATTTGAAAAAAAAAGCAAGGAGCCAAACACGTTTTCTAAAAATATGACATGTCTAATGTGCATATTTACTATTATTTCAATATGCATTACCTTTTGTGTACTAATAATCAATCAGTACATGAGTAAGCAATTTGTACATAATATCCACCTATTTGACATCCTGCTGATGTCTATTCCCCAGACTAAATGTTGATATCGTAGAACTCATTTAATTGATTTAGAAAAAAATGTTTGGTTGGGTGTGGCGGTGGGCTTGCAAAAAAAAATATAGGCAGATTGAGGTCTTATATATTATGTCAAAATTTATTTATTTGTTTTGACAACATTTTAAAACATTAGAGGTCTGCTGATGCTAGCAGTTTCTCTACAGTCTTATATAATATACATATAATGTCTCCTTAAAAAAGTAGACTGGAGAAACTGGAAAAATGGTCTGGAAAACCTGGAAAAGTCAGGGAATTTTACTTTGACCATTTAGTAGACACCCTGGTGTAAATAACTATAAAGTTGAAAAACACCACTTTAATATAATAGAAGAGAGATCATCACTATTTTTTTTTTTTTTTTAACTAGAAATATAAATAAACAATGGTTTTTAAATTAAATAACTGAGCTTCATTACGAGTACAAACAATTCTCATTTAAGAGATTGTTGAACTGCACACATTGTTAAAAAAAAACTTTCATCTTTTAAAAATGTTCACAGCGGTATGCTCTGAGTTATGCTATGAATTTGAATGCTTTGTAATGCTTTGAATAAAATTATTTAGGTCAAGTCGGGAAAAACCCAAGCAGCAAAATTACAAAATTTGAGGGTTTTTTTGATGCACGAAATTACATTTCCTTTTTATTCAAACAAATATGTAAGGTTTGCATAAATGAACCCCTACTTCATGCCGTTTTCCAAATTAATATGTAAGGTCGGCATAAGTCAACCTCTACCTAATGGCTTTTTCCAAAACGATATGTAAAGTCGGTAGAAGTCAACCCCTACTTCATGCCTTTTTCCAAACCAATATGTAAGGTCGGCATAAGTCAACCTCTACCTAATGGCTTTTTCCAAAACGATATGTAAAGTCGGTAGAAGTCAACCCCTACTTCATGCCTTTTTCCAAACCAATATGTAATTCGGCATAAGTCAACCTCTACCTCAGGCCTTTTTCTAAACCAATATATAAGGTCGACATAAGTCAACCTCTACCTCATGCCTTTTTCTAAATAAAACCAATATGTAAGGTCGGCATAAGTCAACCTCTACCTAATGTCTTTTTCCAAAACGATATGTAAAGTCGGTATAAGTCAACTCCTACTTCATGCCTTTTTCCAAACCAATATATAAGGTCGACATAAGTCAATCTCTACCTCATGCCTTTTTCTAAACCAATATGTAAGGTCGGAATAAGTCAACCTCTACCTCATGCTTTTTCCCAAACCAATATTACGAAATTACATAATTTACAACGTCCATACATTGTGAATCGCCGAACCCAGGCTGGGTGAGGTTAATGTGGGTAACTGGTTTGGAAGTTTCCAGCGAATGGAGGGTAAACCCCCCCATCTTGAATGTAATGGATGTTTAGGAGACATCAAAAAAAAAAAAAAAATCATCATTATCATAAGGTGGCGTCATCGTGAAAGATGGTATCCAGACAGTGGAGGAATTACTCAGCACTTCTACCACTGTCTTTACAAGGAGGCTAATAATTGACAAGGGCTCCCAGAATCAATAGTTATAGTCCCCCAGCCAAACTAAAAAAAAAAAAAATAATAGAATAAAATAAATTTAACACCTTCTCTTACCCAGTGTAATATGACTCGTTCGCGATCGACTTTTAGGTATTGAAGTACCCATTGAAGTCTTCGATCTGCTTCTTGGTATTGAAGTTGCCATAGAAGTCGAAATCTCAATAATCTCACAAAGTTGAAAGTTCCATTTAAATATCCTTTCTCATGCTTTCAAAACTTTTGAACTTCAAACTTGAACATATATTACTGTTGTAACTACAAGGATTCCCACATATTTCACCTCATCTTTTAAACATAATATATTTATTGTTTATGTTTAGTAAGGATTAAACCGCTATTTTAGAAAAGAACTTTTTCTTTTGTGTTTTATTATATTAAAAAATGATGTTCACCTTTCTGCAAATAAACACAGACAGTAGTGGAATTGAAAAAAAGTTATTTTATTTTACAAAAACGAATACAATACTTCCGATTTCTAGGGGGGGGGACACTTAGTATACTATAATAATGTACTGCTCACTATGTGAGTTGCCAAAAGGACACAGTATACAAATCAAACTTAGTAAGGTATTCCATCTTTCTGATTTCTATTTTCTGTTAATTTTTTCCCCGGAATTTTTCGGAAGTAAAATGGATATACGGCTAATACGTAGAACATCATTCATTGAACTTTTTAAGGTGTGATAAACTATGATTAGTATGATTACACACTAAAGATTCTTTTCTTTTTCTCTTTTTTATTTGACATGTGATTCATATCACTATTCCCAAAAAAAAAAAAAAAAGCAAAACAAAAAAAAACGTACGATAAATTTCCAATACCTATTAGATTTCGGAAGTAATAAGTCACTTCTGATTAGTTCTATTATTAAAATTAGTAGGTTTAAATTTTTTTTTATACATGCGCTTATGTAGACATAAAGAATAATATTTTTTGGCCCGAGTTCAATTTTTTTTCGACGTTTCATAAACCTTTAACCATTTCAAAACTTTTGGAACATCTTTGGTTTTATTTATTAAAAATTATAGATAATTATTAACATGTACCAATTATTTTTATTATACAATTGAAATATATTATCATGAAAGGATGGCATTATCGTGAACGATGGTAGCCAGGCAGTGGAGGAATGACTTAGCACTTCTACCACTGTCTTTACTAGGAGGCGAACCAAGCCAATGCTGGTCTACTCCTTGTTATTAGTCTCCCAGCCAGACTGCTGGTTTACTCCCTGTTTACAGTCCCTCAGCCAGACTACTGGTCTATTTCCTGTTTATACTCGCCCAGCCAGACTGCTAATCTACTCCTTGTTTATAGTCCCACAGACAGACTGCTGGTCTCCTCCCTGTTAATAGTCCCCCAGCCAGACTGCTGGTCTCCTCCCTGTTAATAGTCCCCCAACCAGAATTATTATATACCTACCTATTATTATTAATCATTTATCAAATACATACTAAAAAGAAGACGAAAGAATAACAGAAAATCCTGAAGAGCAGGCTGCAGCCAAGCAGCACTCAGTGGAACTCGGAGAAAAATTCACAATTTGATAAAAACATAACTTAAAAAGGATCAAAAGAAATGTATGTTCACAAATGTTACGCTCGAGAAACAAGATTTAATTAATAACCCCTCTTTACTGTATTTGTTATACTCTTCTTACCCCCATACCCAGTCACTTTACCCTTAACCTAGTACCCGTCTTACCCATATCCAGTCACTTTACCCTATTCCTAGTACCCGTCTCACCCATATCCAGTCACTTTACCCTATTCCTAGTACCCGTCTCACCCATATCCAGTCACTTTACCCTATTCCTAGTACCCGTCCTACCCATATCCAGTCACTTTACCCTATTCCTAGTACCCGTCTCACCATATCCAGTCACTTTACCCTGTTCCTAGTACCCGTCTTACCCATATCCAGTTACTTTACCCTGTTCCTAGTACCCGTCTTACCCATATCCAGTCACTTTACCCTATTCCCAGTACCCGTCTTACCCATATCCAGTCACTTTACCCTATTCCCAGTACCCGTCTTACCCATATCCAGTCACTTTACCCTATTCCTAGTACCCATCTTACCCATATCCAGTCACTTTACCCTGTTCCTAGTACCCGTCTTACCCATATCTAGTCACTTTACCCTATTCCTAGTACCCGTCTTACCCATATCTAGTCACTTTACCCTATTCCTAGTACCCGTCTTACCCATATGCAGTCACTTTACCCTATTCCTAGTACCCGTCTCACCCATATCCAGTCACTTTACCCTATTCCTAGTACCCGTCTCACCCATATCCAGTCACTTTACCCTATTCCTAGTACCCGTCTTACCCATATCTAGTCACTTTACCCTATTCCTAGTACCCGTCTTACCCATATCTAGTCACTTTACCCTATTCCTAGTACCCGTCTTACCCATATCTAGTCACTTTACCCTATTCCAAGTACCCGTCTTACCCATATGCAGTCACTTTACCCTATTCTAAGTACCCGTCTTACCCATATGCAGTCACTTTACCCTATTCCTAGTACCCGTCTTACCCATATCCAGTCACTTTACCCTATTCCTAGTACCCGTCTCACCCATATCCAGTTACTTTACCCTATTCCTAGTACCCGTCTTACCCATATCCAGTCACTTTACCCTATTCCTAGTACCCGTCTTACCCATATCCAGTTACTTTACCCTGTTCCTAGTACCCGTCTTACCCATATCCAGTCACTTTACCCTGGTTCTAGAACCCGTCTACCAATGTCAATGTCATCAAAATCGATTATGTGGTTCACGAAATATAAGCGTATCAGTAAAAAGTTAGAGGTCAGGCGAATGGTTTCTATATCCTAGAACCACTGGCTAGTGAGAAGTTGATGAATTTATTTGAGTACAAAATTTCGTTGAAATCCGTTCAGTAGTTTCCAAGATTTGCGCGTTAAAAGGTATGTATTTAAGAAACGGACGGACAGACAGACATAAAAAAAAAATATGATCGGACCAAATTTTTTTTTTTAATTTTCTTTTTCCAAAAACTATCACAATAATTCCGAGTTGTAATATTAGAAATTAAATGGAAGTAAAATCAAAAACTTGAAAACTGGGTACCTAGTACCTACCTACATAGGTTAAACAAAATTTAATATAAATAACTTAATGTAAACTATCATTAAGTTTAAAATTATTTTTTATAAATTTCAATACTTTTTTATGGTACACTAAAACAAACAGGAGGTTATGAAACGCCCAAATAAATATGAAAAAAATTGAAATCGAGGTAAAAAATATTTTTTTCTACAAAACCGAACACACAATACTTCCGATTTCTAATATTAAAAATTTCTCGGAAGTAAAAATCGCGAACTTTTGCCAGCCAAAAGATTACGTAATTTTCTCGCAATATTATCGCGCAGATTATTGGCACACACTTTAGCTATCTCGAACTTTTGAAAACAAACTGAGACGGTAGACAAGGAACTGAAAAAGCTTCATAATAAAAGTTGACCTTATGAAACCAACCTCAATGTCCTCAATCCAGAAAATCGGCGCCGCGTTCAAAACCAATTTATTACTTTGTTAATCTTCTATTGCATCTTTATCTTGTATTTTTTATCATACGTATTTTATTTTCAATATCTCATACCTAGATATCCTAAACAGATATAAAAAATGATAGAGAATTAAAAAAATAAATAAATATGAAACGTCCAGATATAAAATTATGTAAAAAAAAAAAAATAGAAATCGGAGCAATTTTTTTGTTGTTGCAAAAACGAACACAACACGATTTCAAATATTAGAAATTTCTTGAAGTAATATCATGCATTGGTAACCGAGTAGTTTGGGCGCTAGTCTGCTAATCCAGGTTAGCTCGGGGATGTGTGTTGTAACCAGCTTGGCTACAGCTGGGGGTGATGATGGTCCCCAGCCAACTAAAGTGGGACAGTTGGCTCCTTCTGAACCAAATATTTCTTTGTGCAATCAACCACCGTGATCACTTGGTCTTTTCAAGCTATTAAACCTTGGGAAACTGTAAGCTAGCCTGGCGTGTAAGAGTTGCCTGGTCAGTTCTCTTTTTATTGTCCTCTAGCGAGAAACTGGCCTTTTCCCTGTTTAACGTCCCACAGACAGACATATAATTAGTATGTGCGATCAATCAGCGTCATAAAAAATCCCAAAGGGGAGAATAACTGTCCCGGCTGGGTTTTGAACCCGAGAGCTCTGGAACCTCTGGATTTACACAGTGCCGCCTTTACCACTGAGCTACAAGGCCAGGGTTGTCCAACCTTTGTACCACCGCGGGCCGCAAGGAATCAATCCAGAATTCGAGGGCCGCAGAAGGGGGGGGGGATGGTCGTATATGCAGAAGAGAGGGAATCGTAAGTGTTAAATAGTAAAATGTTAAAACATACTAAAATCACACACGTATAAAATGCCGAACATTCATGTTATTTTCTTTGTGACCACATAATAATAAGACTCTGAGGGTTAGATGATAGAAAATGCTTTGAGCATTAACCTCGCCTGGGTACCTTCTATACTAAAGACTGTTATTAAGTTATTATTATTAATTTTTTATTTGAGAGTTTTTTTTTAGGGATAAGGAAAGTCGGGTGATGTTTACGCCAGATTTCTTTCGTTTTTGGTTTCACGTCGCTTTCAACTGCACGTTGACATCACAGCAGGTATTCTAATATCCTTTGCTACCTATACTACAAAATAAAATTGCTTTCCGTAACTAACCCTTGTATCTTTCTACCCATCTTCTGAAGAGACTTGTCAGCTTTGATCACGCATCCGATGGCTTTATTTTTCTTGATAATATATCTGAACATTTCCAATTGAATTCAAATTTGCTTACCTACCTCTCTTCTTCCTCTTATGCTGTCACCATTGCTTTCTAAACTTGACAAATAATCAGGAAGTTCTCCAAAACACGCTTTCTGTTACTCTAGTAGAAGAAAACTTTAATGTAACTCTACAGGGTAATTTCACTAGTATTTTATGGGTAATTTTAGGAGACTTTTTTTATCTTATATTCAGGTTTCTCTTGTAAAGAAGTTATTTTCTCTTAAGGGTAGTCACTGTGGCAGAGCGAGTTAGCGCGCTAAGCATTGCACATATGGTGACCTGGGTTCGATTCCCAGCGGAGAAGGATTTTTTCTGCTCTGTACTTGGATGTTCGGGGTCCACTCATACCTCGTGAGGAAAAATGAGTAGCTGATTTAATGTGAAGCAGCGACCAGTGGCAGAATCTTAGGCAAAAAAATAATACAAGATATTGTAAATTAAAAGTGGTAAAGTCCTATGATTCTGTGCTACCCACTAAAATTGTGGCATAATAACACAAAGAAAAAGCATTAATATTATTATTATTATTTTCTCTTAAGAGAGTAAATTTTACCTGAGAATCTATCTCTTATATACAGGATCAATAGTATATGTTTCTCTTTGTGTTTTGGTTCAATTTTTCCTCTCTCCTCTCTCTTGCATGTTTTGCTTCATTTCCTTATCTTCTCCTTCTATTCTCTTATCTATCTCCTTCCGTCCCATTTCCTTGTTCACCTGCTCTTCGTTAGTTTCCGGTTGTTATCGGTTTGTTATCAGTTTGTCGCTTCGTTATTAGTTTGCGTTTTCTCTAGGGGTACTCAAACTCTGACCCCGTATTTACAAATCAAACACCTCGCCCGATGTGTGAAGAACGACAGATACAAAGAAAGAGATAACGCCACAGAGTGTAAATTAACGGCTAAATTAATCCCTTGTATTTTAAGTACCTACTTTCTGCCAGCGATAAGTTTAACATGATTTTAGAAAGTGTAATTTTTATGGCAAAAATGGATCATTGGTCTGAAAAATTTAATAGTTTGTACTTATCATAATATTATATCTTTCACTTAGCCTAGAAGAAAACAAAACCCATAGGTCCAGCAGTCTTATTTCTTAATAAATTTTTATGAAAGTTTTTGTGTTCCGACAAAATTTGTTTAATGAACATTTTTAGGGGTGTATAACTGAATACATATTTTTTTTAAAAAAGATGATAAGTATATATAGATGAAATGACCCACAGACGGGGTGATTGGCACTCTCTTATACCCAACCTTTAGTACCCTCACAAACGACATTTTTGGGAACCCCTACACTAAATACCGTGGCCGCAGGCAATTTTCCCTCTCTTACCTTCCAATATGGCGCTTCATGGTTGATTACAAGTGTCTGGATATTGCTTCAGATGAATAGATTGAAAAGAAACCAGTCTTTTCCCAGTACTTTGGCACTCGTCCAAATTTAAGATACATTCAATACTTTCGCTGATCACTTCAAGTCAGGGCTTTTCCTCATCAAAAAAAATAATAAAAAAAATCGTAAAATCTACGCCCAGCACTCATATTTCTTGTTGATTTTTTAAGAAACTTTTTTTATACTGTCAAAATTGTCTAGAATATTGTTTAATGAACATTTTCAAGGCATTTTCAGAGACTTTTCAATGTTCCTAAGCTCAAGTTAGGAAAAATTGACTTTTCCTAACCATTAAATTTGTATGAGTGTGTGAGGTAGTGTTAGGTAAGAACAAAAGGAGCTCTCACACATAGAGCACTGACCGACGTTGGTTGGATAGGATACCTTGTCTTTATATCTCACAAATGCAGATTGGTAAAAAAAAGGAATGAAATCATTGTGGCAGAAATTTTAAAGAAATTGACTTTTTTATAAGTTTAAAATAGTGTTCACATTTTTGTTATTGAAAATTTCACCCCTAGAAATGCATATTAGATAAATACAAAGAATTTTCAAGTAAGTTTCATTAAAATCTATCCACATTTCGATCATATATGGCTTTACAGTGTGGACTCAAATCTAGACTTCAGTCCACAGCGGTACCTATAAAAAAAAAACCAGTCTAATTTATTTCGCATCAAGCTTTATTCCGTCGAAAACTCGTTCCGACAACGTGTGATCTGCTGCAGTCATCTGCACTTTCCAGAAGGGAGCGTGAAGATTCAAATTGTATGCGCGCCTGAAAACTAATTAGTTATGCAATGTGCAAGTTGAAAAAAAAATATCTCCTTCTTTCATTCAATTCAATTCAATTCAATTGTTTATTTATTGTACAAAATGTTACATGGACATGTGGTACAAAAGTCAATATTAAATAAAGATACATAATTATTAAATTTAAATGATAAATATTAAAAAAACTAATATTAGAAAATATAACTAAAATATAACTAAAACGACAACTCAGTAATTGTAAAGGTGTACCTACCTGAAAGAAGGAAAATGAAATAGTAAATTTCTCTCTCTCAAAAAAAATAATAAAAATAATAATAAAAAAAAGTAAAAAAAAAATATATATATAGTAAATGGTTTTTGTTGATACTAACTAGCTTGTTTGTCTCAATGCCTCACTCAGCTCTTCAAGTGAGTACGGGGATACATTTAGAAGGAATGTTTTCAGGGCGGACTTAAAGGTATTTTGTCCCAGTAGTTTTAGGTGTTCAGGTAATTTATTGTAAATATTAATCCCTGTGCCCAGATATGACCTGTTAAAAATTATTTCTTTGGTGGTTATAATATTGTCTCTATTGCGTGTATTATAGTTGTGAATATCACTGTGTCTTTGGAGAGTGTCTTTAACTTTATGGATGAGAGTACATGTGTCCAGGGCCAGCTGTCCGTACAAAGTTAAGATTTCATCTCTTTTAAAAATGTCTCTACATGAAATAAATCCTCTAAGACCATAGACTGTGCGCAAAGCTCGCTTTTGCAAAAGAAATATAGACTTGGCATTAGAGGAGAAACCCCAGTAGATAATGCCATAACTTAGTAGGCTGTGAAAATAGGAATGATATGTTATCAAGGCAGGGCCGGAGTCAACGTTTTTCCTGATAGAAGAAATGGCGAAAATGGCGGATGAGAGTTTGTTATGGAGAGTTTCGATGTGTGATCGCCACGTCAGTCTATTATCCAGCACGATTCCCAAAAATTTCACTTCTGTTGTGGGAGATATTACCAGGCCAGCTTCATCTATGGGGACTAAGTTGCTTAAGGCAGTAGGGTTGAAATAAATATAATTTGTTTTGGTTGAGTTTAGGTGTAACCTGTTCGCTGAGAACCACCCCTGAATTTTGTTGATGACAGAAGTAAGGTTTATGAAAGCTTCAGATCGATCTTTACCAGAAACTAATATGCTGGTGTCATCAGCAAATAAAGTAAACTTGGAAATTTCCGGTGGAGAACAAAAAATCAGATCATTAGCGTAGATTAAAAACAGGAGAGGTCCCAATATGGACCCGGTGGGTACGCCCAAATTAACATTTTCTGGCTCTGATATTGCAAAAAATTTGGTTCCATTCTTAATACTAGGTATTTTCGTTTTGTAAACTCGATTCAAGAGGTATGACTCGAACCAGCTTAACGCCGCCCCTGATACACCATATTGCACCCGTAGTTTCTCCAAGAGAATGAGAGGGTTAACACATTCAAAGGCCCTGCTAAGATCGCAAAAAAGCCCAATGGAGTGTTTTTTTCCGTGATAGTGAACTGTCGAGATCATTTAAATAATTTGCAACCGCCTCACTTGTCGATCGTCCGGCCCTGAAACCAAACTGTTGGTCTACAAGTAGCTTGTTTTCCTCTAGATAGATATTAAACCTATAGTTCACAATCTTTTCTAAGATCTTTGATAGACAGTTTAGGAGGGAAATAGGCCGGTAATTACTAACATCAGCGGTGGATCCTTTCTTGTGAATAGGGGAAATTAAGGAAGATTTAAAACACTCTGGGAACACTCCTGAACTAAACGAGCAGTTAAAAATATCTGCTAGAGGCTCTGCAATAAGCTCAATAATAATTTTGATGAGATACATAGAAATTGAGTCCTCTCCACAAGATGTTTTGTTTTGAAAATTCTTTACTATTTTAATTAATTCAACAGGATTTGTTGTACGAAGAACAAATGCCTCATGTGGAGGGGGGATGGTAGTGCTCATAAGATGTAGGAAATCTAAGTGATTTGGAGTTGGTAAGTTTGTAGAGTTCAAGGAGAGATGAACACCAGCAGGTTGATTGAATATATTTATGGACATATTGTTATGGTAACTAGGAGGTTGAGAATGACTAGAAAGTTGAAAATGACTAGACGGTTGATATTGACTAGGTGAGCTATATTGTAATGGCGCATTCACAAAGAACGTATTAAATAACTCCGCCACTTGTGTCGGATCCCTCACTTCACCCTTCCCCTCCTGCACTAGATGGATCTGTTCTTGTTGCTTGTTTGAGGTTTTACTATAGGAACGAACTATATCCCAGATTGTTTTACCTTTTTTATTGGGACGGGCATTTCTGATTTTATTAATTGTATCTAATTTTTTTGCTGCTTTGACAACATTTGATAAAACTTTGCAGTATCTACGAAAATAATTCAAGAGAAAAGGATCTTGCGATTGTTTGCAGATTTGGAATAATTCTCTCTTGTGGGCACTAGAAATAGTTATACCCCTTGTGATCCAAGTCTTTTTATTTCTATTTATTTTAATTGTTTTCAGAGGGAAATGTTTGTTAAAAAGATCAAGAAATACTCTGTAAAACACTGATAATTTTTGGTTAACATCATACAAACTATATAGAGAAGAAAAGTCCGAAGTAGCCAAATCTTGCTTGAATTTATTCACTTGGTGCGACTTAAATGTACGCATGGTAATTTTTTGGCACTCACTAATCTCGTCCACTGTAAAATTAATTACTTGGGCAAACTTATGATCGCCTAGACCGCTGAAAATGTTTTTTTGGTGGTTTATAATATTAGAAGAGGGGAAATTTACTAGGATATTGTCGATACATGAGCTCGTTGTATTGTTAAGCGGGACCCTAGTGGCTTCCCAGACTGTAGGTTTAATATTATATGTATTGAGAATGGAAATGAGTTGAACCTTTTCACTTGAATTACGTAAAAGATCAGTGTTAAAGTCACCTCCAACTACGAGATATTTCTTGTGCCATAGTTTTTGTAGGAGCCGATCAAATTGCTCAATAAATAAATTGAAATTGCTCAGCGGATTATTGGAGCGATAAACACATAGTACGGCTATATCTAAGGAGCGAGAAGTAACACCGCAATACTCGAAAGAAAATTCTATGGGGTCTATATCGAGTTTTAAGGGAGTGAAATCCAGATTGTCTCTTACGTAAATAGAAGTACCGCCGCCCGAGCGAGTCGGTCTACTGTACCTAGACACATGCGAGTACCCAAGGATATTATTAGATTGTTTGACCATACTCTCCGAAAAACACAGTATATCCGGTATTAAATCATACGTGTCCTCTAATTGGTTTATGAACACTTCAATTGAAGATATTTTATTACCCACACTTTGAATGTTCTGGTGTAATATTGTAAGTGTTCTGAGTTTGGCAGTTGGGGAAGAAATACCTTTATTGTTATTGTGTAAGTAGGAACTTGGATAAAATGGTCTAGCTAGGGCTGACAAACGTTTTACTGTTTGCGTGGGTGTGCTTATTGAGCGAGTAGAATAGGAAGTACAGTTTATATTAGCAGAAATCCTGGAAATTTCCCGGACATCATGCACTGTTTCTGTAGAACTTAAACATTTGGGACTGGCTTGTTGCCTTTGTGAAAAACCGGTGTAGATGGCTGTTCCACGCCCATGAGTGGACTGCTGTGTACTGTATTGTTAGAGAATGAGCTGAGTGAGACGTGAGCTAAATGATAAAAGTTAGATGATTTATTATGAGTTTTATCGGCCAGTTGATTTGGCGGTAACATTGGAGTGCGAGCTGTAACGCTTAAATCTAGTGGACCAAATGTAGAATCGAGCGAAGTGTCGTCATTAGCGACCGGCTCGGGAAATAAAATAGCATTATTACAAATAACAGATGAGAAATAAGATTCCTGCTCATCACATGGGTCAGTCAGGTCAATAAGATCGTAAGTAATATCTCCTATACGGCTAGCATTAACATTAGTCTGTGTAGTAGGTTTAACCTCACTGTTATGCTTATCAGTAGTAGGTACTCGGGGAGGTAACTTTGTATTGCTTGATCCAGAGGCTCTATCAGTAATCTTGGGCCAGTTGCATGATGAGATTTTAGGAACTGGTTTATGAACAATGTATCTGCTCCTAATCAGTGCTCCTATCTTGGTACTAAGTTTGGCTTTTCCGATATTATTTAAATGTATTTTGTCTTTGGAGTAATTATTAGGCTTTATAAATTTGTTCGGATCTAGAAATTGTAAGGCAACAATGTTTTTTGACTCTAAATAGCTTTTTAGTTTAAGATTGAATCTATGAATATGAAAGTTGAGTTTTTTCCTGTCGAATCTCATGGGAACACCTACAACACAGATAAGTTTACCACGCTGGAATTTGCTTAGAAGAGTGTCCACAGCTCTCTGAATGACATCCCATTGAGTGCTGCATACGTCAGCAGTGCCGCACATGAGAACGACACAGTCATCAGCACGGGGGTTCACCATGTTGGGAGAGTCCATATGCAGGTTGGCCACGGATTGAAAGTCGGCTCCCGGACGGAAGTAACTCTGAGGGTGAATTTTTGCAGGAAGACATGTCTGGAGTTCCTGACTGAGACCTCTGACATGGCTGTCACCGGTGATGTAGCAGTGGACAACATCGGGGCTAGTTCCCTTGAGGATTTGTGCATAACTGCTCCGACTCGAACTTGGTGGCTGCTTTGTACTTTGGGAATCGTTTTTTGCGCATTTCTTCGAAATGACACATTCCAGTTGACCGATTTTTTCTCTGAGGATGAGAATTTCCTTTTCCTGTTCACAGATTTTGTTCAACAGCCCCTCTTTCATGTGGATCCAGGTACCAGAGTCTATCTCAGCTTGTATGTCGGGATGTTTGTCACTATCAGCTTGAGAGGGGGCGTCATGTGTTTGGGGTGGTTCATCTTCGATTTTCCTCATTCATGGACGCTTCGTAGTGCCTATGTGCCCGTTGAAATTCATTTTTGTACTTATTATAAATTAATTTAACCATGCATAAAAATAAAAAAAAATCATCAACTTTCATAATAGGTTTTGTTTGTTGAAATTTTCAATGAAAATTTATTTTCCATGTTTGTTCCTCAGCCTCTTTTCGACATTCCTTATTTTTACATCATTATTTTCTTTATACCGCAACATTATTCTCAACAATGATAATAAAAAATACAAAGACAAGAACAACGCTCCAAGTCTATAACTGTGATGAAAGCAAAATAATATGAGAGAGAGAGAGAGAGAGAATGAGAGTGAGAGAGAAAGAGAAAGAGAGAGAGAGAGAGAAAAATAAAGAGAGTGAGAGAGATAGAGAAAGAAAGAAAGAGAGAGAGAGAGAGAGAGAGGAAGATAGTGAGAGAGAGAGAAGTGAGAGTGAAAGAGATAGAGAATGAGAGAGTGAGAGTGAGAGCGAGAGCGAGAAAAATAAAAAGAGAAAGAAAATGAGAAACAGAAAAAGAAAGAGAGAGAGATAGATAGAAATCCAGAGATACAAAGAGATGATAAGAAAGCCAAATAAATATGGAAAGAGACAGAAACTTATAAACAAAGGAAGAAAAATAAAAATGTGCTGAAGAAAAGTAAAAATGAGAAAGCAAGAAATCTATTTAAATAAATAAAAAGGTGCTATATTAAACAGTTAGCGTAATGGGAATTCCTGTCTCGAGCCGACCGTCTATATAAAGCACTACTATACCATATTATACTATACACTGAAGGAGGATAATGACAAATTTCTTGCGGCGGCCGGCAGCGACAATATTTAATAACAATAATAATAACACTCTTTAGTGGAAGGTAAACCACCAGGCGAGGTTAATGCCTAAAGCATTTTCTACCACCTAACCTCAGAGTCTTATTCTTATGTGGTCACAAACTCAAATTAATCAAGAAAAATTCATGCACTGGGTGGGATTCAAACCAACGGATCCCTACCGTACCTGGATTACCAGACCAGCGCGTTAACCACTTGACTACCAGTGCACATGTAACTCGTAAGGGTAATTTTATCGTTGGACCGGGCGGGTGTATGGTAGCAAAGGAAATTTAGCTAATAAATAAGTCTTTCAAAAAGGAACAGGTTGAAATTAGGTAGATTAAACAGGATGCCGACCTCCGTGGCTCAGTGGTTAAGAACATTAGTTGTTGACCCGGTGGTTGCGGGTTCGAATCCCGGCCGGAGTGTAAAATTCTGACCGAGTATTTCCGGAATGACATGAATCTAAAGGTGCCGCAAAAACGGTTCCGAGGCACAACTACCTTAAAAATAAACTGGTGTGACACCATACAACTTTACTTTTCACAAAAAATAAGTCGAATACCGCCACTCCTGACTCAATGGTAACAGTTTACTAAAAATCAGTGTTAAATTCTTAATCAGCATCTAAAAATCATTGGATTTGATATGTCACAACCCCCATCTAGTACGAACCTCCAGAACCTCCTCTGGAGTGGGTCAGGGTAGCCACTCTGGTCCTCTTCTCTTCAGCCTTTTCTTCAATGATCTTCCTGATGCTATCTGCAATTCTTCGTTTCAAATGTATGCTGACGACGTCAAGTTGTACAGATCAATCTCAAACATTAGGGACTGCGCTTTATTACAGCAGGATTTAGATAATTTTTTTCGTTGGTTAAATTTCAATGGCTTGCAACTAACTCTTCACAAATGCGCTTTCATTTATTTTTCTAGACGTAAAGAGGTTGTGCAATATCAGTATCACATCAATTCCCAGCCGCTCAATCACGTCGACCTCATCAAAGACCTGGGTGTTCTTTTTGATAGCAAGCTTTCTTTTTCATCGCACATTTCAAATCTTTGCATGCGCTCACACCGGTTGTTAGGATATGTCTTCCGAAATTCTTTAGGTCTCTCCTCCCACTCATTCAGACTTCTGTATGTATCTCTTGTCCGTTCTCTTTTAGAATACGCATGCCCTATATGGTCACCTCACTACCATATATACGACCATATGCTGGGAAGAGTACAGAAGAGATTTCTCTGGTATTTCAAGTTCCGTTTTCCACTGTGCCAGGTTAAGGTTGAAGGACTTAAAGAGCGCCGCATCCGTGCTGATGATAGGTTCCTGCATCATCTTGTAATGGGTTCCGTGGATTGTCCCGAGCTGCTTGCCTCTGTTGCATTAGGCTGCCACAGAGACTTAGGAGGAGCAACACATTTCACGTTGCAACATGTGCCACAAACTACATGTACAATGCTCCATTAAATAGGATGATGAAGGCAGCAAATGTCAGTGCTGGTTTTAACTTCACTTGATTTTTTTTTTTTTAACTTCACTTGATTTTTTTTTTTTTTTTTTATGTAACTGTGATATGATTGTTTTTGAACCTTTCTTATGTGATATATTCATGTTATTTGTTTTCTGTTTGTAAATAGAGCTAGGCTCGTAAATATACACCCGTGCTGCGGGCATTTATTATTATTATTATTATTTATTATTATTATTATTATTATTATTAAAAAAAAAAAAAAAAAAAAAAAAAAACCGAAAAATTGTGGCCGGGTTCCAAGAAGTTCGCGATATCAAAAAAATGATAAGTAAAGACCTCGATTATTTTTTTTTATTAAAAGAAAAACTTGTTCTTATAAAACAATCATATTTCTTCTATCGTTTAGGCAAAACCACCAAACGCCACCAAATGAGGACAAAAGGCCGCCGATGGCGAAACCGATTTTTTTCAAAATTTTCATGCTACGTCCTCTATATATTTGTGATATCTTTACCGAAATTGAAGTCTCTAGCAGTCTAGTTTATGCCGTTCTTGAGATATTTTGTTTACAGACAGACAAGCCGGCTGACAAAACGTCATTTATCACCGAAAACTGACTATCGAAAATTTTGGATGATTCCATTACTTTCCTTTCTATAGGACAACGAATGTAAAGGTTATTCAGAGTGAAATCAAAATTCGGGACGGAAATTCTAGGACTGACAGAACATGTCGATTACATTCGAAAATATTGTAATAAAGTGATTCTGTCGGAATCGCTTAATTTTTTTTTTAATTTTGACGGAGAAACAGGAAATTTCGATTCCGTTAAGCATCAAAATTTGAAAAACGCTCTAGAAATACTTTTAAACCATATTTTTGTTGTTGTTGTAATATTTGAAATGTTGTAGACTTAGAACAATTTGGTTAGATAATTTGGATTCACTCTGTATACTAAAGTATTGTGTAGTGTGTAGATACGTATATTCACTATGCAAGTATACAATCTGTAGAAACTGTCTTTTCTTTTCGAGGAAATATGACATAATCTTGTTAAAAAGTTATGAAATGTCTTTGGAGAACTTTTAAAAGATTTTTATGACACGAGAGATATCTTGTGATGGGTTATAAGAGTAACGGCATTCTTGTAAACAGAAATAAATTCTTATTATTGGAACCTTTATTTTTTTATGATTTTTTTTTTGCGTACTTTAGAAGTAGGTAGGTATCTCGTTCATGTTTCTGTGTCAACAGCTAAGTCCAATGTCCAGGTATGTTTTGATATTCATGAACATCTAATACAACTTCTCACTTCTCTGTTTATACTGATCTATTCAAAGCCACCACCAATTGCACATTGAATACACCAGCTCTTGTTTTGTCACTTCAGTTAAGAAACGTCCAGCGAGGTCAGGGGTTCGAACCCTCATGATACTGACGATTTCCGTCCCCACTCGGGCTGGTTGACAATTATTCCAGGGAATGGAGGCTAAAACCCCTGTCGTGATAAGATAGGACTATGCAGTTGAAAGCGAGGTTAAAATATATATAATATAAATATATATATAAAATTAATAACATACTAGAAAGCAACTGAAGATGGTCAATTTCCAACTGGAAAACAGTAATGGACAAAAAAAAAAGTTATCAATTTTGAGACCCATAAAGTGTTAGGTAAATAATAATAATCTCTTATGAACACTGCATAACCAAACAGTTTTCAGGCGCGCATTGAATCTTCCTTGACGCTTCCTTCTAAAGAGCGGAGAGGACTGCAGCAGATGTTTTTTATAGAGCTTCTAAAATTTTTTTTATCGGAAGTGAAAATGTTGCTCAGGAGGTAATGAGACGTTCAGAAATATGAAAAAATTGAAATTGGAGCAAAAATGAATTTTTATTGCAAAAACAAACATAATACTTTAGATTTCTAATTTTAGAAATTTCTCGAAGTCTCTATCTATCTTTTATTATGGAAAAGTCATATCTTTTTATTATGGTCATTGGTCATACACATCACAGTAATTTCAAAGGAAGTTAATAAATTAATATTGTACCCACTTCTAAACCTATTCTTTTTTAATACCAAAGTCTCCAATCAGTTGAGAGAAGAACCGGTAGAGTGCACTAGTAGAATGCTGTCGAATGCTACCTGTTTCCTGTTTTTGTCCTAGACTCTGCTGCTACACAAACTTTCAAATTTCCCATTCAGATAGGTACTGGGTCAAAGCAAAAGAATGGCTGTTGGAAAATTATTTACGATTTTTTATAAAAAATAAAAAAAAAATGGTGTGCTGCCACATAAAGCGGATCAAATGGGATTTTTAGAGTAGCTCTGTTAGTATCTTACAATTTTGAGTTTGTTTATCATGTCCAGTTGCCCATATTGCCCATCATTATGATTATAAATTAATTAATCTAGAATTGTGTAATGATTTTCACTGTGTACGAGCTCTCTTTTCTTTTTTGTCTGGTGGTCTGCAGTTTCACAGCTCCTTAGCACCGGCCGCGCCTCTGTGGGAGGTCACCACCAGACGAGTTTAATGCTCAAAGCATTTTCTACCATCTTACCCTCAGAGTGTTATTACTATGTAGGTAGTCAAGTACTCAGAGGAAAATTTCATGCACTGGGTGCGATTCAAACCAAACAACCAACTACGCTACCTGAATTACCAGAGCACCTAAACCACTTGACTACGAATGCATTTGATTATAATACTTAAATTTGCAATTTTTCGGTATTGAAAGGTCTCCAATAATACATGAGTTTCAGTAAGTAAAAACAGAAAATTTATAAACATGTATGACTTTTATATATTTATATGACTGAATTAGATATCTACAAATTTAATGTATAGTCAACATAAATTTCAGTTTTTCCTTTCGAAATCTTACAAGTCATCTATCTTCCTTTGTTTTTTTCTCTAAACCCTTTCTTTTCTCCTCTCTCTCCTCCCTCTTCTCTCTTCTTCCTCTCCTCTTTCCTCTTTTCCCCCTATCTTTCTTCTCCTCTCCTCTCTTTCATCTTCTCTCTCTACTCTCTTCTCTCCGCACTACCTTCTCACCTCTCTACCTCCCTTTCCCTATTCTCCTATTTTTACCTCCTTCTCTCACTCCTGATACCCCTTCTCCTTTCTTTCTCTCTTCTCTCTCTCTTTCCTCTCTACTCTTTCTCTCGCTCTATCTCTCTTCTCTCTCCCATCTCTCTCCTCTCCTTTCCTTCCTTCTCACTTAACCTTCTCTCCTCTTCTCTCCCCATTCCTCCTCTCCTCCCTCCTTCATTTTTCCTCCTCTCTACTCTATCCTCTTCCCCCTTCTTCCTCTCTCTCCTCTCTATCTCTTCCTCTCTCACTTTCTCTCTCTCTCTTCTCTCTTCTCTCTCTTCTCTCTTCTCCCTCTCTTCACTTTCTCTTTTTTCTACCTTTCCCTCCCTATTTCCCCTCTTATTTTTCCCTCCTCGCTCCTTCCACTCTATTTCTCTCCCCTCCTTTTTTTCTCCCTTCCCATCCTCTTCCTCTCTCCTTCTCTTCTCTCTTCTCTTTTTCCAACTTCTCACCTCCTTTTTTCCATTACTTTTCTTTCTCTCCTCCATCAACTCTCCTGTTTCTTTTTCGCATCCTATTTTTTTTCCTTCAGCATTAAACCATTTGATCTCAAAAACTTTTTTTTCTCCAGAACTTCTCACTGGTTCCTCGCACTAATTTAGAAACCGAGGTATTAAAATTTTAACATTAGCCAGACGAATATCCCTCATGTCGGGCTAAATGCTGTCCCGGTAGCTCAGTGGTAAAGGCGGCGCTCTGTGAATCCAGAGGTTGTGGATTCAAAACCCAGCCGGGACATGTCAAGTTATCCTCTCATTTGGGATAATTACCACGTAATAATATGTCTTGGTCTTACTGCTGGTGCTGGAGTAATGGGACTTTAGTAGTCCTTATCGGGCAGTATAGTTAAGGCAATATTATTAATCTTAAATAAAAATGTGTGCTGTGATTGGCTGAAGCTCCGACTTGAGGGCGAGTCTGTTTTAGGTATTTCATATTTAATCCTGTTTGTATTTATTTAAATTGCACAATATCATCCAGAGCAGAACAATAAGACACCGTGCCCATGACCCACACAAGTTAAAAGAAGGTAATGGGTCTAATTATGAAACAGGAAACATCAGCTGGCTCAGGCTATACTGCGCTGTGATTGGTTGAAATTCCAAATAGAGGGCATATTACGGGATTGTTTTTCACTTATATTAAATCTAATTCTGTTTCATAATGCAGGCCTAAGTCATGTTTCTTTTCGTAAAAAAGTGAAGTCAAATGTATAATAATCACTCGTACTTGATCATTGATCAATATCATTAGGTTTTGATTGATTGATTTGTACAACTGAAATGATCTTTAATCTGTATGACACACTGTCTTTTTCTTTGTATACGCGTTTTTCACATATCGGCCGAGGTGTTTGATTACTAGTCATACGGTTAAGGCGCTAATCTGGTAATCGAGTTAGCGCAGGGATTCGTTGGTTCAAAAACCATCATGCAGTAGATGAATTTTTCCTTATTTATTTGAGTATGCATGACCATTGACCACACATAATAATAAGACTTCCTCTGTAAATAAATATCATTAAAAAATAATAATAAGACTCTCAGGGTTAGGTGGTAGATTGTTATTATTACTATTAGGTCAACTCTCTCTATCTCTTTCTCTTTCTTTCTCGCTAGGTTTCTTTTTTATCGTCCAAAGACTCCTCCATCTGTCCTCCCAATAATTTATTGCAAGGCCGCCACTATGTGTTTTCTCTGCTGTACCATTTGCTTATGTGTGTGTGACCGATATTGTATACGTTGCCCTCTGACCTCATTTGTCTTTGTCTCTCTCTTTCTGTCTCTCTCTTTCTGTCTCCCTCTTTCTTCTTACTGTAGGAGGCTTCTAGTTTGACTGGACTATGGAGGCTTCTAGTTTGACTGGACTATGGAGGCTTCTAGTTTGACTGGACTATGGAGGCTTCTAGTTTGACTGGACTATGGAGGCTTCTAGTTTGACTGGACTATGGGAGGCTTCTAGTTTGACTGGACTATGGGAGGCTTCTAGTTTGACTGGACTATAGGAGGCTTCTAGTTTGACTGGACTAAAGGAGGTTTCTAGTTTGACTGGACTGTAGGAGGCTTCTAGTTTAACTGGACTGTAGGAGGCTCCTAGTTTGACTGGACTATAGGAGACTTCTAGATTGACTGGACTATAGGAGGCTCCTAGTTTTACTGGACTATGGAGGCTTCTAATTAGACTGGATTATAGGAGGCTTCTAGTTTGACTGGACTAAGGGAGGCTTCTAATTAGACTGGACTATGGGAGGCTTTTAGTTTTGACTGGACTATGGGAGGCTTCTAATTAGACTGGATTATAGGAGGCTTCTAGTTTGACTGGACTTTGGGAGGCTTCTAATAGTTTGACTGGACTATGGGAGGCTTCTAGTTTGACTGGACTATGAGAGGCTTCTAGTTTGACTGGACTATGGGAGGCTTCTAATTAGACTGGATTATAGGAGGCTTCTAGTTTGACTGGACTTTGGGAGGCTTCTAATAGTTTGACTGGACTATGGGAGGCTTCTAGTTTGACTGGACCATGAGAGGCTTCTAGTTTGACTGGACTATGGGAGGCTTCTAATTAGACTGGATTATAGGAGGCTTCTAGTTTGACTGGACTATGGGAGGCTTCTAATTAGACTGGATTATAGGAGGCTTCTAGTTTGACTGGACTATGGGAGGCTTCTAATTAGACTGGATTTTAGGAGGCTTTTAGTTTGACTGGACTATGGGAGGCTTCTAATTAGACTGGATTATAGGAGGCTTCTAGTTTGACTTGACTGTAGGAGGTTTCTAGTTTGACCGGACTATTATATTATAAGAGGCTTCTAGTTTGACTGGACTAAAGGAGGTTTCTAGTTTGACTGGACTGCAGGAGGCTTCTAGTTTAACTGGACTGTAGGAGGCTTCTAGTTTGACTGGACTATAGGAGGCTTCTACTTTGACTTGACTGTAGTGTAGAAGGTTTCTAGTTTGACCGGACTATTATATAAGAGGCTTCTAGTTTGACTGGACTGTAGGTGGCTTCTAGTTTGACTTGGCTGTAGGAGGCTTCTAGTTTGATTGGACTGTGAGAGGCTACTAGTTTGACTGGACTATGGGAGTCTTCTAGTTTGACTGGACTATGAGAGGCATCTAGTTTGACTGGACTATGGAGGCTTCTAGTTGACTGGACTATGACAGGCTTCTAGTTTGACTGGACTTTGGGAGGCTTCTAATAGTTTGACTGGACTATGGGAGGCTTCTAGTTTGACTGGACTATGAGAGGCTTCTAGTTTGACTGGAATATGGAGGCTTCTAATTAGACTGGATTATAGGAGGCTTCTAGTTTGACTGGACTATGGGAGGCTTCTAATTAGACTGGATTATAGGAGGCTTCTAGTTTGACTGGACTATGGGAGGCTTCTAATTAGACTGGATTTTAGGAGGCTTTTAGTTTGACTGGACTATGGGAGGCTTCTAATTAGACTGGATTATAGGAGGACTCTAATTAGACTGGATTATAGGAGGCTTCTAGTTTGACTGGACTATGGGAGGCTTCTAATTAGACTGGATTATAGGAGGCTTCTACTTTGACTGGACTATGGGAGGCTTCTAATTAGACTGGATTTTAGGAGGCTTTTAGTTTGACTGGACTATGGGAGGCTTCTAATTAGACTGGATTATAGGAGGCTTCTAGTTTGACTTGACTGTAGGAGGTTTCTAGTTTGACCGGACTATTATATTATAAGAGGCTTCTAATTTAACTGGACTGTAGGAGGCTTCTAGTTTGACTGGACTATAGGAGGCTTCTACTTTGACTTGACTGTAGTGTAGAAGGTTTCTAGTTTGACCGGACTATTATATAAGAGGCTTCTAGTTTGACTGGACTGTAGGTGGCTTCTAGTTTGACTTGGCTGTAGGAGGCTTCTAGTTTGATTGGACTGTGAGAGGCTACTAGTTTGACTGGACTATGGGAGTCTTCTAGTTTGACTGGACTATGAGAGGCATCTAGTTTGACTGGACTATGGGAGGCTTCTAGTTTGACTGGACTATGACAGGCTTCTAGTTTGACTGGACTATGGGAGGCATCTAGTTTGACTGGACTATGGGAGGCTTCTAGTTTGACTGGACTATGACAGGCTACTAGTTTGACTGGACTATGGGAGTCTTCTAGTTTGACTGGACTATGAGAGGCATCTAGTTTGACTGGACTATGGGAGGCTTCTAGTTTGACTGGACTATGACAGGCTACTAGTTTGACTGGACTATGGGAGTCTTCTAGTTTGACTGGACTATGAGAGGCATCTAGTTTGACTGGACTATGGGAGGCTTCTAGTTTGACTGGACTATGACAGGCTTCTAGTTTGACTGGACTATGACAGGCTACTAGTTTGACTGGACTATGGGAGTCTTCTAGTTTGACTGGACTATGAGAGGCATCTAGTTTGACTGGACTATGGGAGGCTTCTAGTTTGACTGGACTATGACAGGCTACTAGTTTGACTGGACTATGGGAGTCTTCTAGTTTGACTGGACTATGGGAGGCATCTAGTTTGACTGGACTATGGGAGTCTTCTAGTTTGACTGGACTATGAGAGGCATCTAGTTTGACTGGACTATGGGAGGCTTCTAGTTTGACTGGACTATGACAGGCTACTAGTTTGACTGGACTATGGGAGTCTTCTAGTTTGACTGGACTATAAGAGGCATCTAGTTTGACTGGACTATGGGAGGCTTCTAGTTTGACTGGACTATGACAGGCTTCTAGTTTGACTGGACTATGGGAGGCTTCTAGTTTGACTGGACTATGGGAGGCTTCTAGTTTGACTGGACTATGGGAGGCTTCTAGTTCGACTGGACTGTAGGAGGCTTCTATTTTGATTGGATTGTGAGAGGCTACTAGTTTGACTGGACTATGGGAGGCTTCTAGTTTGACTGGACTATGGGAGGCTTCTAGTTTGATTAGACTGTAGGAGGCTTCTAGTTTGACTGGACTGTAGAAGGCTTCTAGTTTGACTGGACTATGGGAGGCTTCTAGTTTGATTAGACTGTAGGAGGCTTCTAGTTTGACTGGACTGTAGAAGGCTTCTAGTTTGACTGGACTATGGAGGCTTCTAGTTTGATTAGACTGTAGGAGGCTTCTAGTTTGACTGGACTGTAGGAGGCTTCTAGTTTAACTGGACTGTAGGAGGCTTCTAGTTTGACTGGACTATGGGAGGCTTCTAGTTCGACTGGACTATGGGAGGCTTCTAGTTTGACTGGACTGTAGGAGGCTTCTAGTTTGACTGGACTGTAGGAGGCTTCTAGTTTGACTTGACTGTAGGAGGCTTCTAGTTTGACTGGACTGTGAGAGGCTTCTAGTTTGACTGGACTGTAGGTGGCTTCTAGTTTGACTGGACTGTAGGAGGCTTCTAGTTTGACTTGGCTGTAGGAGGCTTCTAGTTTGATTGGACTATGACAGGCTTCTAGTTTGACTGGACTGTAGAAGGCTTCTAGTTTGACTGGACTGTAGGAGGCTTCTATTTTGACTGGACTATGGGAGGCTTCTAGTTTGACTGGACTAGGGAGGCTTCTAGTTTGACTGGACTATGGGAGGCTTCTAGTTTGACTGGACTATGGGAGGCTTCTAGTTTGACTGGACTGTAGGAGCCTTCTAGTTTGACTGGACTATGGAGGCTCAGTTGCTACTAGGCTTAGTTGACTGGACTATGGAGCTTCTAGTTTGACTGGACTTGGAGCTTCTAGTTTGACTGGACTATGGGAGGCCTTTTCTCAGTTATTGACTGGACTATAGGAGGAGAACCAGCAGTGATAGCAACATTTGGCTTCTAATCCAATGCACTTGTAGATAAAAAGTAAGTCAAGTGCTCTGTATATCATATTACATTAGACCCTCCTCTTTCTCTCTCTCCCACAATTTCTCTTCCGTATTTCCCTCTCCCCTTCCCCTCACTTCCCCTCCATTCCCTTCCTCACCCTATCTCTCTTTTGTCTTAATCTCTCTCTTTTTCTCTCTCTACCTCTTTCTTACTCTCTCTCTTTTTCACGTTTTCTCTCTCTCTCTCTCTCTTCTCTCTCCTCTTTCTTACTCTCTCTCTTTTTTCCGTTTGCTCTCTCTCTCTCTCTCTCTATCTATCTATCTCTCTCGTGATTTTTATTACTTTTTATGATGAAAATATGTATTTTTATATTATTATATCTTTGTTTTTATTATCATTCTCCTCCGTCTTCTTTGTTGCTATATCTCTCTCTCTCTCTTTCACCCCCTCCTATTCCTAAATCTCTCTCCCCAATATTTATCGTAGTTCTCAATTTTTTTTTCTCTCTCTCTCTCTTTCTCCTTCTTTAGTCTCCATTCTGTCTATGTAACTATTCATCTAGTATTTTATATTCTACAGGGTGTGTCAACAGCAGTAGACTTTACAGAAAGTGCAAGAACTTCTTCTAGCTTATGGGAATTTTTTTTCAATGGCACTCTTAATGAACTCGATATTTATTACATAAAACATTTCATCGAAAACTCCAGTTTTTGGAATTGCTCTCAAAAATGAAGCAGCGCTTCCCCTCAGGATTGCTAAACCAATTCTGTGCATAAAGAAGAAACTTGATCTGGGATCTCCAGTTTTCGCAGCAAGGCGTTCGACGATACTGGGAATAATTTTCGCAAAAGTTAATTCTGAACCTACTTTTCTGAAAAAATAGGTAGATACCAAATTAATGCATGTTTGGTCTGAAAATATTTTTTTTCCTTCATACCAAATCATGCATATAAACCGATTTTTTCCTCTTGATATCGAATTACTAATAAAAAAATTCTGGGTCTAGACCAGGTAAGGCCGACGAGAAAATGTTGTGTGGGTACTGAAGTGAGATTTATAGAATCGTACTTTCTGTATCAAAGAGTTTGTTTACCATGCCAATCATAATATTTATGCATTATTTATTGTAGAAATATGTGATAATTCATTGTGTACGAGCTAGGACTTGAGAAAATCCTCTCTTTTTCTTTTTCGTCTGGGGGTGCTGCAATTGTCCGGACCACGTCTGGTCAAGACAATTAAAAAAAAAAAATAAAAAATACTCGAGATAGAAATTTACTTCGATGTAAACCACGTCCTTCCTAGAGAAATAGTTGAGAAACAATAATCAGACCAGTGCATGCACCATTCGACCACCCTGTATAATATGTTCCACATCCCATGTGGTCTCCGTACAGTATCTTCATAATAATATTATCCTCTCTCCATTTGTCTTCTCCAATCTCTAGATCTATATACTTAACAACTATGTACTCATGTATGTACATATAGATTTTATCTATGAGTCTTGCGTATCTATGTACCTTCAATAAGTTCTTACATATAAATATATGTAATGAAATAGGTATAATATAAATGTAACTCACAGACCTCAGTAGCTTGATCGATAATGCAGCGGGCTTGTAACCTGGAGGTCGGTGGTTCAAGTCCCGGTTCAGCGTAGATTTAGTAAAGCGAGTTTTAATAGTTGTGATATCACGATGGTGATTAACACAAATATGATAACTTTTCTTCTTTCTTCATATAAATATATGTAATAAAATTATGTATGTATATAATATGTATGTAATCTATGTACGCACATATCTATGTGATGACACACATATACTGCTTTCTTCCATCGTACTAGTTCAGCGGTTTCAATTCAAAGCTGTTTCACACGTGACAAATACAATTATAGTAATGTATGTCACATTTGTCACACTCCCTGTGACGTACATTACTTTTCATTAGACCTGAAGTTGCTTCAACTGAGTTTGCAAACAGTAACAATTTTATCTCCGATACTTTCGTAAAACCTGGGTTCGAATACCGGCGGGATTGAATTTTTTACGATTCTGTAGTTTGGATGTCGGGGTCTACCCTAGCCTCGTGAGGACAATTGAGTTGTAGAGTCCAGACCAGTGGTGTCATTACAAGATTGGTATTGGAATATGATGGTAATAGATTCGGGAGGTGTGTGAAATAAATAACTATAAACATTAATACGTAAGTCTGGCTTGGGGGACTATAAATAGGGAGTAGACCAGCATTGGCGTGGTTCTGGGGGCCTTTGTCAATTATTAGCCTCCTGATAAAGACAATGGTAGAAGTGCTGAGTCATTCCACCACTGTCTGGCTACCATCGTTCACGATGACGCCACCCTATGATGATTAATACGTAAATTTAAAACTTATAACTGACAAGCAAGATTTAGTCAGAGAAATTAAACTGAGTGAAATCAAAAGTAGTAATGATGAAATAGATGTTTTTACCCGAAAAAATACATCTTAGCCAAAATTTCAGAATACAACAGGCATTAAAAAAAAAGATGAGGTATCTCGCTTGCCATGCAGAAGGTTCCGGGTTCGTGGGTGTTCGAACCCGGAACCTTCTGCATGGCAAGCGAGTGCTTAACAACTGAGCCATTCGTGCGCTCTATTCTCGTAATATTGATGACTAGCCGTTTGCCCGTGCTTTGCAACGGGACTAAATTTCAAATTAACTAAGGCATGGCCGTACTGCTGGACAGCAATGTCTTTTTGAACTTTTTATAATTTTTCTGGACAAAGCAATAATGGTTTTGGGGGGGTCAATTCTGAGACATTTTTCGCTATCTCTTACCGTTTTGGCTAAACAACTCCGGACAAACAAACAAACATAGGTAGTCCTTTTTTCTGTTTTATATAATTATAGGGATGCTTACTGAAAATTGTGACATAAAACACGAAGCTTTTTATTTTTATACTTTGTAAGCTGAAAGGACCTCAGTAGCTTCATATATTAGGTCGGTGGTTCGAGTCCCAAGTTCAGCAAAGATTTAGCAGCGTCAGATTAAGTATTTATGACATCAAGAAAGTGATGATAACAACAACAATCTTGGAATGTTTTTAACAATAAAATGTTGTTCATGAGGAGAAAGAAAGAAATTAAGGGATGAAGTAAAAATTAGTGACATAAGGAGATAATGGTAGACAAGCAAGTACATTGGAAGTGGCAGAGAGAGAGAGAGAGAGAGAGAAAAGAGAAAGAGAGAGAGAGAGAGAGAGAGAGAGAGAGAGAGAGAGAGTTAGAGAGATACAGAGAGTCATAAAAGCACTAATGTTGCTTTAAACAGCATGCTGATACAAGGCTAATGTTTCATTCAGTTCTTTTCAGAGAGAGAGAGAGAGACAGAAATAGTGGGATAAGGATAGAGAGATAGACATAAAAACACAAATGCTGCTTCAAACAGTATGCTGATGCAACGTTAGACAATCTCAGTTATTTTCAGAGAGAGAGAGAGAGAGATACAAATAGTGGGAAGAAGATAGAGAGATAGACATACAAAACACAAATGCTGCTTCAAACAGTATGCTAATGCAACGTTAGAAAGTTTCAATCAGTTATTTTCAGAGAGAGAGAGAGATATACAAATAGTGGAAAGAGGATAGACATAAAAACACAATTGATGCTTCAAACAGTATGCTGAAGCAACGTTAGAAAGTTTCAGTCAGTTATTTTCAGAGAGAGAGAGAGAGAGAGAGAGATAAATACAAATAGTGTGAAGAGGATATATATGTAGATATGGAGATAACCACAGAAATGCTGCTTCAAATAGTATGCTGATTTAAATCTAGTATGTTTCAATCAGTTCTTTTCAGAGAATAGAGAGAGAGAGAGCGGGAACCGGATAGACATAGAACACAAATGCTGCTTCAAGCAGCATGCTGATGCAAGACAAGCAGTTTCCTCAGTATGCCCCGGACGTGCACATGTCTTACACACCAGATTTTCCTTCAGCATTATGGTAATGTTGTAGTTCTTCTTTTACTCTTCCGCCATTATTATAATTCACTCTGTAACCTCCACTTGATACCAAGTGGGTGATTTGGTGAGCTCTACCTGAGCATTACAGACAACGGTGTAGCTAAGGGTTGGGAATTTTCATTTATTTTATGAACGCCTTAGAGTGTTCAACCCGCCAAAAAAAAAAAAAAAAAAGTCAAACAAAAAATTAAATTTTCGAGCAATTAAATTTGAAGAAAATCCTGGATTTTTTTATTATTATGAATTTGTAGATGCAGTGAGACTCTGAGACAGAGGGAAACGTAGTCGTAAGAGGGTAATTTATACCTTCTTACGTGGTTTTTATCCTAAAAATATATATATTTTTTAAAAAACATCCATGTCATTTATGTTATGTAACAGAACTGCTAGTTGTAATCCTTACTCTGTCTACTTAGGACTTACTTTATTATTGAAGAGTAGAAGTTTCTTAAATGTAAGCTCTTACTAAGAGGCACTCTAAATTGAGAGAAAAGATTTAATTATTTATGGCTGAAACTTTCTCCTGTCCCTCTTAAGGTCTAGTTGAGTGGCTCTGTGTTGGCATAGCTTATACATACATAAATTTATTTATGCATTACTTATGTGGCGTTATTAACATTTTGTCAAGAAGCCAAGAACATTCTTGGCGCCCTTGCAATTTACATAAGCACTCTTCCTAATATACTTAGTTGACTAACAGTAAATAATATAAATAAATATTGTAATATAAAAGTACATAAATATTATAATATTATGTAGTCATTATGATGTAACTTATTAGCTATGATCCGGCAAAGATTGTCCAGTTGCTAAGCAACGTTCAGCTTGGTGGTGAGATTCATTGGCGCCCGTCTTGAATTTGAATCTAATGTGGAAAGCATGCCTATCTATTTTTACAACTATAATATAAGTATGTTTTTTTTCTTGTCTTTTTTCCTTTCTCCTTATTGTTCATTCTTCATATACCCCCTTCTAATTTCCATACCCATTCATATTTTTTTTCTTTAATTTGGGTACTACGTCGCTTTCAACAGACGGGTTGTGTTACCTTCAATTCGCAGGAAACACACAAACCTCTATCCATGCCAACATCAAGAGGTCTTCAAGGGAGGGAGGGGGGATGGGTGGGAGAAAAGGGATACCAGAAATTTTGAGAACCCCTGACCTCTAATAAAAAATTGACAGCACCTAACGACATGGGTAGAGAGCTCCCTATGCTCAGAGCCCAGGCAACTTTCCCGAGGCAAGATTCTAATATGTACTTGGATTTTATCTTTTGAACTTTTACACTTTTTTTTCTTTTTTAAGCAGAAGTTGCGGTTGTAGAGTTTTTCCTCCTCGGATACAAAAGACTCCGACCCCAATGAAAGTTAATAGCATGGAAGCCATTGGAAGCTGTAAAAGTCCCAGGGGTTCCCAACCTAGGGAGCATGATGGGTACTCGTACAGTAGTGGCATTTTGCTGCAAGTCTTACTTTTTACTACTTTCCTTATCCTACAGTAAGAAGTATGTGTCGTCACAAATTCAACCAACCCAGTTTTCACATTTCTGAACGAATCATAGCCTCAGGATACCAAAAAAGTTGTTTTCAGCTATTGATCCGTGTTTGTCCTTGTGTGTCAGTAAACACGATATCTCGAGAATGGTAAGAGCTAGAGACGTGAAATTTCATGTGGAAGTTGATTATATGTATATACCACACTAACTAATCACGAAACTTTTAATTGGCTGCACGGAGTGCGGCCATAGGACCTCAAAAACCGGGTGTAAGGGCCGTTCCTTTGGATTAATTAAAGAAGCAAAAAATAGAGATAAAAAATAATAGGAATTTACGTTGATCATATTTTTGATATATTGAACTTTTTGGAAGCCGGGCCAAATATACAAGTATATTGGGAGCTCCCGCTTGAATCAACTTTTTTATTATTCATTTTAGATGGGGTTTGTGACATATCACATATCAAATCCAATGATCGCCCCCAGGATACATGCAGCATTACCCTGCAGAATGGCCAGACTAATTCTCTCGGCAAGAAATTGTTTAGGTAGGGGTGGTACATCTAAACATTTCTCATCGAGTTTCTTGAAATAGATAAATGAAATACTGGGACAAAATTCAAAAAAGTTTGTGTAACACTGTCAGACATGTTTCAGTTGGAAACAAATATAAGCCAAAAGGGTTTTTTTATGTCAGTTATATGGAAATAGCTTGTGTCTTTTATAATCCCGAGAAAAAACGCAAACTCCCCTCAGGTTTTAAGCTATACGTTTGATTTTTTTGAATTTTTTTATTTTATTATTATTAATTAATACATTCCTATGATCATACCAATGAATCTCTAGAAACCATTAATTAATTCCCCCGAGAAATATGTCGAAAGAGATGTGTACAAATAATGCACGCCATTAACTAATGAACCCAAGTTAGAATACATCAAGGATCGGTTTTAGGTCCTCTTTTATTTCAACTTACTGTGTATTTATATATAATCAAGCAAAACGGTCGTTTCGCGGAGAACGACTCCCAGCAGTGCCGGATTAAGGCTGGGCGGGGCCCTTGGCATTTCAAGGAGCGGAGCCCCAAAGTTTTACCAAAGTATTTGACTAAAATACTACTTTTAAAACCTTGAAATCGAAGCCAAGTGTTCTGACTGAACACCGATCCAAAACCACTTTTGTAGCACCGCAGGCAACATTTTTTCGAAAAATATTAGAATTATCTGAATATGTATTATAAAAAGAATATGTGTAGAAAGATGTCATTAGTTAAGATGTGTAGAAAGTAAATCACCAATTACTATAGAGTCAATATTTTATAAAAACGAATACGATATTTCCGTTAACAAATAGTTATGTTTCTTTCTTTGTGTAATATAGGGCGTCTTTCACACTTTGTGTAATATAGGGCGTCTTTCACACTTGGGCCGAGGTGTTTGATTAGATACACTGGGAATTGTAGATAGCCCCATTTTAAATGAGTGGTATTTATTGCACAGATATTCTAGGAATTGTAGATAGTCCCATTTTAAATGAGTAGTTTTATTTCATATACAAGTCTAGGAATTGTAGATAGTCCCATTCAAATCACTGCTTTTATTTATAGATATTCTAGGAATTGTAGATAGTCCCATTTAAATGAGTGGTTTTATTTGATAGATAGTCTAGGAATTGTAGATAGTCCCATTTAAATCAGTGGTTTTATTTGATAGATATTCTAGGAATTGTAGATAGTCCCATTTAAATGAGTGGTTTAATTTGATAGATATTCTAGGAATTGTAGATAGTCCCATTTTAAATGAGTAGTTTTTATTTCAACATGAACTATTGGACATACAACTAATTCATAGACTTTGTGAAGTGAATGTCCTATAGTTTTTATTCCTAGATTAATCCTAAATTGTTTTAATGTATGAATTAAAACATAAATAACAATTAGTTATAATTAATACTGTCCTTATTTCTCATTTCAATTTAATATATAAATTGAATTTTCATTGGAAGCTTTATCAACAATGGACTACTCATGTGGTTGGTGTTGACAACAAAGGCCTTCATGGTATGACGAAACCCTAATACTAATATAATACGTACTGCATAATTAACATAATACGTATAAGTAGGAGTACTATTGTTTATTATATGTGGCTATCCCACAAAAACAAATGTGTGAAAAAAGACGCCAAGTTCCTATGCCAAAAAGATCTTTGTGAATTTTATCAAAATCTGCCAAATCACAATAAAAATATTTATAATATTATTATTGGCAAAACAATATTCATTACAACTAAATAAAGTGACAAAGAAACTTAATTGAAAGGGTGCTCACCCGATTACCCCAGGGAGAGAGAACAGACATCTCTTCCTACCACAAATGAGAGAGCAGGGACATTAAAACACATCCCAACACACTAAGAGAGTTTTTGTCCCTTTGTCTTGTGGTTGGTGGGAGTAATAAGAAGCAATTAGCAAAGATATAGGGGGTAAAAACAACTCGAATAATTATTTCGTGTAAATATGTAATTATAGTATTTTATACACAGTGCATGTGTGCGTAGGCTGGAACTTGGCCTGGCGCACTGCCGTGTACCTAGATAACGTTCTCTTCTGTTCAAGCGAGAGTAAATTATTGATGAAATTAATTTGTATGATAGCGAAATGGAGGGGGTGTCGAAATCAGATAATTTTAATAATAATAATAATAATAGGTTTTACTTGCGAGAAATTTCTAATATTAGAAATCCGAAGTATTGTGTTCGTTTTTGTAAAAATGAATAAATATTTTTATCCTCCGTTTTCATTTTTGTTCATATAATTCTTTCATAACCTCTTGAGCAACTTTGATATTTTGTCTGTCTGTCAGTCTGTCGGTCTCATACATTCCCTGTAACACGCAAATCTCAAACCTTGTCTACTGAACAGATTCCGACGAAATTTTGTACATATAGGCGTATTGTAGATGGTCCCATTTTCAATTCATTTACTTCCCACTAGCGGTTCTTGGTGATAGAGACCACGCGCCTGACCACTATCTTTTTACTTATTTTCTTTTTACTTTTTTCTTTTTACATAAATATATATCTCCTGAACGGTACACGGAACTTTGATGAAATTTTTATGTAAATGCGTAATAGCGTTTCACATAGTGCATTGATAATTAATTTGAAATATTTTTTGATTGAGCTCTGCTATTTAAGAAAATCCGAAATTTTTGACAGATAAGGTGCACGTTTGTTTGTAAGGTCTAGAATCTAGGGAACACGGCATTCCACCATATAAAATAATTTTGAAGAGAATCGATTGAGAACTTTTGTAAATACAAGTGATTCAGTCAAAGTCATAAAAGTTGAAAATTTTGATTTCCATTCACTTTTTAATTTGGGTCCTCATTTAGATAGATAATCAGGACGAGGGTTTACGCTTAATTTGTTGGGAATCGTACCAGCTATACCACATTAACCTCACTCAGCCTAGGTAGGGCCAGAAATGCCAGACTCGCGCTTTTGGAGGGAACAGAATTTCCTTCAAAAAGTCTGTCCAAACCAGGGATCGAACTCAGGATCTCTGGACCACGAGCAGTAGTCTCAACCGTCACAACCCAGAGTAGCAACCGTAATTATTTATCTTTCTTTATACAACTAGCTGTCTGACCGCACTTCGAGACGGGACTAGACTTAATTAAGACACACATTAACGTAACATTATACTCAAACACAGAACTGAAGAGTCATTAACAGAAATGAACTGAAGATACTGAATTTATTATTTATAAATAGTGAGAGCAAAATATTTTATTTCGGAACCACTGACCAACTATAAGTGAAGGTTCATGTCTATGGCAACAAACACACACACACATATATAATATATACAATTATACAAGCACACAAGTACACACACACACACTGGTGTAAATCAATTACACATGTACCGAAGTCTCAGCTTACCTTCAATGTTAAGAAACGCCGAGAAAAACGAGATGTAAAAATGTTTCGCGAACTTCAGTGAAACATTTGTAAATATTATTTTTTTCACTAAATAGGTAAGTAGGTAGATTGTAGGTAGGTAATTGGAAAAAATAACTTACCTGTCCAAACCTCTAGTGTAAATCTTCGTTTTACAAAGAGGTGTATGCAGACAATAAAGACCCAGAAAAACTAGAGCAAAATATCCAGGAACTATTTTTCGCAAGAAATTTAATTTCGCCCAAAGAAATTACGAAAAAAAAAACACTTGGCGCGACCTCTTTTTGAAAAATTCAAAATGCAACTGACTTTTTCTCCCATTTCATCTGTCTTGTTCTCTTTTCTCTCTTTCGGTCCTTCCTTCTCCCTCTCTCTCACTCTCCCTCTCTATCTACTCTCTCCCCTCCTTCTCTATCTTACTTCTCTCTCTCTGCCTTTTTCTTTATCTAATACTCTCCCTCTCTCTTTTTCGGTTCCGCATTATCTCTCCCTCTAACCCTCTATTCTTCTTTCTCTCTCTATCTCAACCTCTTTCCTCCTAGTTCCCTCTCTTCTCTTCCATCTATTTATAGGTATATCTCTTTCCCTCCTTATTCTTTCCTTTTCTTGTTCTCTCTCTCTCTCACTTTCCCTCTTGTTTTCAAAGTCAAGTATAGGGAATAAAATTCCTACCGTTGAAACATCTTTTTTTTATTTTCTCCAGAGAATTCTTGCTGGAATATAGCGATTTTCTAAATATTGGTAGAGAGAGGGGGTAGAGATTGAGAGGTACAAAGAGTGATAGAGATTGAGAGGGAGAGAGTGAGATAGAGATTGTGAGGTACAGAGAGAGGTAGATAGAGCTTGAAAGATAGACATAGTGCAGAGATTGAGAGAGAGAAAGAACGATAGAGATTGAGAGGTATGGAGATTGGGGTAGATATTGAAAGAGAGAGAAAGGGCGATAAAGATTGAGATGCATGGAGATTGGGGTAGAGAGTGAGAGAGAGAAAGGATGATAGAGATTGCGAGGTATGGAGATTGGAGTAGAGATTGAGAGAAAGAAAGAGGCATAGAGATTGAGGGGTATAGAGATGAAGTAGAGATACCGTGGTAGATATAGGGGGAAGTGTAAATATTCAGAATGAGAGAGGGATCTAAAGATTGGTGATAAAAGAGATATATTAGATTTTTATCAAAAATGATGGAGATAGAATAGGATAATTTTTTTAGGTTCACTTAGGAATAAGGGAAAGATAGGTTCACTTATAAGCTCACTTAGAAATAGGGAAAAGATAGGTTCACTTATAAGTTCACTTAAGAATTGGGGAAAGATAGGTTCACTTAGGAATAGGGGAAAGATAGGTTCACTTATAAGTTCACTTAGGAATAGGGGAAAGATAGGTTCACTTTGGAATAGGGGAAAGATAAGTTCACTAATAGGTTCACTTAGGAATAGGGGAAAGATAGGTTCACTTAGGAATAGGGGAAAGATGGGTTCACTTAAGAATAGGAGAGAGAAACAATTAAAATTTATTATTTTAACGGACTGCTACAAAATTGTAATATAATATGATTAGTTATGAAAATGTAGAGAAAATGATATTATCAACAAAGGATGTAAAGAAAGAGAGATGGATGCAGTGATATAATGAGAAAAGAAGAGAGAGGGAATAATCGAATATGAAAGAAGAAAGATTTTAAGTAGAATTAGCAAGACATGGACAAACTCAATAGCGGGAAATAAATGCAAAAGACTAATGGAAATGGAAAAATATATATCTTAAGAAAAAAAAATCCAAAGGCCGATTTATACAGTCAAAAAGAAAGAGAGGAATTGAGAAGAAGAGAAAAAGATCAAAGAAAAGAGATGGTTGAGAACAGTTTTAGCAGGGAAGAGAGAGAGAGGAAGTTGGAGGAGAAAGAGAAAAAAAGACAGAGAAGTCGGGAGAGAAAGAGATAAGTTGGAAGAGTGAGAGAGAGATAGAGAATTTTGAGGAGGAAGAGATGACAAACACACCAAACTTTTGCTTTCTAAAATCTATGTACCTACGCGTGAAATATTTTCTGTAACAGAAAATATTTTCCTTTAGGACTATTGTGCGATTTTTGAAATAATTTTGTTGTTTTCTTGCATAAAACTAGAAACTTGACAGATTTATCGGTACCATTGTGTTTCTCAGAATCCCACTTTGGGGCCCGCCCCTTTTGGTCCATATTTTTGAACTTTTTTTCAGTCAGTGCACATCTACAATATTACGATACCTATGTGTGTAAAACTATAAACGAACTTTCACCTACAAATCGTCAGGTAGTTACTGGGGCTGACAAAAAATTATCTTATTAATAATGAAAAAAGAAAAACATGAATATTTTTCTGTGATTTTGTTATGAAACTTTTCGAGTATTCGCGAGAGGGTCGTTGTGACGTCATGGAGTAAAAAATACTGTGAAACCATATTCTTTTGTCACGAAATAATCGGTTTTAAGACGAAAAAATACATACAAACTATATTTACCGCTATAAAAGCATTGTAGTTTCTGAGAGGCAATCTTCAGCGAAACGCCCGTTTCGCTTGATATACATGCATTGAGTGTAGGGAATTGTAACAGATGGGTAAGATAGTACCTATCTATTCTCAGTATTCATTTTATGAAAAAAACATGCAAGTCACAGACAAGGAATATTTTACATTTTATAAAGTCATATTTTACCTTTTTAACTTTCAAGCTATACTTACTTGATCGATAAGGCGGCGGACTTGAAAAATGAAGGTTGGTGGTGGTTCAAGTCCCGCTTTCAGCAATTTAGTGAAGCGAGTTTGAGTATTTGTGATCCTGTATCCTGAATAATATGGCGTCTTCCCTGATCTATATTAAATGTTAAAAAAAATATTACACTCCAAAGTTGGTGGTGCTGGCACAGTGGAGTCCCCCCCTGGTGTTGCTCTGTTCACAATGTGGGGAGGCTTTTAGTTAGTGGAGTTGATTGTCCACCATATTCTCTCCCGTGGTCATTCCTCTTGGTGGTCCCGTCATTAATCAAATGGGAAACACTTTAGGGTTTGGAGTTTTGGAATGGTTCCAATCGGTTACTTTTGCACTTTGTGAACTGTGCTCACAGGCATTGTCTTTATGAGAATTTCGACCTGTGAGGACTGATAGCAGATGTTACCGTCCAGGCGATGGGATTATTATTATTATTTTACACTTTATTAATATGGATATATTTATACAACACAGATAGTTACAAATTAATATAGAATATAAGAAGAAGTAAAAGGAGAAATCTATCTTATAAAAGAGAGTTTCACTCACTGACTGACTCACTCACTGATTCATCACTGTTTCTCCGAACTGGTAAGTCCTAGGAAGCTGAAATTTGGTAGGTAGCTTTGTCTTATAGTCTAAATGTGCAATAAGACGGGATTTTTCGAAATTCCCACTACAACACCTGCCATTGGCGAAAAAAGATTTTTTCCTTTGCGGGCCATGCCTCGTCCCGCAAAGCGAGCGACAGCCCGCTAGTATATACATAATTGTGTCCTAACTTAAGGGTGGGGTTATTGCCTTTGTAAGTCTCTTCCACCCAACCCTTCTTAAGAAGGGATTGTCCACCCCTAGGCCATTGTTTATATTAAGTATATCTATATTTTTTATCATTATTATTATTACTACTATTTTTACTTTCTCAATTATGCTGTCATTATATTATAAACGGTCCCCAATGCATTTCTAAAGTACATACATATTAATATTTTCCTCACGGCACAAGAAATTACATGGAAGTAATTTCGATTTGGAAACGAGAAAGTGTAATTTAGTTTTGTATCAAATTAGGTTATTTATTTTTGTGTTTTGTCATAGTATTACTATTAATAATTATTAGAACAATAAATACTATTGTTATACAAAACTTTGTAAGGAGAAAAATAGGTAAATAAATAAAATAAATAAATAAATAAATATTGTTATTTGTATTTTGGGAATATTACAAGGGTTGGCATATTGACATACATTTTATGAGAAGTGAGAAGAAAAAATTGTACCAAACAGAGTGGAAAAATCCAAAAAATATGAAACTTAAGTATGCACCTATTAAAATTAAATAAGGAAAAAATATTCTTTTTTTAGAAAGCAATATAAGAAACTTGAGGTTGAAGAAGTAAATGGATAGTTCCAAATTAGGAGGGTGGTTGAACCCTCACTTATACAATCTAATTTCCTTATTCATAGAGTAGGAAACATAAGAATGTACACATTAGAATTAAAAGATATAAGAAATGTGGAAGCAAAAAAAGTAATAATTCCAAATTAGTGGGGAGGTCGAGCCCCCCAGTTAAAGTATCTAGTTATTACTCTTATTCATGAAGTAAGCAAGTTAATAATGAACCTATTAAAATTTAAAATCAAAGAATATCAGAGAGAAAGAAGGTTATTTATTACTATCAAGCTAGCGGAAAGTCCAAATTATGGGGGAGGTTGAACCCCCCACTTAAACTATCTGTTATTAATCTTATTCATTTAGAATGAAAGCTCGTATTTTCATAGCTTCTGTCATGAACTGGTGAATGTTGTACAGCTTGTTCTTGTCAGCCTCCTTCACCAAGTTTACTACTGATCTGTCTGGTTGTAGATATTGGCTGAGGTAAACCGCTCTGGCGTCTCTGTACATGGGACACTCGACTAGCAGATGATGCAGTGTTTCTGGAACCACCAGGTTACAGAGAGTGCATACTTCTTCAGGCTTCCAACTGTATACATAACCTTTGATATTCACGTATATCTGGTACTTTCCTGCTGTTCTTAGCTGACTAAAGGTTCTTTTGATATGAATTGGACAGTCTATGGTTAAGTACCTTTTTAGATCGTGATTACAGCTGATGAATTTGAATGACTCACTATAACTTGATTGCTGACATCTGAGTTCGTCTTCCATCACATATTTTTGGAAATAGAAGTCAAGGATTGAATCGATTTCCTCTTTCAGAAGATCTGGGTCTTGAGTTGTCCAAACGTTAGTTTTTCCAGCTTCTTGTAATATATTGTATATTTGTGTCACCCAATTGAATTTTTTATCAGGGTTGGCCTCGTGCTTTGTTTTCAAACTATTGTAGCATATTTTTGCATATCTGTGTTCGTCCATCTGTAATAATTTTAGCCACCAGACGAGAGTTTGTTTTATGACCCAGTAAGCCACTTTTTTAACACCAAGTTCGGTTCTTACCATGTAGCCTGGAGTAGACCTAGAAATTTGCATGATAATTTTGTAAAAGCACATCTGACTACTTTCCAGTTCCTCCATATACCTATGTGCCCATACTTCTGCACCATATAACAATGTTGATTTGGCTATTGTGTCAAACATGTGTATTTTCATTGTCCAGTCCTGCGCTCTTGATTTTATTAGAGTACTTATAACGCTAGAGCTTGCTATACTGGCTTTTGCTTTAGCATGTTTTGCTGCATGAAGGTATAAACCCGACGAAGAAAACATCACTCCAAGGTAACAGAAGGTATTTTTTGTTTCAATTTCTTGTGTTTTATAGTGGAATATGTCCTGTGCGCTCTTTCTGCCTTGCTTGAAGACTACTATTTTACTTTTGTTTACATTTACTGAGAGTCCATTTTCATCGCAATATAACTCCAGGAGCTCCAGCATTTTTTGCATTTGTATTCTACCATCAGATAGCAACACTAAGTCGTCAGCGTACATAAGCAGAAGGATGTCTTTAATCTGACTCACACTTACACCTACTATTCCTCTGGCTCTGAAAAAATCTTCGAGATCCGCTATGTAAAGTATAAACAGTAGTGCTGATAGAGGATCACCTTCCAATACCCCAGCGGTGACTCTGACCTCTTCAGTGTACTGGTTATGAATTTTTATTCTGGCTCTCGAGTAATTGTAAAGGCTAGCTATAACACGTATTATGTTTCCACTTAGTCCAAGCTGGAATAATTTTTTCCACAGATTTGCGTGCGGAACAGAGGAGAATGCCCTTTGAAAGTCGATGAATCCTCCATACAACTTTTTGTTCAGTGAGCGTAATCTCAAACTGACTATGGATGAAAGTACGAAAATGCCGTCTTGGCAGCCTCTACTTTTACGGAATCCCATTTGGCCTTCATTGAGTATATGATTTTCCTCAGCCCAAGTATAGATTCTCTTAACCAATATCTGCGTGAATATTTTAAACACGTTGTTCAACAACGCAATACTACGATAGTTTGCTGGGTTTTCTTTGTCACCTTTTTTAAATAACATGAGTATATCCAGTTTCGCAAAGTCCAATGGTATCTCTTTATTTTCCATTATCATGTTAAAAAGGCATAGTAATTTATCATACCAGAAGACATTGAGATTCTTTATCTGCTCACTAATTATATTGTCCGGCCCTGGTGTCTTATTATTCTTCATTTTCTGAATAGCCTCATGCATCTCATCCAGAGTAATCACTGCATCCAGGTGCTCATGTCTCGCATCCAGCTGCGTTTCGGGAAAATCACTTCTGGTGCTTTGATCAAATATTGTTCCCAGTTATTGGTTCCACGCAAAAATGTCTATCTTATTTTGATGATAGTTTTTCTTTCTAAATTGCTTGATAGCCTTCCAGAATTGCGATGTATGCCGGACGTCAGCAAGAATTTTCTGCAGATTTTGCATGTATAATTTTTCTTCTTCCTTCACAGTATCTTTATAAAGCTTTTTGGCTTCAATATAACTCTGTATACTATTAGTTTCTTTCCTTTTCCATTTTCTGTATTCTTGTTTTATCCTGTGCTTTGAAGTTCTGCACTTTCTGTTGTACCATATTTTATTTCTAGCGCATTTTGTTGGTATTTTCTTTATTTTGCGATGACTTATTATGTTTAATTTTCTTGAAATATCGTCGATTGCAGACTTAAGGTCATGGTATGTGTTTCCCGTATCGTGGTTTTCAATTTCTCGAGTAAACTCCATTTTCTTTTCTTCATTCCATGTGACAAACTCAATTATTGTACTTGCTGCTTGATGCTCATCTCGAGTCTCCGTTGAATTCTCGCCGTCATCTCCTTCCAGTTGAAGACGGAGCGGGAGGTGGTCTGAGAGGAGTGATGTAGTTGTTACCTTAAGTTCCTTGATACCTGCCGCTACTTCTATGTTCACCCACACCAGATCCACAACACTTGTTCCACGTTTATCAACGAAAGTAAACTCCGCCGGTATATCTCCAGCTACTCTTCCATTCAGGGCAATCATGCCGTACATCTCCATAGTACCGACTAATTTTTCTCCTCGCTTGTTTATAAAGCTATCTTTGGAAATACGTTCTTCATTGACTCCAGTACCATCTAACAACTCTTCTTCGACATAATTTAAGTTTCCTATCCTCGAGTTGAAATCTCCTGCTAGGATAACTTTCTGTTCTATATCTAGGTTATGCAGAACATCTTCGAGCATTTCAATGACAATGTTATCGTCCAGAGAAGGTTTAAAATAAAATATACCCAGTGTAAAATATTCAAGGTTTATTTTGATTCTTAATAATATCCAATATTCCGAAGCTTCTATTATTACATATTCTACAGTTTTACTTGTGATTATCATAATCCCGCCACTGGCCCTGCCCACTTGCTTATTCTTAATGGCTAAGCTTTCTGCTGCTAGAATGTGGCTGTCTTGTAAAAATTCAGGTAATTGTTTTGTTTTTGTGTGCCAAGTTTCATACAAACATAATAAGTCTAGGTTTAGAATTTCGGCTTTCTCTTCATCGTCCAACTTTAACATATTATTGTAGCCATTTACATTCCATATAACTAATTGTCCTCCCTTGGTGTGGGAGGACGTTCCCCGTTTTTTGAACCATTAGAACTTTCATCATTTCCAAATTCATCGGAATCTGTTTCGTATACATATTGTAATCGGAATAATGGATAGACGCAATAGGCTTTGTTTCGACTGAACTTGTGAGAGAGGGCGACCAGGGGCGGACTGACGTCAAGAGGTGTTCACTAGAGATCGATGAGCGAGACTCCTGAGAGTGATGGTGTGACTCGGGAGTACTAACTGACTTGTCCCTCTTTTCTTAGGTTTATATACGAGTGTTTATCGATGGTACATTCCACATTCCTTGATAGACTTGCTCCTATGATCTGATTATTGTATTATCAGATCATATGAGTTATCTTCAGATTAAGTGGTTCATGTATCATGTTTTGGCAAGGTGTCACTGTTATCTTCCATAGTCTTTATCTGAAGCCTATGGAATTTCTTACACTGATGTTATTCGCGGATGGCAGTGTTACTGTCCCTATGACACCTCCCCAAGTAACGCGAGCTTTGCCCCTAAAGCGACCTGACCGACCTCCTCACTTTGTCTCTATATTTATTGTTTACATTTTAGTTAATCTACATACATGGGTTTAATATTATGAACATTATTATACATGGTAATTTAAATTTTATAGGTGCAGGTGGGCCCTAGTCCGTCCTTTCTCTGCTTGTCGGTGTCTGTCGTGTTGTTGCTGCCGCTGGTGCTGTGTCGGAGCAGCTTGTTTCGTCTGGAGGTGTGTGCGTGTGTGTTTCTCGGAGGGTCACCCTTGCTTGTAATTTTCTGTGACGTTTTCTCGGTGTTTTTGTCTTAACTTCTGGTGGGCTGTGTCCATTGCGGTGCGGTTATTCTGTTGGGATTCGCCTGAAATTCTGCAGGCGAGGGGTTCCGTTGTTCCCTCCCGTGTTCTTTTTTGTATTTCTCGGTGTTTCTTCCCTATGAGTCATGGCTTTTGTCTGGAATTGGTTGGGTGTTCCGGTGGATTTTAGGCTAAATGTTGTTGAGCCGGAGTCAGATGTTATAGTTGATGTGGCCAATGGGTGGAAGTGGGGTTTGACTGCCGGGCCGGTTGGTGGTGTTGGTGTTGTTTCGCCGCAACGGGTTGTTATTGTCGTTGTTGCTTGTGCTGTATGGTGCCAGATGGGAGTTGGTCTTCTCGTTCCTTCACTAGTGTTTTTCGTGAGTAGGGTGACCATCTTACACACTACCTCCATCCGTTCATGTGCTCTGCTGTCCTTCTTGTTCTTACTGTATGAGTTGTAATTGCTTTTCCGTGACTCGTACTGGCGGTGGTGGGGCTGGGGATTGTTGTTGCTTTGTAGTATTTGGACTAGGGCTTCCATTTTCTGTATAATCAACAATTATAAAGATAACATGAGAACAAAAATTATATTGTTTTACTCAACTAAATATAAGCAGTATAGGCATATTATAAATTGTGAACAATGTATTATTTTATAGATATCTTTTGTGGTGCATAATATATTGTAAATCTTAGGTATTATAGATCTTAACTATTATAAACTATTATAAATAATATAAATCTTAACTGTGGTGCATAATATTATAAATCTTAATTAGTGTTTACCTGGTATATATATATCCATAATTTTTATAAATAAGGTATTGAAAAACATTATTAGCTATACGGTATTTTAAAAATTGTATCAATTACGTACTATGTACTGCAAACTCTACCTATAATATAACATTCGGGTTTAGATAACATATAACATAAGATTCAAGTATAATATTCAAGTTTACATAAATATATTTTTTCTATCTCACTGTACCTGATTTAAATTAGATACTTCTTAATACGTTTTTTTTTTTTCTTAGGGATTGTCTGACAATTATCTTTTTTGTAAAAGCTCTTCTTGTCTCGCGATTTACTTTATTCGCTGGTCCATGCATTCAATCCTTTCGTTCATTCGTATTCACACATTCGTTCTGTCACATGCATACCTTGTGTTCCCGGGCCCTGGGAAGCACTGGAGAATTTACTGAAACCATTCATTCTAGTTAATAAGGATACATTCATACTTTTGGAAGGGTGTCTGAAGGAAGGTTTAAAATGGGGGAAGTCGTTACTGCGTTCAAACGTTGACCAGTTTTAGAGTTTCTTTCGGACAAGAAAAGTTCAGATCTATATCCCATGAGCCTAAGGTATGGGTTAGGGTTCCCAGTGTTTGTTTGTTGTTTCGGGCGCCAGGGCTGTTAGCCCGGTATCGGGGACCAACCCCGATTATGAACCTGTATATATACTTACCGTTATTCTCTAGAGTTGTCTTCGTAGAATGGCTTTAATCTTTCTATGTGAACTACATCTTTAAAGTTTTTCTTACTACTAAGTTTGCCTTCAACTTCGTAGTTCACATCTGATACCACTCTTGTGATTGTCAGTGGCCCGTAGTATTTCGGGTCTAACTTGTCCGTTCGGCCTACTTTTCTTGCCGGGTTGTACAACATAACCTTGTCATGTACTTTGAACTTGGTGTCGGATCTTTTCTTGTCGAAATATTGTTTAATCGTTTTTTGTGCTGATTCTAGATTACTCGCGGCTTTTTCTCGCCATTCTTTTATCTTAGTGATTCTTTTATCTTGTGTTTCTGGGTCAGTGTTGGACAGTGCTACGTCTAAGGGAAGTGTGGCCTGTCGTCCGTACACTAGTTCGAAGGGTGAGTATTTCGTGCTTTTGTTCGTGCTGGTGTTGTACGCGAACAAAACTGATGGTAAGCTCTGGTTCCAGTCCTTCTGATCGCTGGAAGTGTAGGCTGCGAGCATGTTGGTTAGGCTTGCGTGGAATCTTTCCACTACGCCTTGTGAAGCTGGGTGATAGGCTGTAGAAAATGATTGAAATGCGCCTATCTGTTCCATTAGATTGGAGATAACTTTCGATCGGAATTGACTTCCTCTGTCGCAGCTTAATTTCTTGAATGCTCCGTGTCTTGTTATTATTTCGTATAAAAAGGTGGCTACTTCTTCGGCTGTGGCGGCTTGTACAGCCTTTGCTTCTGCGTATCTGGTCGCGAAATCTACACACGTGATTATGTACTTACTTTTGTCGAAGGCTCTTACGAATGGTCCGACTATGTCTATGCATATGTGTTCGAATGGTTGACTTGGGGCTTTGATGGGCTGCAAGAGGCCGTTGGGGTGTTTGCTTGATCCTCGTTTCATATGCTGACAGTCGGGACATGACCTGACGTATTCTTCTATGTCGTTATACATGTTTTCCCAGAAATAACGTGTTTTTAATTTCAGCATGCATTTATCTCTTCCTAGGTGTGCTCCTGTGAGTGGGGAGTCGTGGACGCTATTCAGAATTTCGGGTCTAAGGTTGCGCGGTATTACTGTCACTTTGTAACTTTGACCGTTATGGTTTATATTTTTATATAGAATGCCTTTTTCTAGGATGTACCTTCTGACCTTTCTTCTGATGTTTCTTTTTGCTTCTGGATTATTAAAGGCTTTTATAATTTCTGCTAGTTCTGGGTCTTGCATCTGCAGGTTATCCATATTTTCTAATCTGATGTTAAAACATGGAATTTCCTCCTCTTCTATGTTGTACAACGGGCTGTCTGTTGGTGTTCTGCTTAGGGCATCCGCTGCCGTGTTCAGCTTTCCTGCCTTGTGCACTACGTCGAAGTCAAATTCGCTTAATCTAAGTACGAATCTCATGAGTCTTGATGATGGGTTCTTGATATTGTTCCAATACCGTAGACTGGCATGGTCCGTGATTACTGTGAACTTGGTTCCCCACAGGTAATTTCTGAATACTGTGGTTCCGAAAACTAGTGCGAGCATTTCTTTCTCTGTTGTGAAATATTTCAGTTCTGCTCCCCTTAAATTCCGTGATGCATATGCCACGACGTTCCCTGTGCCTGCCTTGTCGTTGGGGCCTCTTTGTTGAATAATAGCTCCAACACCATAGTCTGATGCGTCGATGACCAATTCTGTTTCCAGGGCAGGATTGAAGTGGCGTAGAACTGGTGCTGTGAGGAGCTTTTCCTTTATGAGTTGGAATTCTTTTTCGTGCTCCGTTTTCCACTGGAACTTAGCATTCTTCTTCGTGAGTTCCTGTAGGTTTTTGGTTAGTTGTGCGTACTGTGGAATAAACATTCGGTAATAATTAGATAGTCCTAACCAACTTCGAACTTGTTTGACTGTTTTTGGTCTGGGGAAGAGCTTAACGCTTCTTAGCTTTTCTTCGTCGGGAGCTATGCCTTCTGCTGAGACCATATGTCCCAATACTTTGATTAAGTTCTTTCCGAACATACATTTTTCTGGTTTAACTTTTAGGTTTACCTCTCTTAATCTCTGAAACACTTTTCTTAGGCTAATTAGGTGAGATTCAAAATCTGAATCTGCCACTAGCCAGTCGTCTACGTACACTAACACGGTGTTCCATAAGAGTCCTTTGACTGCGTCGTACATCGCCTTTTGACATATACTAGGGCTAGATTTCAGGCCGAAAGGGAGTACGTTATATTCGTGCAGCGCGTTACTGGTGGCAAAAGCTGTCTTATGTTTGTCTTCCTCTGCTAATGGAATTTGCCAGAAACAATTTTTCAAATCTAAACACGTGAAAAATTTAGCTCCATTCAGGTGGTTTAAGAAATCGTCTGTTCTCGGCATCGGAAATTTGTAGTCGGTTACCTTTTTGTTCAGCAATCTGTAATCAACGCAAAATCTGGGATCCTTGTTAGACTTTTTAACCAATACTACGGGTGCTGAATATGGGGATTGAGATTCTCTTATGACTCCAGCTGTTAACATTTTGTTGACATGGCTCTCGATTAATTCCCTTTCTTTATGTGCTGTTCTATATGGAGGACGCGCCACTGGTATGTCGTCCTCGAGTAAAATTCTGGCCGGGGGTACTCTGGCGTTCCCCGCTGGAATTTCATGTTCTGCGGAAAAAATATCTACATACTCGGTTAATAATTTCTTAAGTTGTAATCTTTGTGTTTTATTAAGGTTATCTGCTATGTTGAACTTGATTGTGCTATTCACCTTATTGTTTACACTTGTATTATGGTCTAGTTCAGATGATACTAACAAAGTATTACTGTATATCTTATTGTTCTGAGTATAGATATCGGCGGTAACCTTGCGATAATCCTGAGTGTATACTATTTTATTGTTATGATAAATAATGCTGACTTTGTATTTTACTAGAAAGTCTGTGCCAAGGACAATGCAAGGTGTGAAATTTCTGATTACGTAGAAATCTTGAATAAGATAGTCTGAATTTTTATCAATGAAAAACTTTAATCTCGCGATACCTGACACGGTCATTTTTTCGTTGTTTGCTGCAATGACTTTCCTTATATTACAGTTTCGGACATTTTTGGGGTTAACCAAACTTTGATCGATAATTGAAATTGCACTCCCAGAGTCTAGAATAGCCCTGTGAGTGTTGTCGCCTTCGAATATTTTAATGGTAGTTAGGCCTGTTGGTTTTGGTCCGACCAGGCTGTAGCTGGGGGATTTAAGGTACTTCGTGGCTCGTTTACCCCTCCTTGATGAGCCACGACCCCGTTTCCCGAACGTTTTGTTGTTTGACCAAAGTTTTTTCTAGTTCTACAAAATCTTGCTAAGTGTCCTATTTTATGACAGTTAAAACACGTGGGTCGACCGTCTCCAGTTCGACCATTATCCCTGTACCTGGGTTGAAATGGGCGTTTCTGTGAATAATTCGATTCTAAATTTCTAAGTCTCTCTAGGATTTCGTCCTGTCGGTTTTTGTCATAGTTATTTTGTTTATTATGATTTATGAAGTTACATTGATTAAGTTCTACCTCTGTATTTCGAATGTCGACCATTCGGTTTACCCCGTTTATTTTCTTGATATTGTCTATCACTTGAACTAAAGTGTCGTCACCTCTTAACATGACTGTTTTCAGCATATCTAGGGGTAAGCCATCCAGTAGAAATTCTTTAATTCTATCGGACGGCATAAGCGGATCTATTTTTGAACATAAGGTTAAAATGTCCTGGATATATGCCATTGTTGGTTCATCGTCTGTTTTGAATTTCCTACTTTTAAGTTTTATTAATAAAATCCGTTTTTCTATATCTTCTTCGAAAGCTGTTTTGATCAATGTTACTACGTCTTCCCAAGTATGGTGTTCTTTAATGTTATAATTGTACCAGTCCGACGCAGGTCCCTCGAGGTAACATGGAAGAACTGTTTTTCTAATGTTTCCAACCCACCCGTTTACTTGACACGCTAACCTGTATTTTTCAAGAAAATCGCTAATATTTTCACCGAATTTAGCTGAAAATGTAATTGGTTTTAACGTGGGAGTTTTCGGTTTTAAAATTGGGTCTTGGTGTACTACGTTTTGTGTTACTGGGCATGTTATACTTGCTGGACCTGAACATGACGTACTCTGTTCTGTTAGGTGGCGAGTGTTATCCAGGCTCACTAGTGGTGCTGTGTTTGATGACTGTGCAGTGGTGGTCGTTGATGTGGGAGTAGATGTTATGTTTAAAAAACTTTTTGTATTTAGGGTTTCTCGGTAGCTTATGTATTTTTGTAAAAGTTCTTTGAATCTGTCTGAAAGTGATTTAAGCAATATCTTCTGTTCTTGTGAACATTCCGGAAATTTACTTATTCGAGATTTGTAATGTAAGTATCTCGTCTCGATTTGTCTGTAATTTGTTGATCCGTCAGCGAGTCCTTCAAAGAGTGTATTCAAATTATCTAGTCCCCTTTCTATTCTTTCTAACTCCGCCTCCAAATTTGGTAGTTGTTCTGGGGCCAACTGGGCGACCTCTTTGTTTTTATTTTTACTGAGCATTCGACGAAGGTCGTCGAGTTTTTCTGTGCCTTTTAGGGTTTCCCCTCTTAAAGCTAGCTCGTATTGTACCTCTTCCATGGTTAGTGTATAAATATCGAAAATTAGTTTAGCCATTTTAAATTACTGTTAATAAAACGAAAAGTCAACAAATTCAGTCTTCTAGTCTATAGGCAGGGGTCACAACGTTATGTCAACAAAAATCTGGTTTGTCTATAAAATCACTATGAAAACTAACGTGTACTTACTTAATAGATGAAGGATTCTGGGTTCTGTAATCGGAATAATGGATAGACGCAATAGGCTTTGTTTCGACTGAACTTGTGAGAGAGGGCGACCAGGGGCGGACTGACGTCAAGAGGTGTTCACTAGAGATCGATGAGCGAGACTCCTGAGAGTGATGGTGTGACTCGGGAGTACTAACTGACTTGTCCCTCTTTTCTTAGGTTTATATACGAGTGTTTATCGATGGTACATTCCACATTCCTTGATAGACTTGCTCCTATGATCTGATTATTGTATTATCAGATCATATGAGTTATCTTCAGATTAAGTGGTTCATGTATCATGTTTTGGCAAGGTGTCACTGTTATCTTCCATAGTCTTTATCTGAAGCCTATGGAATTTCTTACACTGATGTTATTCGCGGATGGCAGTGTTACTGTCCCTATGACAATATTCCTTGCCGGGAGTAGTGGGAGTAGAGGTTTTCGGCACTGAACCTTTGCTGGGAGTCTTCGAATGTCCTGCCAATACTCTTTTCATTTTCTTTTTTGTCTCAGAGATTATGGGGGATATTTGACGTTTACTAAACTTTCTACGATTATTGGTTCTGTTAGATTCTATCACTGTCATATCTATATCTGAAGTGTTCCCTTCTAACTCTTCCAAAGTATGCTCAATAGAATCAACTATAAGAACTTTATTGTTCCGGCCCAGTTTGCATACTTTACCTTCTGCTGTTAGTATATTTTTGTGACTTAAAAGCTTCCTCTTCAGATCTCTTTCCTCGGGTGAAGTGTCATACTGCAAGTATATGTCGGTACCTTTCAGCATGGCTCCTTTCCGTATGGCTTGATGCACGAGTTCCGCAGTGCATAAGGTGGCGATAATGATGTTGTTCTTGTTACCTGTAACACGCACAAAGTCAATATCGAAGCTTCGAACTCCCGAAATTGCCAGTTTCTCAGTGAGAAGCTCCAATACTTTTAGCCTGATCTCATGTGGCTGCAGCCCAGCTACCTCCGACCAACCGATAATCACCAAGTTTTTTCTCGTTTCTCTTTTAAATGTTGATTTCAACTGTTTTGAATTAGTTGCGATATTGTTCTCTGAGACAGTTTGTCTCTTATTCATATCTTCCTTTAGGGCGATCATGGTTGATTGTACCGTGGATATTTGGTTGGAGAGCAGACTCATTTGGGCAGCAAGACCATTCATGGCTTCTACCATTTTTTCCTCGGCGTTTGCCATGATAGTTTTTGGCTTAAAAAGTGAAAAAAATAGCTCAGCCCGAGTACCTACAATAGAATGCTCAAATATAATTGATCAGATGCAGTAAAAATTCTAAGATTTCTGTTCTGAAAAAATCTTTTTGGATAGGTAAAAAATAGCAGTATGTGCGTTGCTAGATTTGAGTGCTAGATTTTAATAATGATACATCTGGCAACATTCATTTCGTGTGTCGTTAAGTTTTGAAAGTTCTCCCTCTTCAAAGTCTCGAGCGGTCAATCAGAACCATAAGATAAGTGAGATAAACTGATAATATATTGATGCGTACGTTCTTATCAGCAGAGGTGAGGTACCCCCTCTCTTGCACTACGGTCTCGATATTATCTCTTTCTCTCTCTGATTCTAATGTTGTCTCTCTCTATCGAGATGACGCTCTGGAGTTTCCGTCAGTTTGGTAATAAATACATTGTTCAAATGGCAAATATAGATCTTGAATTACTCACGAAATAATTACTTTCCTGTTGAGATGTTGAGTTTCCTATGTTTCTGAAGACTCACTCTACGAAATTAAAAACACTTTGTTGCAAAAAAGGCACTAATTAAATTATTTTATTCAGAAAATTGAGGAGCGTAAAATTTATGTCTTATCACTTCAAGGCGACGTTGCCAACCCTCGGAGAAAAATAGGTACGAAAGTTTATACTGGAAATAGGTAAACATTTTATACATGAAAATGTCATATTTAATAGGTACAAAGTTTAGAAATGGCCTTTCCTGTATCTGGGGCCTCCTTACAGGCACGATATTTTGGGTCTTGGGCGATGCTCATCTTGTTTAGATGGCAGTTGAGGGTACAATGACCTGTTAGAAAGCCAATAAGGATTTCCTTTGCTTACAAAGAATATTACTTTTGCATTTTTGGAAGATTGAGTTATGAACATTTTCGCTAGTGGCCGAGACTCACTATGGACTTTCTACAGAAATTCTCCCACTTTCACAGATATCAGAGCGTTTACAAGCTTTGACCAGGAGAGAGAGAGAGATAAAAACAAATTGATCATATATTTAAAATACATACAATAGGGTTTTTTATAGTAAAGTTGAGGTTGTTGGCATCTTCTTCTACATTAGTTTCTCACCCTGATGCTTTGGAGTGGTTTCTTCCGAGTGAGATCTCTTTTTGGTGCCTTTTTTACTGGAAATATGGCCCTGCAGCTTGCTTCTTCTGGATTGAGGTCTTGTTTGAGCAGCCATTCTAACCGCTTTCCAGCAGCTCCTGAGGGGTTTATGAAGATCTCTTTGATTTGAAGTTGTCAACCGCTTCTAAAAGAATGTTCCTGTGAGTCGCCTTTTACGACAGGGGGAACACTCCGTGGTTTTATTCTTATCCGAGAGCCACTCGGCTGGGATATTTCTTGCTATTATCTCTTCCACCCAACATTAGTTGCATAATTACAACAAGTTTGAAATTCATTATGTATATAATTTATTAGTTACATACATTTTATGTACCTATATTATATACAAAGTCACTTTTTCAGGTCCAGAATAAAATTACCACTCACCAAATTATGTGGTTGAAGGTCACTATAGCGTTACAAGAGTTTATTAATTCAACTAGATTAGGCATGGTAATAATAATAATAATACTCTTTAGTGGAAGGTAAACACCAGGCGAGGTGTTTACCTTAATGCTCAAAGCATTTTCTAGAAATGATGAAATGTCAAGGTGTTGAGATAAGTCTTGGGAACATCAGCGATGCAGGTGTTGACATCTTCTTCCTCTGTACAGAGAGTGGTGTGATGGACACTTTCAATTTCTTATTGAATAAGCATCTTATGTATGTATTTTTAAGTTTTTTTTTTTTAATACCTAATAGTAATTATAAAAATAGAGTAATTTCTCCGTGACCTTAAAAGTTTTTTTAAAAAAAAGTACGCTTTTTCCTTTTACAATACGCCACCTTCGAGCACATTGGATACTGCATAATGTATTATCAAACATCTCGGCCGAGGTGTAAGGAACGCCTTATACATACAAAGAGACAGCACGGTAGAGTGTTTAGTAATGGTTGTTATAGTTCCCATGTACATTCAGACAGCGACCAGTTCAGCATGGCTTTCAAAAAGGATTTTTGAAACTCATGTTGAGCCTTTTGAATAATTTTGAATAATTTTTATTACAGAAATGAACTAACTCTACGTCGACAAATGAACTGATTGTACGATGACAAAAAAAAAAAAAAAAAAAAAATGAATGTGAAGATGGGGCGGGAATATTTGAAAGTTGTTAAATAAAAAAACTAAATAACGATGGATCTGTTCGATGACTGATTGTACATTTATCTAATACCTATTAGGAATACATAACTAGCCTGTATTGAATGTTTTCGAACCAGCATGCGCCCCACCGAATTGGCAGCAAGTCCTGTTTTCGAATTTCATAAATATCACAGTCATATTTCAAGTAAATCTACCGTGGAGAAAAGGAAACATAGAAAATTAATTAATGGAGACGTTAGACAGGAGAGAAAACGTAAAAATATTTATTAAAAAATACTTTACTACTGGTGCCACATGGGCACTTGCCTAAACGACACAGTATACATTTTTTTTTCTTCTTCTTCTTCTTCTTCTTTCTTTTTCTTCTTCTCATGTTCTTTGATACAGGTGGTTGTGTATTATCTTGTGAAGCCACGTATTACATTTGTGATATGATAATATTCTCACAAGTGATCTTAGGTATATTGAATTTGGTTTTGAATTATTTGAAGTGATTTGTTAGAGATCCTCTGGCTCCAATCAATAAACCTATAACTTCAATTTGTTGAACATTATAATTATCCTGGAAGTACTTGATACATGGTTCGTTGATGGTTCTTTTTTCTCTGTCAACATCCAGTGCATTCTTTGGAAACTTCGAATCTTACTGTGGGATCAATGATGTAGCCTTTTGTCAAATTTTCATTATAACACCATAATATACATATATCTACTCGTCTATTGGATCCTTCTTCTGCCACGCAATACAGGGTGTCCCGTATACAGATGCAAATATTTTGAGGGTAGGTTCAGCCCACCGTGGACTATCATATGAGCGAAACTTGCAGTGGGGCATTTTGCTTCGTTAAAGAGTTATGGCCAAATCCCTGTTTTTCCCACAGGTCTAGAGGTCACTTAGATCGATGCACGTTTTTAAAGAAATGGTAGCCAGTAAGTAATTTTTGACTTCATGTATGGATAGTCATGCATATTTCCCTTGAAATGCAGTTGGTTGCATGAAAAAATATTGAAAGACCAGAGAGATATTTAATCATAAGTTCAATATTTTTCTAAAATTCGATTTTTCCCTGTTTTCCCTTTCGTGAATTTAGAGTACTTCTACAATTGCAATTCTGCGTATCACTAGGTAAAAAAATACCCTTTGCTATTTTGTTTCAATAAATAAAAAGTTCTTTCAGACGCGTGAAGGAACGAATGAGATACGCCTTATCAAACGGCACCAGAAGGAGAGAAACACATCTTTCAAATTTTGAATCTGGGCGCTATTGCATTTTGAAGAACACTCGATGCCTGAAGCGGTCTGTGTGACTATTTTTGTGCCAACTGCAAGTTATAAATGAAAATTTTCTGAGTACAAATAGTTCTATTAACCAACTATATCAATCAAATCTAATAGTTAAAATAACAAGGCGATCAATTTGTTCGGTGGAAGAGAAAGCCACAAGCTTTAAACCTCGCCCTTGGTTCGCTACATATTCTTTTGGGTTCTTTTCATTTCATGTCCTGTGTTGCAGAATGTATCATGTTAGTATTTTATCAATAAACTACAAACATGTATCATGTATCACTGTATCACCACTCACCACCCTTGATCAGTCTTTGTTTATATTTATTTCACAAATTGTTACCATGTTCATTGAAAAAAAAAAAAATGTAAATAAAGCTTGGTACAATTGTTTATAAAATAAAAAAACACTGCCAACTATGGACACAATACTTCCTCGTGATTGCTTCACATTGTAAACACGTGCCAATTTTGAGATTTTATAGAAAATTACTTGTATCTCCAAAACGGCTCAACCGATTTTCTTCAAATTTGTTTTATATGGTAGAATATTGTTTTTTATACATTCTAAATTCAACAAAAAATTATGTATCGGCAAGTCGTGGTCCTTATTTTTTTACTTTTTTGTCCAAAATTTCGGATTTTCTTAAATATTAGAGTCAAATTATAACTAATTAAAAAATAAATATAAAAAGCCTATGTAAAACAATAATATGCATATTCTTACAAAATTTCATCGAAATCGGGTGTACCGTTCACGAGATATAAGCGTTTAAGTAAAAAGTTAGTGGTCAGGCGCATGGCCTCTTTCACCCAGAACCGCTAGTACGAATTCGATGAATTTAAAATGGAACCATTTACAGAATGTCTCCTAGATGTGTGCAAAATTTCATCAAAATCAGTTGAGTAGTTTTCGAGATTTGCGCGTTACAAGGAATCGTTTTAACAGACCGACAGAGCGACAGACCGACAGACAGACACAAAACCAAATTTACTCAGTAGGTTATGAAACGTCCAGAAATATGAAAAAAATTGAAATCGGAGCAAATAAATATTTTTTTTTACAAAAACGAACACAATACTTCCGATTTCTAATATTAGAAATTTCTCGGAAGTAATAAAGTATTAATAATAATAGTAACCTTAAGGTTGGATGTTCGAGTTTTACCCAAGGTTAATTTCCGGCACATATTTGTTATGTTTTTGATATCATGATTGTGATAAACACAAAAATGATATTTTTAATTTTACTTCTAAAAATAAAATCATGATTTTTGTTGGTAGCGCAGAGTCTTTCTCCATGTGTATTCTTTTTCCATAATTACACAACTGGTTGCTACTTTCGTTGCAGCCTCTCTCATTTTTCCTCATGATAACCCTGTGATTCCGTAACCCCATTCACATAAAAGTTCACACCGACCGACCACTGTGAATGATCAATTTCCCTCTGTTAAACATCCCAGAGCAGTGTATTTATACCTCAAATTACGCGCCAATTCTGTTAAAATTCAGCCAACTTTGAATTTTCCATCATGATTCAGAGGTGTTTTTTGAGCTTTGTGTGTCTTGCGTTCCATGATCTTCAAAGTGATATAAATGAGCTTTCTTTTTTTTAAAACTAAACAAAACATAATAGGGTATTTTTTTAACTAGTGATACGCAGAATTGCAACCGTAGAAGTACTCTAAATTCACGAAAGGGAAAACAGGGAAAAATCAAATTTTAGAAAATTATTGAACTTATGATTAAATATCTCTCTGGTCTTTCAATATTTTTTCATGCAACCAACTGCATTTCAAGGGAAATATGCATGACTATCCATACATGAAGTCAAAAATTACTTACTGGCTATCATTTCTTTAAAAACGTGCATCGATCCAAGTGACCTCTAGACCTGTGGGAAAAACAGGGATTTGGCCATAACTCTTTAACGAAGCAAAATGCCCCACTGCAAGTTTCGCTCATATGATAGTCCACGGTGGGCTGAACCTACCCTCAAAATATTTGCATCTGTATACGGGACACCCTGTATAGTTCTTCGTGCACTTTGTTTTATAATAATAATAAGTACGTCACATAGAATAAATCTGTCCCATAAAAATTAACCATAATAGCTACTATTATTCCCTTCAAAAAATCAACAACAACAAAAAATATTTGTTGTTTTTGTCATAATCTCTGTGTTAAAACTAACAGAGATGAGCCAATTTACGTTTTTAGAGATTTGAAGCATTAAAAGTTGTACAATACTTTTTCCTCCATGAGAGAACTTCATTCCTGAAGATCCTGACTGTCCAAGAAATTAACAGGGATGCGCGCGCACTGTCGAGAGAAGCTGTTATTCGATGGCTACGAAATAAAAAAGGCTGTAAATCACAATTCTCATATTAAAAAAAATCACATTATTTCTTTTCTCAATTTGGTTTTCAACAGTATGGTCACATCACGACGGGAGTGTTAACCTCCATTCGCAGGAAACTCACAAACCTACTACCCTTATTAACCTCACCCAGCCTGGGTAAGGCCGACATGCGAGCATTACGAATTCTTCACCTCGCTGGAAGTTGCTAAACTTCGGTGATCATACGAGAAGTGGTGCATTGTCGCAGGCTACATAATGTTTTACCCATAATGAACCTTTATTACTTTTGTGTTTTGTTTATACTGCCCGGTTAGGACTATTCAGTCCCATTATGTGCAATAATTGTGCATTGATAGTCAAGTGGTTAACGAACTAATCTGGTAATCCAGGTGGCGTAGGGATCCGTTGGTTCAAATCCCACACAGTGCACGAATTTTTTATTATTAACTAGAGTTTGTGACCACATAATAATAAGACTCTGAGGGTTAGGTGGTAGAAAATGCTTTGAACATTAACCTTGCCTGGTGGTTACCTTCCACCAAAGAGTATTATTATTATTATTCCAAGTAAATCTAAGACGCATTATTATGTGGTAAAAATCCCAAATGGGAGGAAAACTTGTCATGTCCCGACTGGGTTTTGAACGCGCGACCTCTGGATTCTCTGGATTCACAGAGTGCCGCCTTTACCACTGAGCTACCGGGACAGACCAATTTTTTGTGTTTTACTGATATTAGTATTCTTTCCGCTATCTAAACTCTTTCCACGGTGTGTACAGATATTATATATCTCATCAGCAAACGTCAGCAAGGTCCCCTATCAGAGGACTAAATAATTCAAAGCTCGCGTGTCGCAAATCACTCTGAATGTCCTTTTGACCCAGGTTAATTTATCCTATCGTCAAACGTTTGTGGTACCTTGAATTGACCTCAGGCGTGTTTGGGGTTGCAGTTATTTTTTTGAGTTTTTTTTTACGGAAATCTAAAGTTGGACCATTTTTAAGGTAAGATATTTTTCGTTTTATTAGCCAAAATTTTTGCCTAACTACTGTGTAGGTGTGTAGGGTTGGATCGGGAATGAAAAATGGTTGAGGGAAGGCTTGAAAGATTAGTATATTGTCTTTCAAATCCCTGTGGGGGGATTGAGACGCGTAAAGTATCCTCGATATATTCAATCCCACAAAAAATATCACTTCGTGACATAAAAAAGTCCCGCCAAGTTGTTCCCCAAAAATATTTCAGTTCCCAAATTCATCCCTCCCTCCCTTCCCAAAAAATATATTAGTTATTTGTGACCTCCCCCAAAAAAATTATTGAAATCAATTTATGGCCCCGCCTTTTATTCATTCACCTAAGTGCAACAGTATACATATTAATAGCCTCCCCTCTCTCTTTCTTCTAATGTTCTCTTTCTTTTGTTCCTTATTGCATGTTGGAATGTTTCCTTTACAAACTCAGAACTTAAGTCTTATTTCCTTGCTCCTTTCACCGACTTGGGCTCTTGGCGGAGTACCACTAACTGGGAATATTTTTTTTTTTTTTTAATCTAATAGACAGTTCTATTTTGAAAGAATTAAAAAGAGATAATTTAACATAATGGTTCTTATGGAGAACAGGAAATGAGAAGTCTAGCCGACCGCTACCCAAGGATGCATTATCTGTATCTAAGTCGCAAAATATCTGCCACCAACGAGAATTGGACCATCAGAACAAGTCACGATTCCGGCTCATTTCCAAGGAACACATGTTTACATATGTCTACATTTATATATAATCTTAGAAAAAAACCAAGACATCAGTTCCTTTGGCTAAGAACGGACCTGCTTGGTGGTACTCCGCCAAGAGCCCAAGTCGGTGAAAGGAGCAAGGAAATAAGACTTAAGTTCTGAGTTTGTAAAGGAAACATTCCAACATGCAATAAGGAACAAAAGAAAGAGAACATTAGAAGAAAGAGAGAGGGGAGGCTATTAATATGTATACTGTTGCACTTAGGTGAATGAATAAAAGGCGGGGCCATAAATTGATTTCAATAATTTTTTTGGGGGAGGTCACAAATAACTAATATATTTTTTGGGAAGGGAGGGAGGGATGAATTTGGGAACTGAAATATTTTTTGGGGAACAACTTGGCGGGACTTTTTTATGTCACGAAGTGATATTTTTTGTGGGATCTTATAACTTTTTGTAGTGGCCCTGTATAGGTGTGGGGTGAATGATACATGTTGTTTCAATATAAAACTATTTAACATATTAAATAATGACTTTAAAGGAACAAGTGTTGATAAATGAAACAGTTTGAATGTGAAGATAAAGATTTTAGTTTGATATTCAAACCTATGCACAGTATCCTTCTCCAAATTATTCTTTCACCTAAAAAGTAGATATGCGACTTTTGACTCATCTGGGAGAGTGATAATATACTAGATACTGAATATCTATACACCAACTTTTTTCTGAGCTCTGAAAATGATCCTTTTCCCAATTAAGGGCCAAATGTCCCTTTTAGGATAATAGAACAATAAAAAAGCACACCTACCACTCACGACAAAACAATTTGCCATCGTTTGTGAAAATCGGTCAAGTAGTTTTGGCTGTAGAGCGGTCAACGTGAAAGAAGAATCAGAAAATGATGAAAAAAATGACGTTTTTAAAGTTTGGTTTTCTCCAACTTAACTCAAACGATTTTGATGGTTCTTTTTTCAAAGCTTGTCTTTATCGTGCCCCAATCTATATTTATTTATAGTCCGAGTTCCTTCATCACTTGTACTTTTTTTCCTACAACTACAAGAATTGTGCTAATTTTGCTCTGGCGTATAACCTCACTTAGTGAGTTCGTTCTCACTGTGTTCAGTTAATTATGTTTAAAAGAAGGTAAGATAACAAGTGAGACCCTCCCTCAAGTCGAAGAACGATTAGAGAGATAGTCCGGGTTATTCTAAAATTAATCCCGTTTCATAAATTGGCACTGTGTCACAGATTTTTACAAGGATGCTGTGTGGTGCCATTCATTTTATCCAGATGGGCCCCTCAACTAGTTCAAATAGTGGGTACACCCTGAACATATTTCCTTAATTTATGTCAGATATAATAATAAGGACTTTTAAGTCCCATTATTCCAGCAGTATGCCCAAGATGTATTATTATGAGGTAAAAATCCCAAATGGGAGGATAACTATATATTTTTACAATTAATTTCTGTGAAAGAATACTGAGAACGAAGCTTATTGTGTTGAGTAATAAATGTATAAATATATTTTTTTTAACTGTTAATTTTTTATTTTATATTATAAATGAGGTACAACACAACCCACAACAAAAAGGTTAATAGTACCTCATAAACTCACTAAATTTAATGTAAATTATGTAAAACTAAAACAAGTAAAGAGTATTTTGTTTTAAAAAAAAAAATCACATGTCTCAGCTCGAACCCGCGGACCTCTAGCATCTCCAGCTTTACACAGTGCCGCCCTAACCACTGAGCTAACTAGACTGTTGACATATTCCCGTGGTGTTTGCAACTTATAAAAGCTTCAATTTATTTTACTTTGTATTATAATATTTTTAGCGGCCAGTGAAAGAAATATTTACTAGAGAGAATTGGATAGGGAGGAAAAAGCCTTTCACTTCCTATGTACCTAACATTCCTAATTAGGAATAGGTATTAGGTAGTGTAGGGGCTTTTACAAAGTTTTCTACGAAACTTCTACATTTCCCACTTAAAAAGGTCCCCAAATATTTATGACATTCATGTTACACATACATTAGTAACATTGGGTACTAGAGATTTTTTTTACATTTTTGAACCTAATATACCTAACCAACATTTTAGAAGAAAAAAAAAAATCTTGTCTTTTTCACTCCTTGGGCATTACAGGTTTATTATAGCTATGTATGTATGAAATTATTTGTGGTCAAGCACAAGGCCTCTTCACAAATTTTGTGGGTAGTGCAGCATTACTAAGAGCCTCCTTTACTTTTCAAATTCTATTACATTAATTTATTTTAACTCTGGTAATGCCGTCACTGGTCGTTACTTATTCAGTAACTACTCATTTTTCCTCTCGAGGTATGAGTGCACCCCAAACACCCAAGTAAAGTGCAGAAAAATTCCTGCCCAGCTGGGGATCGAATACAGGCCACCATGCGTGGTAAGCTTAGCGCGCTAACTCACTCAGCACCGGCGACTATTTATGGGTTAGTATACCTTTATACAATTTCACATCGGGACATGTGAATTGAAAGGTTTGTGAATGAATAGGTATATACATAATAAACTAGATTAAATATCTATACTCCAATGTTATTCTGAGCTCTGAAAATGATCCTTTTCCTAATTAACGGCCAAATGGTAGCTTTTGGGATAATGAAACCATAAAAAGGCACACCTACCACCCAGAAGAAAAAAAATGAGCCATCGTTCATGAAAATCGGTCCAGTAGTTTTGGCTGTAGAGCGGTCAACGTCAAAGAAGAAGCAGAATTTTTGAAAAAAAATGACGTTTTTACAGTGTGTTTTTGACCAATTTAACTCAAACGATTTCGATGTTTCTTTTTTAAAAGCTTGTCTATTATCGTGCCCCAATCTATATATGTAGTTCAATTTCCTCCATCACTTGTACTTTTTCTCCTACAACTACACGAAATGTGCTACTTATGCTGTCGCGTATAGTATACTCTTGGTAGCGCGCGAACTATTTCGATTGACTTGGCGGGTCGGAGCGCTACCGCGCTCCTTAATTCCAAAACAACAAAAAAACTATAGAAAGGTTTTTTTCTGTTCAAATTCATTAAATCGTTGAACGAATATAAGCTTTCCTTTTATAGATTGATAATTTATTTCACCAGCATTTTATGAAATTAATTGAATTTCCTGCAAAATTTGGTACAATGCTGAAAAAGGAAATTCAGAAATATCATTTTATTTTAATTACAAAAAGCAATGTATTTACTTTTATTCTTTGCTGATTCAATTACGCGAGAAAATATTAAGGAAAAAGATGGTATTATTAATATTTGTTCATCTTGATTTTTATTTCTCTGCTTCGTGTCTCTTTGTACATTGAATTTCAATAAAAACGGGGGTTTTAACCTCCACTCGCCGGAAACACAACGTCTGAGACCACCCACTTACAGGGTCCATGAGAAATAGTGTTATTCTTTCATTTCGAGATAAATAAACTTTTGAAATAATCTCATTAAAATATGTTGTATCTACATGGACAAAAATAGTGGGAATTTTATTTTGAAAAGTTACTTCTATTTATTGGTTTCGACAGGATTAAAAATCTCTCGAAATTTCATTTTTGAGGTTTCAAGTCAAGGAAACGAAAAAAGTAAGGGAACGAAGGTCGCTTCGTTCCCTTACTTCGTTCCCTTACCCTATGTGAGGATCTGTTAAAACTTGAGTATACTAGACGATTTGGCTTTCGTTTGTACGTCTGTTTGTCTGTCTCTCTGCTCCGCGATAACCCTCGACTGGATTCTTCAAAATTGTTGAAATTATGTATGCATGTTCATTGTTCATAGTAGCTATTTCTCTTAGTTTTGGGGTTTGACTCGATCTCAATCATGAGGAAGAGAATTGTCCTGTCTCAGGATAGGTTTTTGGAAAGAGCAAAGTGAAAGACGAACTCTTTTTCTGAGAGAAATGAGGCCTCATAATAATTATTAATTAACTACCATCATGGTAGATTGCGTGAAAACTGAAAACACTTTTTCATAATAAATATTTCTTGTTTTTTCGTCTAAGTGAAATAGTGCGTTTCTCAGAATCAATTTACCTTCAGGCGACCTACATCTAGATAGGTAACAGTGGCCCGTTCCAGAAACACACTCTCCACTCTCAAAATCCTCGAATCTCCGAATTAATTAATTTGAACACAATTCTTCTTCTTCTTATTTGAAGAAGTTTGAACGATTAATTTGAACGCAATATCCAATGCGAAAACGCAAAAACACTATGCACTCTAATTGGTTATTGCGTTCAAATTACGTTCAAAATTAACAAGGGCTTTATGTAACAGTTGAGAGGGAAATTTGGGGATTATGAGAGTGAGAGTGCATGGGGGACTATAAACAGGGAGTAGACCCGCAGGCTGGTTGGGGTACTATAAACAGGGAGTACACCAGCATTGGCTTTATTCTCTGGGTCCTTGTCAATTATTAGCCTCCTTGTAAAGACAGTGGTAGAAATGCTGAGTCATTTCTCTACTGTCTGGCTACCATCGTTCACGATGACGCCACCCTATGATGATGAGGGAATATTGCAGTACACGTTTTGACTATTACATACAATACAATACTTTGTTACAATACAATACAATATTCTGTTTATCCTGCAAGTGAGAATAAGGAGTCCCTTTTCTGTTGTGTGCATGTGCATTACACAGTAATACATGTTTTGACTATTACATACAATACAATACTCTGTTTATCCTGTAAGAATTAGAGTCCCTTTACTATCACAATCTGTTGTGCGCATGTGCATTACGATTTATTTTAATTATAACATCCTGGATCAGGACATTAAAACTAATTAGAATCGTTGGCGTCCATAGCATTGAAAAACCAGCCGTAAAAAAACGTACTCCAACCTCATCCATGAGGTTGAAAAATGCCGACCCTAATACTAACATATTGCTAATATGGGATAAAGACAGGGGAAATATTGTACATAAATATATTACATAGTACTGAGTATATATATTATTATTTCCTTACATTAGAACATAAATTCCCAATATTATTATTTATTGATATATGTAATTAGTTTCGCCTTCACTTCCCGAGTTTTATCTCCCGTATAAATCTTATGCTTCCTATTTCAATTAATTTACTTGCTGAAAATTTGCTCTCATTTCTCCTTGAAACTCTCCTCTCTCTCTCTTTCTTTCCTCACCCTTACTTCCTCCTCTTCTCTCTCTCTCTCTTTCCTCACTGTTACTTCCTCCTCTTCTCTCTCTCTCTCTCTCTCTCTCTTTGATGTTATTTATATTTTTTTAAATATAGTGATAATGGAAAATCGATAAAAAAAAAAAAATGTATTACCCAGTCTCAATACTTCCTCTTAAATGTGAACCCTTCACGAGGAAGTATTATGTCCATAAATGGCAGTAAAATTTGGAAATAAAAAAAGCCTTGAATGGACATGAAAGGAGCCTAGACATTGGACCTAGGCCAATGATTGATTTCTTTTTAAATTTACTTGTTGAACGGCAATAAAAAATGGCGTTCGCGGTGTAATTTTCTCGATTCAAATCAAACAAGTTCAGAAAAATCATACTCCGACCGCCAGTTTTTTTTGCCGTTCAACAAGTAAATTTAAAAAGAAATCAATTTTGGGATGACCCCTAGAAAGGATAAAGAAAGATAAACATAAGAGGAATAAATTCAGAGAGGAATACAGAGAAATAGAATGAGAGGAGGTAAAGGTGTTCTCAATTTGATATCATTTATATTTAGCTAATTATAATCATTCTATTGAGTGGGGCGTTCTTCCTTTTTTAACCACAAAGTGGTGTTTTTGGGGGGATTACATATTACGGTCAGTGTATTTCAGTTCCAGCAATAATGTAGTCTCTCCTGTTCCCAGCCCTCCCGTGATGCAAAAGGTGAACAAACACGGTCTGGTGGGCGACCTGTGGCCCAACATTCGCCTCATGCAGCTAACGGGCATGTTCATCCTGGAGTTCCACGAGGACTCCTCCCCCGGGACCCAACTGCTGCGAGTCGCCTACTGCTGGATTGTCACCATCTTACTGGTAAAAAAAGAAACCACAGAAAGATTATTCTATTTCCTGCATAGTAAAATAGGCGACCAAATGAACCCTTTCTTTTTTTTATGTAGACACATAATATATAGCAAATAGCAACCACTATTATCAGTTTACTTTAGGAGGGGAATGCGGATAAGTTAACAACAGGTGCCGCACCCCGAAACAGGCTAGTGAACACTAGCTACATTAACTCGCAATTTTTATAAATGCTACAGAGTAAAATAATAATAACACTATTTAGTGGAAGGTAATCACCAGGCGAGGTTAAACGCTTTAGTATTTTCAACCCCCTAACCCTCAGAGTCGTATTATTATGTGGTCACAAACTCAAATTATTCATGCACCGGGTGTGTCATACCTAATTGAGAAAAAATTCATGCACTCGGTGGGATTGAAACCAAGGAATCCGCTACCTGGATTAACAGACTCGCGCGTTAACCACTTGACTACCTATATTCAGAGTCCGCCAAAAAAAAAAAAAAGTCACTCGAAATATCTAGAGAATGGATTTAAATTTTGAGAAAAGCTAAAACTTATGTACCATTATATCAAGAAGGAAACCTTTTCTACTAGGTTTTGGTTTTTTTTATCATTACCAGGGGCGATCCCAGTGGGGCATATTGTTTGTATCGGTTATTGACTACTCCAATGACCTTAAAGCTGTTTAAACTTCCAGGTGTCTTAGTACGTGTGTCTGGTTATGTTTGTGGCGGCCATTGACTACTCCAATGACCTTAAAGCTGTTCACACTTCCAGGTGTCTCAGTACGTGTGTCTGGTCATGTTTGTGGTGGCTACTGACTTCTCCAATGACCTTAAAGCTGTTTAAACTTCCAGGTGTCTCAGTACGTGTGTCTGGTCATGTTTGTGGTGGGTATTGACTACTCCAATGACCTTAAAGCTGTTTAAACTTCCAGGTGTCTCAGTATGTGTGTCTGGTCATGTTTGTGGCGGCTATTGACTACTCCAATGACCTACTGGCGGGCGGCGTGGTGACAGCTTTGTTCTTCGCCCATGGTATGATCAAGTACATATACGTGGGACTCAAGAACAAGTCCTTCTACAGGGTGCTCTCCTCGTGGAACAATGTGAGTTACTTTTGTGACATACTGACCTCAGTAATAATAATAATAATAATAATGCTTTTTCTTTGTATTATTATGTCACAATTTTTGTGGATAGCGCAGAATTATAGGACTTTACCACTTTAATTTACAATATCTTGTATTTTTTGCCTATGATTCTACCACTGGTCGCTGCTTCACATCAAGGCAGCTACTCATTTTTCCTCACGAGGGATGAGTGGACCCCAAACATCCGAGTAGAGAGCAGAAAAATTCCTACACCGCTGGGGATCGAACCCAGGTCACCATGTGTGCAATGCCTAGCGCGCTAACTTACTCTGCCACAGTGACTACCTACCTCAGTAGCTATGCCCGTTTGTGTGTTTTCATAGAACGACTTCTCCAATTTTCATTAATTATTAAATATCTAACTCAGTAGCTAGATCGATAAGGTGGCGGACTTGTAACCTGAAGGTCGGTCTTCCTGGTTTCAGCGTAGATTTAGTAAATCGAGTTTGAGTAGAATAGAATAGAATAGAATAGAATACCTTGTTTATACTGCCGAGGTAAGACTGAAAAGTCCCTTTACTCCAGCAGTCAAACAGGTCTTATATATTTTATGGGATAAATATTTTACATATTAATAACATATAAAAAAAACCATGTTTATTATAAAAAAAAAGCTGAAAAGGTAAAATTAAAAAAAGGAAAAAATAAATAAATTAAATTATATATAAAAAAAAAATAGAAGAAATTATAAAAAAAATAGCAGAAAAATAATATTAGTACACACACATGTACGCACAAACAAACACACACACATACACACACACACACACATGTCACACCCTATGATGTATTAGGAATAGAAAAGGAGACAAGGAGAGGAGGAAAGAAGTCTTTAGGATCTGGCGAACAGACCTTTGCTGACTGCTTCAATAAGGGAGATTTTAAATGAATAGAAGGATCGAGAGTTTAAAATTGAAAAGGGTAAGGCATTCCAGAGATCTATAGATGTGATGAAAAAGGATTTTTTCATCACATCTATAGATTAACCGTAGTTGTGAAATATAAATATAATCACAGTAGTTGTGATTAACACACGAAAGTGATTAACACAAATATATTAGTACTACTACTATAACTACCCCACAAAACAAGAGGACTATATCCCCCTAGTGTGGGGTAGTCGCATTAAATATGACCGTGTTACCTACTATAGGGACCTATTATGTACCTACGTATCCATATATATAAATACAAAAGTTAACACTCACTCACGTGACTTTCATTCATCTCGATTTTTCAGCACTGGTAAGTCCTAGGAGGCTGAAATTTGGCATGTAGTCATTTTTAAGTCTTAGGTGCTACCTGATATTTAGGTGTACCAAACTAAGGCCCGGACGCCGGGCAACCTTCTTCAATGTAAAAGCATATATAAAAAAAGGGAAAAATAAATTAGCCATCGCCTAGTCGAACCAGAAGGTCCATAAGCTATAAACACAAAATTGCGAAGTTGTAAGTTAATACTAAATCTAAATTAAAACAATATAGGAAACAACAAAATATTCACCAAATGCAGTATCTCACAAACTGCGTGTGATTTAAAAAAAAGATAGGTAAATCAAATCCCTTTTAAAAAATAAGACAGATGCAAAAAAAAATATCCCAATATATTTTTTGAGGCCAGTGCTTTTCCCTCATTACATTATTATTAAAAAGTGAATTAAATTTTCTCCTGAATTTTCTAATTACTAAAAATGTGTTTAAAACAATTTTTTAAGGCCGTCAGGGAGACCCAAAACCCACCGCCACCACCCCCCAAAATTTTACAAACCCACCAATTGATCCAAAAAATGTACATTAAATGTACAAAAAAGTGATGATGAAGAAGTGATGTTCTTAGTGTTTAGGTAATCAAAATTTATCGTGTCAATGAAAAATTGAAAATTTCAGTAATTAGGTAAAAGTTTTACAATTTTAAATTTGTTATTTTATCAATAAAAATAGAACACAAAATTGAAAGTTTAAATTGAACTGGAATAATGAACATTCCAAAATGACTTTCAATGCAAACAATAAAAAGGATATTGCTGAGGCAAAATATGAAAGAAATCAGATCAATGGAAGAAATTGAAAAATGGAATGGTTGAAAACGAGATTCAACCAAAGAAAAGTGAAGTAAAAGAAAATTGTAATCCAATAGAAAACCTCGCTGGCTACAAGGTTGGAACGATCTGCAAGCACCATCATGTTACTGGAACTGACCCTTGTGGAAACACCAGCAATGATTCTGTCGGAAAATTTCATTACATTACACAATATAAAATTATCTTGTTAACAACAAAAATGTTATTATTATCTTCTTATTTGCTACGTTTCCATTTTTTGTTTGATTTTAGATCTAGGCAAATTAAATTTATATTTAAGTCTGAAAATTACTCATGCTTTCCAGTAGGTTACACCGGAGTTCATCAGATGGGCCAAAATCTCACTAAAAAAGGTTCTTTTACCTGCGAAGGGATCAAGCAAAATCCACCACTTGGGTCATTAAAGAAATATGAGTCAGGTATTTTTTTATTCAGTGTGGATCACAAGTTGTGATCCACACTGTGGTGTGTGTGCGTGTGAGTGTGTGTGTGTGTGTGTGTGTGTGTGTGTGTGTGTGTGTGTGGGGTGTTGTGTAATGGAATAAAACCACTTTATGGTAACTTTTTATTTTGAATATTTTTTTTATTTATAAGAAAATGATTATTTTAAGATATATTAAAAAAAATCTCTCCCTCTTTCAACAACATTAATTCATTGTCTGGTTTCAATGTGCCCCCATGTTCCATTTCAGGTTAACTCCCACCCTTTATTTTTCAGACTTACTTCCACCCTTTATTTTTCAGACTTACTTCCACCCTTTATTTTTCAGACTTACTCCCACCCTTTATTTTTCAGGCTAACTCCCACCCTGTATTTTCCGAATCCAACGCCCGGTATCGAGCCAAGAGTCTCTCACGTATGAAGCGAGTCCTCACCATCATATGCACCTGGACCACAGGTGGGAAAACAGGGATCAGAAATTATGTTAGGCAAGGCCGTCCTTACAGTTACAGGCCTTGTCCTAAAGCACTTTTGAACTGTGGTTTGGTTTAAGAGCTCAAGCAATTTGAGAATCCTGTCATTAAAGCCTTTAAAAAAAAAGAAACAAAAAAAACTGGCTATCTTTTTTCTTTTATTGCAGTCGAACCTAGATAATATCAGAGAACTCAATGGACTAGAATTTTCTTCTCTTATATCAAGGTTTCTCTTATAAAGAGGTTATTTTTCCTTGCAGAGATGTAAATTGGACCTGGAAATTGTTCTCTTGTATCCAGGTTTCTCTTATATCGAGTTCTCACTGTACTTGGTTTTTTTTTAATTTTCCATTTATTTATTACATTATAATATTGTCAAAAATTTAGAAGAATAATAGAATAGTCTTAAAATAATAGAGTGGTTCATTATACTTTAGATAAATTGATAAGTTTCTAATAAAAATCCGAAGTATTGTGTTCATGGGAAGTATTCTGACTGGGGGACATAGTCTGGCTGGGGGACTATAAACACTATAGACAGGGAGTAGACCAGCATTGGCTTGGTTCTGGGGGCCCTTGTCAATTAGTAGCCTCCTTGTATAGACAATGCTGGGTTATTCCTCCACTGTCTCGCTACCATCGTTCACGATGATGCCACCCTATGATGGATGTGTTCATTTGTATGATTACGACCCGATGATTCCAATGTTGCAGCCACCATCGTGTGCTGGGTGACCATCACAATGTGCGGGGACAGTACCTTCCCAGTGCCGGATCCCGAGGATAAAACAAGACCATCGATGTGCAGGTGGCCCGACTGCCTGTCCACTCCTGGTATCCCTGGGACTGCCTCAACAACCAGACAGCCTACATGCTCACCTTTGTCTTTCAGGTCAGTTCTGGTTCTGTTGTTGTGCCGACCTCTGTATATAGCTTGATGGAAAAGGCGGTGGACTTTTAACCTTTTAAAAAAAAGTAGGTAGGTACATATGTACGAGTATCAAACACCTCGGCCGAGGTGTGAAGAACGACTATACAAAGAAACACTGTAAGTCTTTCTTTGACAGTCCGGCAGAGTGTAAGTTACGGAAATACAATTATACATACTATACATTTACATTGATGATATAATTTTTATTTAATTTTTTTAGATCTTAAATTTATTTTATAATTGTTTTGTAAACTTACAACTTGTATACCTAATTACAATAAATATTCATATTCAACCTGGAGGTCGGTGGTTCAACGTTCAGCAAAGATTTAGTAGAGCGAGTTTAAGTACCTAGTTCTAATATTAACCCAGATAAAGCGGTGAAATTTTGGTTTTATTTTTTGGGGTGAAATTGAGTCCTGAATCAAATAAAAGTGCTGTCAACCATCACTCGGACTCAAAACAAAGAGCTTGAGGTGTCACCAACTCTCCTCAACAAGCTGAAGTAATTAGAAAAATCCAAATGTAGTAGTATGTAGTACCTTTCAAGCGTCCTTCTGGAAGACGTCAGCCCATCTGGTTAAAGAAGTGATGAACACGAATATGGTGATTTTTGTAGTAATGTTGTTGTTGCAGTTAGCTTGGCTACAGCTGTGGGAGTGATTGTCTTTATCAAACTTTAGTTAAAAAGCTGGCTCGTTCTAAAGCACAATCCTATGTGAAATCAACCAACCAGGGCTTTCTCTAAATCCATTTTAATGGCTTATTTAGAAAAGTTTACCCTTGGGTTTAAACTTGAGGAACTGCAATCTAGCCTGGCTTGTTAGAGTTGGCTAGTCTGTCCTCTGTTTATAGTCCCCTAGCAAGAGACTGTTCCTTTCAGGACAGTTCTGCGAATGTCTTGTAGATCAGTTCTAGTAATGGACTTGACACAATGAAAGCCATAACCCGTCGACTACCAAACCATCGGTACCTAGTCAATATGCCATGGTCACGGCGCTAGACTTGCAATGTAAACAATTTAGTTAAATTTAGTTTAGGAGGTAATCCAAAATGTATATTTTCTTGATTTAAATAAATTTTCCACATTTTCAATTTTTCGAATTCAAAAAAAATCCAGCGCATGGATCCGAGCTTTGTGGATCGGATCGCTCTCAATGCTTGGATTTTTCCTCATCTATTTGTGTCAAACTTTACACTCTGCCGCGGTGTCTCTTTCTGAGTATAAGGCGTTCGTTCACACCACGCTGAGGTGTTTAATAGAAATTTGCAAAACTAATTTCAAGGAAACTTCCCACCCCATTTCTCTTGAAAATGGTTTGTTAATAATAATAATTTCCCTATTAACTTAAGCTTCCGGTAGAAACTTCTGTTGCGACTCTTCCAGGTTGCAAGTTGCAGTTAAGATGAAAATGCAATCAGGCGAAATATGTATTTTCTAAACTCACTTCTTCTCAGGAAATTACGATTCGTATCATTCCATTCTCCTCCACCTGATCTCCATCTCCCTCTCCCTCTTTCTAGGTGGAAAAAGGTCCTATATTGTCGCTTGTATCTGAAGAACGAGACATTTTTGTGAAAACACTGTGTAAAGTATTTATTATTATCTATTATTTGACTTGGTTAGGGTCAAGGGGGTAATTACGAACGATTTTGAGCTACATTTTATAAACATATCTGTAACCCTGAGTTGCTTTTGTAAAATCCATGTCTTGTGATTTTTTTGGTATATAGACTTATTTAGCATTCTAATGGTGCATTATAAATGGTTTTGTGCATACTGTAGTATCTGTTCAGTGGTGTTCTTATTTACCCCCGCCTGTTCGCATTTACCCCCGCCTGACGGGGGTAAATGCGAACACATTATACAATACTAAAAACAAACTTTTTAATGGCAATATGTGCTTTTTATGTACAAATAATACACCAAAATTGTACTTTGTGTCTTTAGCCACCTGTATGACAATATGCAAAGTTTATGGACACACAGGATAGTGGTTTGAATCCTAACCACAAAGGTAGTCAGCTCTTATCAAATAGGGTATCTCTATCTTGCAAATAATAGTAATAATAATAATTTCGTGTCCGTGAGATAGGTATAGATACCTAAATCACGGTGGTGAGAGGATTATATGGACGCCCAGATCCAATGTCTAGGCTCCTTTCATGTCCATTGATTCTATTTGGTTTTAAGATCCTGACTTGAGGTAGACAGGACGGGGGTTTCACCCTCCATTCGCTGGGAATCGTACCAGCTACCCACATTAACCTCACCCAGCCTGGGTGGGGCCGGAATCGCCAGCCTCACATGTTCGGAGGGGACAGAATTTTCTGTGCGAAAAGTCTGCTCCAACCGGGAATCGAACTAAGGATCTCTGGACTACGGGCAGTAGTCACAACCGTTACGCCACGGAGGCTGGTAATAAAATCATAATAATAGTAATAATTAATTATGAGAGCTTTTGAAAGGTGTTTTATATATTTTTTTTTTTTTTTTTTTTTAACAGATTTTGGTCTTATCAATAGTTTCTAGGTCATTGTCAATCTCAGATTTGTCTTCTTCTACCTTCATTTTTTTCTTCTTTTTTGAAACTGTTCCCCCTATATTTCTTTTCGTTTTCTACACTTTCATTTTTCTTCCTTTCTTTTGCTATGTTCAAGTACACAAATACCTTCATTGGGTCCAATACATTAGGGTACTAATATCTTGGTACTTCTTACAACCTCCCAGTATTTCAAGATTTTGAGCCTTACGTTTGGAAAATTCTACTTTGGTTTGCGGAATCTCAAAACATCTACGATAGCCGATATCATATTTTGTGCTTCTGTATACAAAGGAGGTAGTTTCTTCATCTTGTAGTTCCGGGGCATTCTGAGTGTTTTGATAAATACAAAAAAAGTTATAGGGTAAAACAAACACCCAAAATATGCGTTCGTAATTACCCCATAGCAAAAAAATGCGGGGGTAATTAAGAACACCCAAAAACTATAACTTAAAAAATGGTTAAAACAATTATTTTTGTAAAATAATAACCAAAAACATGCTTATCAATAATTAAAAGTAAAATAATGATAAAAATTCAAGTAACACTTACCTAAAAACTTGTTTTAAAAAAATCAAAAACTTCAAAAATCAATTTTTTTGATAGATCTATTTTCACTAGCTTACTAACTACAACTGAAAATAAATACTATCGAAAACTCGTGTTCAACCTGTAAAAACAATTCAAAATAATAGCATTCAACCACCAGATTCGAAATATCTTGTCCTGTTTAGGTACAATGACCACTGTTCGTAATTACCCCCTGTTCGTAAATACCCCCCTTGACCCTACAGGGTTTTCAGTAAAACACTCACAGTTCACATTGCGACCAAATTAGATCTATTGTTACGACTATGTGGATTTAACGTCCTGATTTGAGATAGATAGCCAGGACCCTCTATTCGCTGGGAATCCTACCAGCTACTCACATTAACCTCACCCAGCCTGGGTAGGACCAGAAATGCTAGTCTCACTTGTTTGGGGTGAACTTTTATTCAAAAAGTCTACCCCAACCGGGAAACAAACTCGGGATCTTTGGACTACGGGCAGTAGTCACAAACGTTACGCCGTGACGGAAGCTGGCTTGTATAAAGTAACAGCAAAGCAAATAAAGTTTAAGATATTTTAATGAAAAACTAATCAAATTACTTCTGGTAACGCCCCCTGGTCTTAGTGATGTCACCTCGGCACAGTGCCTGAGATCCTCTTGCTCTCAGAGTATTTATCGATTCCCTTCTGGTTTCAAAGAAGTTATTTTACCTTAGAAAGAGGTACATTGGACCTGAAAATTATTCTCTTATATCCAGGTTTGACTGTATTTACAATTATGCTAGACGAAGTTAATGCCTCTATCTATTCTATTCCTATGGGTATAGATATCTATCTATAGGTATCTATACTTATATAGGTACGATTCCCAGCGAATGGAGGATAAAACCCCCGTCCTAATCCAGGACGTTAAATCAAATAAAATCGTTGGCGTTAGGAAGGGCATCCAGCCGTAAAAAATGTGCCAAAACCAAACAACCTCAACTGCTATCTTCACGCACCTCCCTCAACCGAATAAAAGAAGAAAATTCTCTATCACTATACATAAGACTTCTTTTCTTTCTTATTCTCTCTCATTCTTTTCATTTTCTTTTTTTCTGTTTCCTTTCTTTTTTCTCTCTCTTTTCTTCTCTTTCTTCTCTTTTCTCAACTCCCTCACCACATTGCTCCACAGGTGTTCTGGGTCTTTTTTTCCGTTTCCTTTCTTTTTTCTCTCTCTCTTTTCTTTTCTTCTCTTTCTTTTCTTTTCTCAACTCCCTCACCACTTTGCTCCAGGTGTTCTGGGTCTTTTTTTTCCGTTTCCTTTCTTTTTTCTCTCTCTCTTTTCTTTTCTTCTCTTTCTTTTCTTTTCTCAACTCCCCCACCACATTGCTCTAGGTGTTCTGGGTCTTCATGCTGGTGGCTCACAGTCAGCTCTGCGACGGCATGTTCTGCTCCTTCGTCCTGTTCTCCTGCGACCAGCTCAAACACCTGAAGGAGATCCTGAAGCCTCTCATAGACCTGAGCATCTCCCAGCACGGGATTCCGAGCTCCCTCGACCTGTTTGTGAACAAGTCCGCGACGAGCAACAAAAAACTGATCGCCAACGGTGAGTTGCCCTTTGCTTTTTTGTTAGTTTTTTTTTTTTTTTGTTTTGTTTTTTTTTTTTTTTTTTTTTTTGATTTTAACATATTAACGGGGTTAACCCATGTTTTTGTAAACCCATCTCTAAACGTATTTGTATTTGTAAACGGGTTAAGTCTTTTTCTCGTTTATATTATTAATGTTGTCAATTTTATATTTAATTTTTACCATTATTTGTCTGTAGATATATATGTTCTACTAATAAAGAGTTTCTAAATAAATAAATAAATAAGTCTAGCAGTGTAAAAGCACTAATTTTTACAGCCGAACCTGGATATAATAATATGATTATTATTATGAAACTGTTTATTAGTAGAACATTTAATTACAAACAAATAATGGTAAAAATTAAAATACAATATTGACAACATTAATATATATATATACAGGGTGGGGCAAAAGTCTGGAAACCCCTGAATAACTTTCGAATGGCTTCTTCGGTGAAATTAAAATTTTGTACGGTAAACCGGGCTGATAAGACCTTCTTTTAAAGTAGGATCGATTTTTGTTACCGGCCCCCATGTCGGGGCCAGGGGGGCCAACTTCATTTTTTTAAATACGAACCCCCACCTTGCGATACATTTTTGAAAAGGTCTTTAAAAAAGAAATACATTTGTGCAAATTTTATTTTTTTAATATTAACTGTTTGCAAATGGCGTCCAACTTTGTGTATGTAGTAAAGTCTGGAAACCCCTGAATATCTTTCGAAAGGGCTTTCTCAGTAAATTTAAAATTGTGTACGGTAATCCTTGGTAATTAGACCTTATATTAGAATGGGACCAATTTTTTATTATCGGCCCCCACGTCGGGGCCAGGGAGGCCAACTTAATTTTTTTATATACGAAACACCACCTTGCGATACATTTTTGGAAAGGTCTAATTACCCCGACTTACCCTGCACTATTTTAAATTTACTGAGAAATCCCTTTCAAAAAATATTCAGGGGTTTCCAGACTTTACTGCATACACAACGTTAAACGCCATTTGCAAACAGTTAATATTTAATAAATAAAATTTGCACCAATGTATTTCTAATTTAAAGGCCTTTCCAAAAATGTATCGCAAGGTGGGGGTTTGTATTTAAAAAAATGAAGTTGGCCCCCCTGGCCCCGACATGGGGGCCGGTAACAAAAATCGACCCCACTCTAAAAGAAGGTCTTATTAGCCCGGTTCACCTTACAAAATTTTAATTTTACCGAAGCCAGCGTCGATGGCCTGTTGAATACACCGGTTCCCTTCAGAACACCGAAGTTAAGCGACATCCAGCGAGGTTAAGACTTGGATGGGTGACCATTCAAATTCTAATTCTCGTGACGCTGGCTTTTCCCGGCCCCACTCAGGCTGGGTGAGGTCAATGTGAGTAGCAGGTTTGTGAGTTCCCTGCGAATGGAGGGTAAAACCCCCGTCGTGATATGACCATGGCAGTTGAAAGCGACGTTAAACCCCACTAAAAAAAAAAAAAAAAAAAAAAAAAAAAAAAATTACCGAAGAAGCCATTCCAAAGTTATTCAGGGGTTTCCAGACTTTTGCCCCACCCTGTATATTTTTAACATAAATGTCTTAACTAAAGGGCGTAGTTATTGCCTATGGCAATCTCTTCCACCCAACCTAAGAGATTGAGATATAGTAGAACACGTTTCATACAGTCTAGGCGTGGCCGGTGGCAAATGAATGACAAATTACGAATTTGTCATTCATTTTTAACGAACTGTTACCATTGAGTCACCAGTGGCGGAATTTGACGTCTTTTCGACTGATAAGGAAAGTCGTGTGGTGTTACTGTTACTCCAGTTTAGTTAATCTTATATCCAGTTAAGTAATTGTGATATCCAGGTGCGGATATAGCCCTCTTGTACTGGGGGGGCACAATCGCACAATATACCTAACTAGCGGGTTTCACCCGCCGCTTCGCAAGCCTATCACACACACATACAAACACACACAAATGTCAATATTTTTTGTGTCACCTATCCATTTCTTGTGTTTACTGGAGCTCAAGAATGGCTCATCAGAATTTCGCGATCATATGTCAAATGAAGACTACAACGCTTGCAAAAACATTCTCGCTTTAAGTTGATAGTTCGTCACGACAGATTTCGAGAAAAATGTCATTCAGTTCAAAAAACGTAAATACCTTTTGTTTACCCATCCATTTTATGTCCTTACTCAATGTAGCTCAAGAACGGCTCATCAGAATTTCGTGATTGATATCTCAAATGAAAACTTGAACCCTTGCTTAAAACTTTTTTTTTAATTGATACGCCGCCGTCGTGGCGCCGTCACGACAAATTTTCAGGAAAAAAATGTCATTTCGGTTGAAAAATGTTTTTTTTTTCTGTAAGCCATCCATTTTTTGTCCTTACCCCGTGTAGCTGAACCCTAGAGATATACGTAGGTAGATCAATAAGTACCCGTGTTTAGGGACATGTTACATCATTGGTGAAACTTGTTGATACTTGTTGATGGAACGACATCTCAAATGACCACATCCAAAGTTTGAAACTGATTACTCTCTTAGTTTTCATTTATCGGTCACTTGAAGTTGTTGTGTTGCGTATAGTTGAGTGATATGGAAAAAGAACAGTACCGAGCAGTTATTCGATTCCTTTTTTTGGACGGGAAAAAATGTGATGAGATAAAATTAAAGTTAGATGCTGTGTACGGGAGCTCTTCACCTTCTATGACCACTGTTTGCTTTTGGTTTAATGAATTTAAACGAGGGCGCACAAGCATTTTTGACGAGGACCGCCCAGGACGCCCAGAAGACGTGTGTACCGAGGAAGTCGTGGAAAAAGTGCACGATATGATTCTCAAAGATCGCCGAACAAAAGTGCGTGAAGTAGCTGAGAGTGTGGGCATTTCATATGGAACTGTTTTTAAAATCCTTCATGATAAGCTGGGCATGAGAAAGCTATCGGCGCGATGGGTGCCGCGATTGCTCACAATTGACAACAAACGAATTCGGCTGAATTGTTAAAAGGCTAGTTTAGAACTCTTCAATCGCAATCCAGATGATTTTTTGCGTCGAGCTGTGACCGTTGATGAAACCTGGATACATCACTATACCCCAGAAACCAAACAGCAGTCAAAAGAATGGACTTTGGTTGGAGAATCTGCCCCAAAGAAGGCGAAATCGGTCCAATCGGCCGGAAAAGTCATGGCTACCGTTTTTTGGGATGCAAAGGGAATTATTCTTATTGACTTCTTGGAAAAAGGAAAAACAATAACTGCTGCATATTATAATGAGTTATTGACACGATTTGATGCAAAATTGAAGGCGACACGCCCCCATTTGGCGAGAAAGAAAGTCTTGTTTCACCATGACAATGCACCAGCTCACTCATCTGGAATTGTTGCTGCTAAAATCCATCAACTTGGATACGAATTATTGCCACACCCACCTTACTCACCTGACCTAGCCCCCTGCGATTATTTTTAGTTTCCTAACTTGAAAGTTTGGCTCGGTGGAAAGAGGTTCAGCTCAAATGATGACGTCATAAGCCAGACAAAGGGCTATTTTGAGGAGTTCGAAGGGAGCTACTTTTTGGAAGGGCTAAAAAAGTGGCAGGATCGCTGAAAGAAGTGTGTAGCCTTGAAAGGCGACTACGTCGAAAAATAGAACCCAAAAATGTAAGTATCTCGCACTCTTTTTTCAAACACGGGTACGTCTTGCTCGTATTCTCTGATCCAAATGGACCTATAGGTAAAATTTCAGCTCGGACAATCGGTGTGGATTTGAAAACTTTACTATTTAGTTATTTCTTATTGGTCTTAGAATCGTGAATTATTTTAGGTCCTGTGCACCGCTAACTTATTGAGATTTTTTTTTACGGGATTAGTTTTAGAATTGGGAATTATTTTGGGGCCCGTGCACCCCTAACTTATTGATATTTTTTTTTACGGGATTAGCTTAGAATTGGGAATTGTTTTGTGGCCCGTGCCCCCCTAACTTATTGAGATTTTTTTAAACGGGATTGGTCTTAGAATTGAGAATTATTTTCGGGGCCCGTGCCCCCTTAACTCATTGAGTTTTTTTTTACGGGATTAGTCTTAGAATTGGGAATTATTTTGGGGCCCGTGCCCCCCTAACTTATTGAGATCTTTTTTTTACAGGATTAGTCTTAGAATTGGGAATTATTCTGGGGCCCGTGCCCCCCTAACTCATTGTTTTTTTTTTTACGGGATTAGTCTAAGAATTGGAAATTATTTTGGGGCCCGTGCCCTCCTAACTCATTGAGATTTTTTTTATTACGGGATTAGTCTTAGAATTGGGAATTATTTTGGGACCTGTGCCCCCCTAACTCATTGAGATCTTTTTTTTTTTTACGGGAATAGGTATAATGAAATTTGAGAAACACCGCTTACCGAAAAAATCTGGGGGGGCACGTGCCCCCCGTGCCCCCCCCTATATCCGCGCATGGTGATATCACGACTGTGGGTAACATAAATATATTTAATGTGTGTATGTATGATTTTATTTGTGGTGAAGCACAAGGCCTCTTTACAAATATTTTGTAGGTAGCGCAGCATTACTAAGAGCCTCTTTTACTTTTCGAATTCTATTACATTAATTTCTTTTTACTCTGGCATTACCGCCACTTGTCGTTACTCATACAAGTAACTCCTCATTTTTCCTCACGAGGTATGAGTGGACCCCGAACATCCAAGTACAGAGCAGAAAAAATCCTGCTCCGCTGGGGATTGAACCCAGGTCACCATGCGTGCAATGTGGAATGCCTAGCGCGCTAACTCACTCTGCCACGGTGACTACAATAAAGTTGCTAATAAAGTTAATGTATGGTAACTTATTTTGGAAAATTGCTAACATAACCTTTTCCCAAACCTTTCTAATTGATAAAAGGCTGTTTAGATTCGTGTCTGGAGGACTTTGCTTTGTTGTTTCATTTTAACCCTGAAACTATTTCCTTAATACCCTTTGAATTTTATGTTTTTCGCCTTGTAGGTCAGAATCTCTCTCTCTCTCTTTCTCCCTCCCTCTCTCTCTATCTTTCTTTTTATATATATATCTCTCTCTCTCTCTCTCTTTCTATCTCTCTGTCTCTTTATCTATAAACCTATCTCTCTTTTTTTCCGCCCTTTGCTCTTCAATAATTTTTCTCGCTCTCTCTCTCCTTACTCTCATTCTTCCTTCCTCGGTTAAAGTTAACTCCTCTGTAGTTACAAGAATACTTTTGTATTCTGTCCGCAGTAGGTATTTAGTATTCACCATCTGTCACTTCACTTCTCCACTTACTTATCTGAATCATCTTTGTTCCTTCTGTTGTCTTTGTTTTGTTCTGTTGTGTATCCCCCAAAAAACACTTCGTGTAAAAATAGTCGTCAAGTGTTGGAATGATTCAAAAGAACTGATATCAAAAACGTCAATTTTCTATGTTTAAAGGAAATATTTTTCACGTAATAAGTCTCTTGATAATTCAACCAAAATAATAGCCTCACAACAACAGTACACCTTTGAGCAAACTTCGATTTGGTATTTTGAGAATTTAACCAAAAAATAGCCACACAACAAAACAATGCTCTTGTAAGAACAATCTTGCAATATTACATAACCACGTCCTTGACTACTGCACACTGTTGTGTTAGCAACGTACTTCACATAAATTTCAGAACAAAACAGTGTGCAGTCAAGGACGTGGTTCTGTAATTATGCAAGATTGTTCTTACAAGAGCATTGTTTTGTTGTGTGGCTATTTTTTGGTTAAATTCTCAAAATACCAAATCGAAGTTTGCTCAAAGGTGTACTGTTGTTGTGAGGCTATTATTTTGGTTGAATTATCAAGAGACTTGAGTCAGCTGAGAGGTGTTGCCTAGTGAACTAGTGTCAATTGTTTTCTTAAAATTTAAAGTTTTAATAAAAATAATTGGTGAATAAAAAAGTGAAAAGAAACAAGAGAACCGAACGAAGTAAGATATAAACTAAATTTTAAAGAAGTTAAAAAAATTCTGAGAGTCCAGAAATGCTGAAATTAAATTATTTTGAGAAAAACTAATCGGAGAAATTTGGTAATATCCAATTTGTGAACAAAGACGTTACACGGCGTCGGTAAAATAGAAGCTACCTATCTATAGAATATATCAATCTATAAGTTTATTCTTATCACTCATCAGATATCATTAAGAAAACAGTAGACGGAGTACCAATAGATAGTACATAATTCTATAGATATCTATGAATATACACCACAAAGATCCCAACGGACAGGCCATAGAATCAACATAGCAGTGACGTCATAACTGTTACGTAAGGGAGAGAAGTCAAGGCGTCGCGTACGGAAGAACGTCATCAATACCAACACGATACCGAATAATCTCTAGCTTTAGGTCTGAGAATAATTATACCTAATCACTTTGCAGTGTGAACGTGAATAATTTAACAACATACGTCTACTAGTTTAAAATGGAAGCTATATTAGAAGAGCTTAAAAAGATGAGAACAGATTTTATCGGGGAACAACAGGAAACTAGAAAATTTATAGAGGAAAAGTTTAAGAACCAACAATCAGACAATACCAAAATAAACACAAAACTGGAAATACAAGATAAAAGAATTATCAAATTAGAAAGGGAAGCCAGGAAAAAAAACATAATTGTCTATGGACTTCAGGAAGGAGAAAACGAAAACATAAATGAATTGAAAGAAAAAGTAAATTGGTTGCTCAATATTAAAATGGAACTTGGAATCCAACGTGAAGAAATAGACGACTTCTTTAGACTTGGGAAAAAGACAACAGAAAGAAAGACCAGACCCCTAATTATTAAAATGATAACTAGCTGGAGAAAGACAGAAATTATGATGAACAAAAGGAAGCTCACTGGAACCAAAATATATATTGAAAATGATATGGATGCAGAAGAAATACAAGAAAAGAAAAATATGGTAGAAAAAATGAAGGAAATAATATCTAGCGGAGGCGAAGCATATATTAAAGGAAAATCATTAATTGTAAAGACGGATAAAGGGAATAAAACCAAAGAAATACCAGGAAGTTCCAATATAAACCCTCATGAAGATAATGCCATGCCACTCAATGTAGAACAGGAGAACACACAAACATACTTAATAGATTTAAACAAAACAATATACAAAACTCCAACAACCACACCAGGGAAGAGACAACTTTCTCCTGAAAAGATCAACGAAATAAGAAAAAACTTTACCATAGAGAATGCAACAAAAAAATCAAAATTTTTACAAACACACCGCAGATCGAATAGCGAAGGACAAAAAACTCTTGATTCAATGATAATCAGAAGGGAAGATAATAACTCAAAAGAAAGCACAGATATAGGAAAAAACGTCAAAGAAACTACAAACATTGCTTATGTTAGCATTGTACATGACACGTCGAAGAAAATAAGCCACGAAAATATTGAACCAAACAATATTACAGAAAATATTGATCAAGAATGACAGCTAATGGAAACCAATGAGATCATACCAAATAGATACAAAACGGGAAAAGAAAATCTGACCAAAATGATAGATCCTTTAACAGAATCACAGAATATAGAAAGAAAAAAAAAATGCACCAGAAGACTTTCATAAAAAGAAAAATAGAAAAAAGACAAGTAATAAAGAATTTAGAATAAATATAGGAACACTTAATACAAGGACATTAAGAACGGAGGAAAAGATACAAGAACTAGAATTAGCTCTTGAAGATGTAACATGGGATATTATTGGTTTATCAGAAATAAGAAGGAATGCTGAAGTACTCATGGAAAGAAAAAATAATTATATTCTACTACATTCAAGCGCTCAAAATAGTATGTTTGGAACCGGATTTATTGTGAAAAACAAATTTCAAAACAATATAATTGAATTTATACCCATATCAAAACGAGTAGCAATACTAAAAATGAAATTCAATAAGAAAAACTTGACTATAATACAAATACATGCACCCACTAGTACACATAAAAAAGAAGAAATTGAATTATTTTATGAAGAAATAGAGCTCTTAATAAAGAAGGAACACAAAGAAAATGACCCATTACTCATAATTGGAGATTTCAATGCTAGTGTCGGAAGACGGAAAAGAGGAGAAGAGAACATGATGGGAAATTTCGGCAAAGGAAAAAGAAATGAATCAGGAAAAGTCATGTTGGATTTTGTGGCTTCACAAGGTTTAAAAATTATCAATAGTTACTATAGTCACGAAGAAAGATGGACTTGGAAAGCCCCCAACCAAAAGACATTTGAAATTGATTATATTTTATCAAATAAACAGAATAATATCCAAAACTTTGAAATAAAAGACAACTTTAGATTTGATTCTGACCACCGGATACTATTTGTAACATTTATACCACACATTAAGAGCATTTACCATGAAAATAGAAATATACACTATAGAATAAAGAGCTCGGTTGAAACTTATCAAACATTTCTAAAAGAGGTTATGCATGACATTTCTATAACACAACAAAGTATACAAGAAGTGTATGACAGCATCGAAACAAGTATAAAATTAGCAGTGAATAAAGAAAACGAAAAAGCAAGCAAAGAAAAAAGAAAATATAGTCCAAAAATTACTGAGGAAACAAAAAAGTTGATAGAGAAAAGAGAAAGACTAAACAAAATAATTAATAAAACAACAGTAGAAAAAATAGAACATTGTGAAATTAGAAAACTAACAAAGAAAAAAATTCGAGAAGACATAAATAAATACGAAGAAGATATAATAAATAGAATTATGGATACAACAGGCTCTACAAAACGAATCAGGAATGAAATATCAAACACGAGAAATACATGGATTAACAAAATACAGAAAGAAGATAAAAATGTTACATATAATAGAGAAGAAATAGTAGAGGAAATAACAAAGTACTATGAGAAACTGTACGAATTAGAAGAACACACTGAAGAAATAGAGGAACCAGAAGACCAAGAAATGGAAAATAAGGAGTTTTACGAAAAATTCAGTATATTAGAAGATGAAGTATATAAAACAATAAAGGAACTGAAGAAAGAAAAAACACCGGGAGAAGATGGCATAACAAACGATTTATTAATATATGGAAAAGATACTTTATGTCCAATTCTTCAAAAATTATTCAACAGAATCTTGTATGAAGGCATAATACCAGAACAGTGGACACTGAGTAAAATAATATTGATCTATAAAAAAGGACCCCGAGAAGATATTAATAACTATCGCCCTATCAGCTTGTCAGCAACTATGTATAAAATATTTGCAAAAATTATTCAAAATAGAATTAGAAATAAAATAGTTGAAAACCAGCCACAAGAACAAGCTGGATTTAGGAGTGGATTCTCAACAATGGACAATTTGCAAACAATAAATCAACTACTAGAAAAAAGCAGAGAATACCAGATAGAACTTTCATATGCAATAATTGACTAGTCTAAAGCTTTCGACAGTATCTTTCAGAAGAGCATTTGGGAAGGATTAAAAATTATACAAGTTGAAAACATTTATATCCGTATTCTCAAAAAATTATACAAAAGCCGAGCCTACATAGCCCTAGATAAGAATGGGAGAAAGTTCAACATAAGACGAGGTACAAAACAAGGTTGCCCTCTTTCAGCAGAAATTTTTAATACTGTTTTAGAATTAATATTCCGAAACATAAACTGGGAACACTATGGAATATCAATAAATGGGGAAAAACTTACAAACTTGAGATTTGCAGATGATGTGATACTTATAGGAAAAAATATAAACGAATTAAAAGAAATGATAATAAAACTTAGAGATGAAAGCAAAAAACATGGACTGATGATAAATTCAAATAAAACAAAAATACTTACCAAAACAGAGGAAACCCAGATAGAAATCAACAGAGAAATAATTAAAAAAGTCAATGATTGTATATATTTAGGCCAAACTATTTCTTGCGAAAATGTTATGAAAAAAGAAATAGAAAGAAGAATTAAAATAGGTTGGAATAAATACTGGTGCATGAAAAAAAATATTTAAAAGTATGAAAATTAATGATAAAACAAAAACGAAAGCACTTAAAATGTGTATCTACCCAGCAATTTTATATGGTTGTCAAACTTGGGCCTTAACAAAGAAAGACCTGAAGAAACTGGATGCTACACAATATAAAATGTTCAGAAGCATGTTAGGCATCCGAAAATTTGATAAAATTAGCAATAAAAAAATAAGTAACAAAATGAAAATGGATGATCTGAGTAAGGAAGCAACAAAACTAAAATGGAGATGGTGCGGACATGTGGCAAGAATGGACAGCAGAAGATGGGCAAAAAAACTAACAGAATGGATCCCACGATCAAACAAAAGAGCAAGAGGCAGGAAACACATCAGATGGTACGATGAGTTTAAGAAGAACATTGGTCCCGAATGGCAATCCATTGCAAGAGATAGACAACAATGGGAGCTAGTAGTTAAGGAAATGTCAAAATGATGTAAAATTCAAGCATGTACTGTAAGAACAAGCAGAATGAGATGTAAATATATACATATATGTATATGTGTACATCTGTACATATATATATAAATAATATTAATAATGAGAAGAAAAAACAGAAAGAGAGAAAAGTGAAATAGAGAAAAGGTGAAAAAGTGAAAAAGACTCCCTTTATTTCAGAAAAAGAGAGAGCAAGACAAGGAGAGAAAGTTAAGAGTTAAAAGTTGAAAGTTAAAAGTATAAAAAAATCTAAGGAAAACAGTACATGCTTGTATTGTATTGCATTATATTGCACTTCATATTCTGAATTGTATTTTTCTTTGTATTGTATTGTAACCTCAGAGTTGACTCAATAATATCAATAAACATTTGCAGTTCATCTGTAAATAAATGCCCTTGCCCAAATTGGGTGATTTTGGGGCTTATTATATTATATTATTATTATTATCAAGAGACTTATTACGTGAAAAATATTTCCTTTAAACATAGAAAATTGACGTTTTTGATATCAGTTCTTTTGAATCATTCCAACACTTGACGACTATTTTTACACGAAGTGTTTTTTGGGGGATATCACTACTTTTTGATTTAATTGATTTTCATATGATAGTTGAAATAAAAACTGGTCAACAATCAACAGATAAAAGAAAAAAGACTTTTAATAAAAGGATGTTGATCTTTTGATTCAAGGAGAAAAATAAATGATATAAAAAAAAACTTTGAAAAGATGCTGAAAGAATATTTCACGGTACTTGCTGGAGAGAGGAGAAATCTTGAGATAACAGGTGTATTCCTTATTGAGTGGCACTAGATAGCGCTCAGCAATTTTGTTGATCTTTTCAAATTTTGAAACCCACTGCTAGATTCATTAACAGAAAAGTACCCCGTTTCAGTATTGTTGGCAATAATTAGAGATGGGTGATACCGAGTATTTCATAGAACCGGTACTTCAGTAATCGATTACATAAAAGTACTGAGTATTTACCGAGGTTCTTTTGTACTTGGTTTTTGAGATTCTGCGAGCGGATGTAAATGGAATAGTGGATTCGAGTAATCACTCAAGAACTAAGTTCAAAGCACCGTACACTAACTAAATCTCACAATTTTGCATTCAGAATGTTTACAGGAGACGAATCTCGATTCACAAAATTTGTTGGGTGTTTTAGTTTCAAGTGTTTCAATAGATTAGAAGCTCCACCTCCTATTTTATAACCTGAATTAAATAATGTACATTTCCCTAAACCGTCCAATTGTTTGACAAAGAAGTTTCAAATAGAAGACTTGGTTCTACGAGACAAAAAGAAAAATATTAGGACACCGACAGCCTGAATATTATTCATAGATAATATCGGAATAATGAAGTACCTCTCTCTGCTGTACCCAGTTCTAGAGATGGGTATTTGGGTATTATTGTAATATCGATTATTTCATAGAACCGGTACCCGGTATGGTACCCGGCCCCGGCGTGTAATACCAAGTATTTAATAAAAACGGTACCCGCCTACTACGTACGATACGTCGGTACTCGGTCCCAGTGTGTAATACCGAGTATTTCATAAAATCGGTACCCAGTACGGTATGCGGATCCAGTGTGTTATACCGTCACCAGTGTTGTACCCAGTACGGGTACAGGTACCTAGCAAAATTTTGTACCCGATATGGGTACGGGTACCTAATTTTATTACTCGTATGTACCCGGTGCGGGTACTTTTGTAAATGTACCCGGTATTTTTTTGGGTACTTTTCGGGTACGTTATCCTTATCTATAGTAAGTATAGTAATAAGATTTGTCTAAATTATTTTAACTGTGGAGGACAAAGTCTTGTCATTAGAATACCACCTAACAACCAAACTAAATAAAATACCAAATTGATGGTTAGCCTTTAATGAGGTCTTGAACTCCAAGTTCCAGGTTAAAAGTCTAGTAAGCTAGATTTTATTTTTATTTAAAATTATTATTAATGTTAATGTATTATTATTATTATCATCATCACAATCAAGAAATAAAAAGATACATTTATTAAAAAAATTCTTGCACCTTTTTAATTTAAGTATGAATTTGTGAAAAAAAAATAACTAGAATGTAGAAAAAATAGTATTCTATCTTATAAAACAAATTTGAAGAAAATCGGTTAAGCGGTTTTGAAGATACAAGTGATTTAGTCGAAAAAAATCAAAATTGCCAGGTGTATACAATGTGAAACAATCACGAGGAAGTATTGTGTCCATAATTAGCAGTGTTTTTTTTATTTATATTTATAATGTAGGTACATATTTGTAAATTTTGAATGAGATCTATGTAATTTACGATTCATAATACAAAAGCATTGATCAAAATAAATGCTTTATTTAGACTGTCAGTTGTCAGTGGCCAGCCAGTGGCGTAATGGTTGTAACTACTGCCCGTAGTTCAGACATTTCGTTCGATTCCCAGTTGTTCCAGACTTTTCTAATATTTTTTTCCCCTCTAAACACGTCAGTCTGGAATTTACTCAGGCTGGGCGAGTTAAATGTAGGTAGCTGGAACGATTCCCAGCGAATGCAGGGTAAAACCCCCCTGACTAGTTCAATTCAGGACGTTTAAACCAAATACAATCAACTGGTCACAATCGTTTTAAAATGAGGTTGGTGTGATTGGTGCTTCTTTTGTGGAACTTCAACCAGTAATAATGAAGAAAAAAACATACCTATTTAATCTTAAAATCCATTAACAATAATTCATTAATAATCAACTAGTGTTTTAAGCTTGTATTGAAAAATTAGTTATGAACTCGTTAAATAACGGACAAATTTGTTAAGTGGTTTTATTTACAATACAATTTGAATTATAATATGTACCTAAGTACATGGTAGGTAGATGGAAATTCGATCTTGGTAAAATAAAGAGGGAAATGAAAGTGCCGAGTATTATTGTATGTTCCGAAATTGCCTCTTACCTACTATGGCTCTAAGAAATGTTGACCCATATATTTGCCTAACTTCGAGTTACTAAACATGGTGTCAATTCAGCATAATCAGTTGGTAGGTATAAACAGAAGAAGTGAGACATTATACTAGATAATACATTTAATAATTATAAATTAATAAGCAAGCATATATCCATGGAATATACCCTGAAAATTTCAGCTCGATTGGACAAAAAATGCAACTTATATCATGTTACAATGTTACATACATAGGTAGATGGATAATTAGATTGTGACAAATCAATGTTGATCGAGTTAAACCATACTCACTTCGTTCGAAATTAAACGTTCATAGGAGGTTGACGCAAACTACCAACTACTGTTTTTTTTTCTCACGAGAAAACCGGACATCCAAAGTACGGAGTAAAAAAAAAATATACCTAGCCGAGATTCGAACCCAGGTCACCTCGCAAACTTTGTGTTTTACCTACACCAGTCGACGACCACAGAGACTGCTCAATCCCCCCAAAAACACCACTTCGTGGTTAAAAAAAGAAGAACGCCTCACTCAAAAGAATGATTATAATTAGCTAAAAATAAATGATATCAAATTGAGAACACCTTACCACCTCTCTTTCTATATCTCTGCACTCCTCTCTGAATTTATTCCTCTTATGTTTATCTTTCTTTATCCTTTCTAGGGGTCATCCCAAACTTGATTTCTCTTTAAATTTACTTGTTGCACGGCAATAAAAATGGCGGTCGGAGTATGATTTTTCTGAACTTAATTGATTTGAATCGAGAAAATTACACCGCGACCGCCTTTTTTATTGCCGTGCAACAAGTAAATTTAAAGAGAAATCAAGTTTGGGATGACCCCTAGAAAGGATAAAGAAAGATAAACATAAGAGGAATAAATTCAGAGAGGAGTGCAGAGATATAGAAAGAGAGGTGGTAAGGTGTTCTCAATTTGATATCATTTATTTTTAGCTAATTATAATCATTCTTTTGAGTGAGGCGTTCTTCTTTTTTTAACCACGAAGTGGTGTTTTTGGGGGGATATCAGTTCTTTTTGTACAAAAATATAGGTTCATACACTACTGAAACATTATGAATAACAAAAGTAAATAAGCTGGGAAAATGTGAATGTACCAAGTTGTCTTTTTTTTTTAAGATATAGTTTTAGCAGTACGTATTTAATTTTTCTAAGGTCAATATGTATTTGGATCACAGATTTGGCCCCCTGAGTCCCCAAAGTGAGTAAATAATATATAAATTTGCAATGCAAGACTTTTTGATTCTATACTCAACATGATTAGGTTTATCTTTCAATGCTAAATAGACCTCGGAGCCTCCTATGAGGGACACTAAAACACCTGGATTTACAAATGCCTAAGAAATTAATTTGTAATCACCTTATCAAGGTGAGGTACCTAATGAGTTCTCTCCCGTTGACCTTTTCTTACCCGAGTTCTCTCCGGCTTGGTGCAGGGGTCACCACGAGTATCTCTCCCGGAAATAAGACCATGCTTTTTTACAGTAGGTATTTAAGAAAATGAAAACTATAAAATTATCATTTTTATATAAGAATCGGCCTTTTATAAGGAAATCTTTAAAATCTCTAACGAATGAAAGGCAATACCTTCAGTGTATAGTAGAGTTAGGTAAAATACATAGAAGGCCATGCCTCAGGAATATAGTAGTGTTAGGGATAATACATAGAAGGCAATGCCTCGGGTTTATAGTAGGGTTGGTAAATATATAGGCCATGCCTTGGATTTATCATAGGGTTAGGAAAAATACATAGAAGGTCATGCCTCAGGTCTATATCAATGATGATGCCTATTAATTGTTTCGATTATAATTTTTATGCTAGGCCTAAACTATGTAGGTATAAACTCAGGTAAAAATGCAAGCGATGGAATACAATTCGGTGTTCATAAAACCATGAGTGGGAGAGAACTCGGTGGTGACGTCCCTTATCAATACCTCACGAGGTATGAGTGTACCCCGGACATAATGGACAGAGAAAAAAAAAAATGGCCTGAAGGGGATCGAACCCAAGTCATCGTGCGTGCAAGCCTAGTATGCTACCCACTTGGCCAAAGTCACAACTTTTAGTGAGTAGCATCGACATTATGAGAGCTAATTCATCATATTTTATCTCCATCCAACCATGATTGTCCAAAATTAATTTCGTAATGCCGCCACAGGTCATTGCCCAATTCTGCAACTACTAAAATTTTCCTCGCGAGGGTAATGGGGTCGTCATGATGATCAAATATAAAGATCGGAAAAACAAAACAACGTTAAGCCCAAATTGAAAATATAGAGCTAAAAAATTTCGTCCCCGCCAGGATTCGAACCCGTGCTGACTAGGTGGCAGGTCGAGCATGCTACCAATAGACAAACTTGTCTTATAAAAAATCGGACAGAAAATTAACTAACTAAATTAATACTTGGAAACTTAAACATTAAAATTTTGCAGAGAGAGAGCGAGGTCATCTCGAAAAATACATACTGGCCAAGATCTGACCACTAAGCTAAGGATTCGAAGGTACCTACCCGCCAAAGAAAATGAAAAGGCCACCAGGTGCCACTCAGTGGACCGGATGAAGATATAAAATCAATAAATTTGGTATCTGCTCATCAAGATCTTTCATTTGATACCACTTAAGATTAGTAGTATCCTTCAATTCCCGATTTGGGCTCCCGAAACCCGAGGCCGCCCAAATGGGCCGCCCGCTTATAATTTAGAATTTTTTTTTGGTCCGGGCTCATCTCCATTATATCTTGATCACTTTAGACACCTCACTTAATCTTCAGTACCAAGTTAAAGACACGAAGTCGGGTCTCAAAGGATCCGTATGAAAAAAAACAGAAAAAAAAAAAAATTATGAATCTTTTCATGTCTTTCACGATTGTTGGGGGGTCTCGAAAATAGGGTTCCCGGTGGCCTAGGAAGTCAAACAAAGAGTCAAATCAACTTATTTTTCAACGTAGAGCCCATTTCTGCAATAAAAATCGCGATTTTTGAAATTCATGTTGCACTTTTCGCTGGCTGAAAGTACATGAAATGTATGGGAACTATGTTTTCCGTAACCTTACACTCTGCCGGGCTGTCTCTTTCTTTGTATAGGCGTTCTTCACACCTCGGCCGAGGTGTTTGATAGGTACATAATATTTTATTATAATTTATCATTGTTTTGATCTATTTTAATCAATATTTTTCCTCTTACTGGCTAATACTTTATACACTTCTCATAATATAGACCTAGTTTACCTCTTGATGTAGAAATCTCTGAATAAAGTTATAAAACGTTATTATTCCCTGACTGATAACTCAGTCTGCTGGCAGCTTGGGTGAAGCAAAGGTGATTGGATTTCCACCCATATTTTAAGTTCTATGTGAGACGAAGATTTTTTGTTACTCTCATAAATCTTATATCAGTTTTTTTATTTTTATGTCTCACACTGTCGCTGATTTTTCTAACATTTTATTTACATCGTAGTATATTTCTGCGTAATTAGACCTTTAGAAAGAACCTTCAGTCATCAACTTGGGATAAATAGGCGTGGCTCCAGGGTTCATTTTAGATATTCCTTTAGATGGCTTTAAATACTTTTCTACTTGTTTCAACCATCTGAAATTAAGTGATCTCATTCCCTTTGACTAGACCTTTCTAAAAACACCAGAAATACAACTCTAGGATAATAATAGACGGCTCTGGGCTCCATAATAAGTATTCCTTTCAAAGGGTATAACTCAAGTTTGGTCCAGTGTAATACTTTAGTTATATTTTTATATTTTTTCCTATGATAAGGCCTTTCGAAAAATACCACAATCGCAGCTCCAAGATAACCAGGGGCGGCTCTGTGCAACTTTCCCGTTTTATTTTAGAAGGCTATATCTCCTATCCTATAAAAAATAAATACTTGAAACTATAAAAGGTATGCAGAGATCAAAATTCCCTTTTCAAAAACCTATCTCACGTCTTTCCACGATAATCACACGTTGCTGTACCCTTGACAGAAAATTGGTCTGAAAAAAAAAAAAAAAAAAACCCGTATGAATAATTTCATGAAATTCAAGATTTTCGGCGTGGCCAGTAAACGACTTTAACTGTACGTAGGAACCTCGCGCTTTCGTGAAACACAATCTATTTTCGCGTCTCATTACGAATTTAAAATAAAAATTGGTAAAAGTTAGCGTTAAGTGGGCGAAAACAATAAAACAAAATACATATAAACTCTGTTTCGTGTTAATATAGGCCGGGTGGCTGGCGCTACTTGACGAGCGCTCGCCTCCCGGCGAGCTTGATATATTGTTTCCTTTTTTATGAATATTTATTTAAAGAGGTATGTCTTTTTATATCTAATAAAGTGTTTAATAATAATAATTTGTTGTTTTGCTTCTGTTTTTTTTTTTTTTCTTCTTCTTTTTTTCCTCTACAAACTTTGCACCCAGAATACCAAGATGTGATTTGAATGCTTGAGTGCAGTCCTTCGTGCATTTATTGTTCTTTCGTTGGTTGTGATTTTTCTTCTGACTTTGTTATGTACCTCCTTATTTGTATTTTTTATAATTAAACATTTCTTACATACTTTTTTTCAAATCGAGATTATATTATAGCTCCATCTTCTGTTATTATTATTATTTTTTATTTTTTTCTTGTTCCTCTTAGTCTTTTTCCAACAGCTCTAATTATTCAGAATTGGGTTTGTCTTGAAACCCAATTTTTCACTATCGAAAATGACTTGTGATTTGTCGCTTAGTAAATATGAGATTCTTGACAGTACTTTTTAAATTATTATCTGTGCATAACACAATCAGTAGTGCAAACCATAGGAGTAAATGAAGCTCGGATATCTTCGGCAGCATTGTTGTATTTTATTTTCCTCCTTATTCTCTATTAAAAAAGTAATTGAAAGCTAAAGAATATGGCTTCTCATTTAATAAATTTAGTTTTGCTGTGCCCCGGAACCGCTTTTGCCTTACTTCAATTTATGTAAAGTAAAAATAAACAAACGTCTTAAGCTTGTAAGATTGTGGGAATCTTTTCCTCCCAACCCATATCATATTAAACTGTTCTTGATTTATTTTAAATAATATTAATTATACCTAATCTCCTCAGTACCTCAGCAAATGGGCTGAATTGGAACCAGATGTTCTGATATATGTTTAATTTTGATGTTTGTAGTATTTCTGTTCCAAATAAAGGTTTATTTATTATAATATGGACATTATGGACTATTTCACAGTGTCTCTTAGTGACATAAAGGATTTCTTTTTTAAACATCCTGATCTTAACTAGGTAACTTTCTTCCACCTCATACAACTTCACCTTTTTCACTTCATACACATATTGAATATTTTTTTTTTCTTCCATTTTAGTTTTAATAGGTATTAATTAGTTATTATCTGAATATTTTTTATTTTTTTAGTTTTATACTTAAATAGGTTTTTTTATAGCTAGGAACAAATTATTGTATAGTTAGCAATGGGTCCGCCCGTATTTTGATGTAAAAATAAATAAATAATCTCCATAACTTCCACCCTGATTGGTTTGCAGAGGATTTCGACCGCTAGTTTATTATAATCTCCATAACTTCCACCCTGATTGGTTTGCAGAGGATTTCGCCCGCTAGTTTATTATAATCTCCATAACTTCCACCCTGATTGGTTTGCAGAGGATTTCGACCGCTAGTTTATTATAATCTCCATAACTTCCACCCTGATTGGTTTGCAGAGGATTTCGCCCGCTAGTTTATTATAATCTCCATAACTTCCACCCTGATTGGTTTGCAGAGGATTTCGACCGCTAGTTTATTATAATCTCCATAACTTCCACCCTGATTGGTTTGCAGAGGATTTCGCCCGCTAGTTTATTATAATCTCCATAACTTCCACCCCGATTGTTTTGCAGAGGATTTCGACTACTCGAGTGTGTATGAGACCCACCACGACTTCAGCAACTACACCCAGAGTAAGGACATCTACCCGGTGGACTCCCAGAAGGAGGAACTCACCCGGTCCTCCATCAAGTACTGGGTCGAGCGGCACAAACACATCGTGCGGTGAGTGATACAAATCAGAGCAAAAAAAATATTAAAATAAAAACGAACACAATATTTCCGATTTCTAATATTGGAAATAATTTATCGGTTAAGAACATTAAATGAGCGTGCCATTAGCTCAGTGATTGATCACTCGCTTGCCATGCAGAAGGTCCCGTGTTCGATCCCTCGTGGCGACAAAAAAATTGTATTTTTAATTTGGTTACAATTATTGTTTGTAAGGGATTCTTTTCGGTGCGCTCGTGTTCACCAAGCACCTAAATGGGAAGTATTGTGTCACTTCTCGCACATCAGAGGAGAGGCATACTACGGGATGAGCAAGCTACAACACAGACCACAAGCGTCTACAGTAGCTCCTGTTTCATGGCTACGAAATAAAAAAGACGGTGAAACACTCATCTTGAAAAAAAAAAATAAAAAAATAGGAAGAGTATAATAAGGGAAGGGAGGGAAGAAAGAAAGGAGAAATGGAAGAAAGTTGGAAAAGAAAAAATCACAGACATGATGGATGAAAGGTTGTACAAGGATATGACGTATTTCTTGTGATTTATGGAATGTGTCAAAAAATAAACCATTGATACTCGTAAGTTAAATATTATCCTTTCAGAACATAAACTTGACCTTTGTCTCTTAGGTCAAAAAAAGAACAAGATATATTATTATCATATAGCTGAAATCAGATACTATAGTGTTGTCATTACCATGGTAACAGCTAAACATCACAAAACTGAAATCAGATACTATAGTGTTGTCATTATCATGGTAACAGACAATCACATAGCTGAAATCCGATGCCATGGTAACAGAGTCCACCGCGTTTATGAATTCGGCTCTAGAGGCTGGGGGCCGGATTATAAAACAGGATTAATCTAAATGAACACAAGTCCTTAAGTTGAACTATAGTGCACTGTGATTGGTTGAAACTCCGATTTGAGGGCGTGTCTTGTTTAGTTTAACTTTAATACACTGCAAAAGAATGTCGGGCATTAGCACCGCCCTTGATCAAGTTTTTTTTTTATTATTAATTTCAATTTTTCCTTAAATAATCAATGTAAGTATTGTACTTTCTAACTGACCTCAGTAGCTTGATCGATAAGGCGGCGGACTTGTACCCTGGAGGACGGTGGTTCAAGTCCCAAGTTCATCAAAGATGTGAAGCGAGTTTGAGTAGTTGTGACATCACGAAAAAAATTAACACAAATGTAAAAAAATTAAACTATTTTACTTTCTTGTAAATAAAACTTGATGGAACATGTTTAATAATAATCCTGTTTCATAATGTGGCCATAGGAGGCTTCACTTTGAGAACAGCTATCGGAGCTCAGTCCTAGAAGGAAAATTGTGCACAGAATATGAATAATGAATGGTGACTGCACATTGTGCATGTTGGCCGGAAGGAAAGTAAACAGAAACAAAGGGATGTGAAACTTATGATGAGCAGAGACGTTAGATGAGGTAAAATGAGGTTTTCAATAGCTTCAACTTACAGTTCAGCTGTTCCCAAACCCACAAGAAATGAGCAAAGTAAAGTAAAGTTAACATATTTGTGTTAACAGACTGTCCCTTAATCGAGCAATTGCTGAAAAGTAAGATCTCACGTGTAGATGAAAATCTCAGGCAACATTGCCCATCAATATCTGGCAACACACGCAACATATACACCCAGTAGTTCTGATGAACATTTCATTTAGGTGGTATAAATAGTTAGTGAAGTCTTCCTAGTCCTAGTCTTTATTGTCAGCCATGAAGATGAGCACCGACCTCAGTAGCTTGATCGATAAGGCGGCGGACTTGTAACTTGGAGGTCAGTGGTTCAAGTCCCTGTTACATCAGCGTAGATTTAATGCAGCTAGTTCGAGTGATTGTGATATCACGAAGGTGATTAACACAAATATATCAACTTTTTAAAATCTTTAACTTTTTAATGGAGATGAGCTCCTCTCAATCTAATTTTTTTTTTTCATTATCCTCTTGCCCAACTTGCAAAGGGGTATTTTGCTTTCCTGTTACAGTTCAAGAGGTTGGTCGAATTGTTGTAAGTTTTGAAGTAAGCGTGCCAATAGATAATTGATGAGTATACATGCCAAGTGATTAACGCACTAGTCTGGTAATCCAGGTAGCGTAGGGATCCGTTGGTTAGAATTCCACCCAGTGCATGAATTTGTCCTTATGAGTTTGAGTTTGTGGCCACATAATAATAAGACTCTTGAGGCATAGGTGGTAGAAAATGCTATGTTTATGAAAATAATATTTCAAATTTTATAAAAAGTAAATAGTATGTCTTTAATGCGTAAAATAATAAATATCAATAAGCCTGTCTGAGAATAATATGAATTTTAAAAAAATGATTAATATTCTTTTCCTGGGACTAAGACAGAATTAATAGACGATGTTGTAAGATCTCTGTGGAGCTAAGTCTGGATTTTGCTAAGTCTGGTCTTAGATGGGGAAAACTGGTGCTAAGTCAAGACTTAAGTTCTCGATTTCGTCTATGAATTCCTGTCCGTGAAGTGTGTACAGTCCACCTTTACCTGGTATAATTTCCAAAGAAAAGGTGAGTGATATTATTGGACGGACGAACATCGGGCTGTTGTGGAGGGGGTGGGGGTGGGCGGGGCATGTCGGAGGTCAGGACCCTATGAGACTTGTTGGGGACGAGGAGGTGAGAGGCAGAGGAGCCAGGAGCCACAGGAGGAAAGTAAATCACGGAAGAGTTACCACCAGGAGTCGGGAGAACAGCGCCTTGAGGAACATCATCCGAAGACGGCCATTTTCTTTTTGAGCCTGATGGCTCTGATGTACTTGCTTCTTCAAGACGTGCGGCACGTCTGGGGAATGAAGAAAATAGTTTTATTTATTTCAATTAATTTCAAGCTCCAAACATACGGTTCGCTTAGTTAATAATATTATTTATTTTTTTATAAAGTAACTAGCGGGCTGTCACCCGCTTTGCGGGACGAGGCATGGCCGTGAAAGCAAAAAATCCTTTTTCGCCAATGGCAGGTGTTGTAGTGGGAATTTCGAAAAATACCGTCTTATTGCACATCTAGACTATAAGACAAAGCTACCTACCAAATTTCAGCTTGCTAGGTATTACGGTTTGGGCTGTAGAGCGATGATCAGTCAGTCAGTGACTTTGACATTTATATAATTATTAAGATATATAAACATAATTATGTACAATGCAGATAAATATTACCCACAAAGAAATACATGGATAAAATAGATAAATAAATTAATAAGATATACATATATCATCATAGGGTGGCGTCATCGTGAACGATAGTAGCCAGACAGTGGAATAATGACTCAGCACTTCTAGCACTGTCTATTGTCTATAAAAGGAGGCTAATATGCATAATTATTGTGAAGGGCCCCCAGAACCATGCCAATGCTGGTCTACTCCCTGTTTAAAGTACCCCAGCCCCCAGCCAGACTTATATGTATATTGTATACACACATCATAAATGGGGTTATTGCCTATGATGGCAATCATCCAACCCTTAATGGACTTCGCCAAGAAGTATTAGAATGACTGTAAAGTATACTGATATTTATTTATATTACAATTTACGGCAATACAATATTAATATTACAATCTGCCATTAACATGATGGTAATCTTACAAAATAACAAGATATTAGAATAGATCAAGCAACTATCTATTTTCATAGAGTTAGTTTAATCAACCAAGTATCTATTTTCATAGAGTTAGTTTAATCAACCAATTATCTTTTTTCATAGAGTTAGTTTAATCAACCAACTATCTATTTTCATAGAGTTAGTGCATTTTGAAGAACACTCGATGTCGGAAGCGATCTGTGTGACCATTTTTGTGTCAACTGCAAGTTATAAATGAAATCTTTCTGAGTACAGTGACGACCAGTGCATAGAAGAAGGCTATGTATACACACGAGCAAAAAATCTCACTTACATTTGATGCAATACCCTGACTCTATATTCAGCATTGCGTCTCTGCTTCTCTCGTAACTCCTGCTGTCTGATTGCCTCTATCCTTGCCCTTTCCTGTAGATAATCATTTTGCTCTCTTGTAAAGTGCTGTCGGAATTGACCTCTCTGTTCGTAATATCCTGCAGGCTCTGCCGCTTGATTCTCTTGATTGCCAGATAATCCTGGCTCAGCAAACCTTCCTGCTATTCCTTCACGAGCTGAACCATCAGTAGAAATCTTTGGAACAGCAGCCTCATCAACTGTGCCTTCCGGTAGTGCCAGGCTTAAAAAATTCCGGCGTTGAGTTGGATGCTCTTGATTGCCAGACAATCCTGGTTCAGCAAGTATTCGTGCAATGCTTTCACTAGCAGCAGCACCATCCGTTGAAACCTCCGGAGCAGCAGGCTCATCAATTGTGCCTTCTGGTAGTGCCAGGCTTAAAACAGTATTGACAGTTGAGTTCCGACGTTGAGCAAGTTCCGAGGAGTTGGGAGGACCAAGACCAATTCCTTGTCCCCAATCTTTCATCCAGTTGTTGTCACCGTCAACTGGGAAATAATTATGAGGAGAGCTTAATAAAGACGGAATCAATAAGTCACATCTTTTAATTTCCAAGAGTTTTACATTATAATATACCTACCTATTAAATATACCTAACTTTTTTCTGATATTCTACCCATATTTTAAATTTTGAAAGGTATTTTTCTAATTTTGTATTATATTTTATTTTTGAACTTTTTTTATTTGTTACATGTTTATATGCACTCTTTCCGTAAATACAAGTGCCTTTGAGCACCATTACCATTACCATAATTTTTTTTGGTGGAAAAGAAAAATAGAGAAAAGGGCAATTAAAAAGAAAAAAAATATCTATATTACTCTTTTGTTCCTAAAAACAATATCATGGTTGAGAACAATTTTTCTATTTGTATTTTGTAATAATGTTTCCAATGGTTGTAAATTATTTGTTCAGTTATATTTATTTATACTTCATGTAACAACTCTGCTTTCTTTATTGTGCTCAACACCAATGCCACATTTTGTCCCTGTATCGGGAAATTATTACCACGCAATATTAACAAGTTTTATTTACAGTACAAATATACATATAGGTACTTACATGGAATATTTACAAAGTGAAATTATAATAACAAAACTTGACCAAGGGTAGTGCTAATGCCAATGGCATTTCTTTAAATTTTAAATTAACTGACGGGAACTACCCTTTTTTCACAATTTCCCTATCTTATTCTAATATAAAATAAAACTTAGGTCTAATAAAAAAATGGACCTAAAGGTTGGCTGGCTCTACGCATTGGTCCCGCGGATGGAAATAAGGTCCTGAAGTTTGATTTTTAGTGATATACATATAGGTACTTACATGGAATATTTACAAAGTGAAATTATAATAACAAAACTTGACCAAGGGTAGTGCTAATGCCACTGGCATTTCTTTAAATTTTAAATTAACTGACGGGAACTACCCTTTTTTCACAATTTCCCTATCTTATTCTAATATAAAATAAAACTTAGGTCTAATAAAAAAATGGACCTAAAGGTTGGCTGGCTCTACGCATTGGTCCCGCGGATGGAAATAAGGTCCTGAAGTTTGATTTTTAGTGATTTTCTTCCGGAATTTACTCTTTGCCGGACGTACTCTAGGGTTGTAAATTTGTAAGAAATATATCGATATTTCGATATATCGATATATCGTTATCCTCGATATATCGAAAGGCGATATATCGAATGAAAATATATCGATATATCGATATATTAGATATCGATATATTTGACAAAATATTATAACTCACAGGTCTTATAACTTATAACATAACAAAGTTTACAAAGGAAACGTTTACAAAGTAAACGTTCACCAGAAAATCCAGAAATTCTATCAATATTATAAATTTTCCTCTAATTAAGACATAGAAATAATACTTTTTTTATTATTATCCTCGTCTATTCATAGAATGGGAAAGTATTGTATTTGCCTAAAATTTGACCTACCCAGGTTTTCACATTTCGGGACTTTTTCCAGGTTTTCACAAAAGAATGTTTCAGCCATTAGGGTGTGTGTCTCTGTGTAAATTTTTTTTCTCAAGGACGGTAATAGTTAGAAACTTGAAATTCGGTATGTATGTCACTCTTACGCCAGGTACGACACTAAAAAATTTTGGTTCTCATCGGAGCAGTTTTTAGCGTAATTTTGACCACTTTTTGGCAGTAAATGGCCGTTCTCACTAAACTGTAGCAGATATCAAAAAAGTATGAGAGTCAACCCCCCTTAAACCATAATATGTAAAACTTCCTAATACCAAGTTGACATTTTGATGGGATATACAGTATAACTGCCAGAAGCGTATTTACTCTATTTGGTGGTAAATTGTTTTTGTTTCGACATCTTTTTTTATGAGGAAAGTTGTGTGATGTTCACACCAGATTTTTTATTAGACGTAAGTCCAATAAGTTTTATTTAAATGAAAACAAAATGTCAAAATGAATAACTCTCATTGTGTTAAAACTATAATAATAGGTACCAGATAAAATGCAGTACCTACATAATATATTTATTTATTTTCAAAACAAAAACTACAAAAAAATTTAATAACAGTCATTGCACTTAAAATTAAAGTTGGCCTTTTGACAAAATAAAATAAATTTTCTATATATTGCTTTGGTTTGGTTTTATTTGGTTTAGCGTCCCTCTCAACTTACTCAAGTTATATGAGACGGAATTGGGTGTATAAAAATCAAAGATTATAATGGATATGCCAATAATTCATTTCCCCATACAAAAAAATTCAGTGTAGTTTTCGAGCATCTCGTTACTTCTCTAGAAAACTGGCTAGTTTTTGATCGTTTACAGGAGGCTCGAAAATTGAAACAGGCAAATATTTTTTGTTTAAATTTTTAGCCAGTTTTTGACTTTTATGTGCTGTTATGATATGCAAATTTTGTTGTTTACAAAAACTTAAACCAGATTTTGGGTTTTCAAAAATTTCGTCAGAAAATTTACGATTATGTTTGAATGTTTTTACAAAAATTCAGTGATGGATATTGAAATATTATTGTAACGGCTTTCAGATTGGATGTATTGCCACTAGATTTCAAAATTTTACAGCATAATTTGCATTTAACAGTATTAAAACCACTTAATTTTTCAAAATGTACCCACACATCACTTCTTTTAGCTTTGCTAGCCATTTTCAAATTTAATTTTAAAAAAAATGAAACAAAAAACAAAACGCGATACAGTGTTGTCAGCAGATCGGGAAAAATAAAAAATACCCTATTACCCTCTTTACAATGGTGTCGCTATAGTAATTTTTTTTCCGATATATATCGGAATTCTTTTCGATATATCGACGATATATCGGAGGAAAAAATATATCGATATATCGCCCAAAAATATATCGATATATATCCGATTTCGATATATCGCAACATCCCTAACGTACTCCCCAGCACGTCTCTATTTAGTTTCAAGGATCAGAGACTTGGAAGTAGAATTTCAAAAGACTAGTTTTCAAGGATCAGAGACTTGGAAATAGAATTTCAAAAGACTAGTTTCAAGGATCAGAGACTTGGAAATAGAATTTCAAAAGACTAGTTTCAAGGATCAGAGACTTGGAAATAGATCTTCAAAAGACTAGTTTCAAGGATCAGAGACTTGGAAATAGATCTTCAAAAGACTAGTTTCAAGGATCAGAGACTTGGAAATAGATCTTCAAAAGACTAGTTTCAAGGATCAGAGACTTGGAAATAGAATTTCAAAAGACTAGTTTCAAGGATCAGAGACTTGAAAATAGAATTTCAAAAGACTAGTTTCAAGGATCAGAGACTTGGAAATAGAATTTCAAAAGACTAGTTTCAAGGATCAGAGACTTGGAAATAGAATTTCAAAAGACTAGTTTCAAGGATCAGAGACTTGAAAATAGAATTTCAAAAGACTAGTTTCAAGGATCAGAGACTTGGAAATAGAATTTCAAAGACTATTTCAAGGATCAGAGACTTGGAAATAGAATTTCAAAGACTAGTTTCAAGATCAGAGACTTGGAAATAGAATTTCAAAAGACTAGTTTCAAGGATCAGAGACTTGGAAATAGAATTTCAAAAGATCAGAGACATTTGGTCCGAAAGATCCGAAAGTTTCAATGGCGAAGAAAGAGAACTTAACACATCTCGTGCCACGTCAGTTAAAAACGCCTGACAGCCAGTTTTCCAAAAAAGTGACTGTCAGTTGAAAAGGCCCGACACGTTGTTGCTCACTTTTAATCAGTGTCAGGCTCTTCCAACTGACACTGCAGTATATTTTAGTATGTTGTTTAAACTCTGGGGCCTATGGGGATTTTTTTGCAATTTAGATCATTGAAATATATTGAAAACTTAAGATTTTACGATCAGTCAGAAAACGCCTGACATCGGGAGAAATTTGGGCTTCAGGCGAAACACAGAGAAATACTTTTGACACGAGATGTGTTAATTTAGTACATCAACATACGTGGTGTGGTAGAACTATAGTACATCAAATACCTCGGCCGAGGTGTGAAGAACGCCCTATACAACGAAAGAGACAGCGTGGTAGGGTGTAAGTTAACGGAAAACATTGTTCCCATGTATTTCATGTACTTTCGGTCAGCTATGAGGAAAGCTATAATCATATCTGAATCTAGACAGTTGAAGTTCTAAAAATTGACTTTCATGTTTTTTTTTATATATATATTTTATATATATTTTTTATATACTATATCCAGATGGAAAAGTAGTCAGAAAACTTGAACATTTTTTTTTTTTTTTTTTTTTTTTTTTTGCATTACAAGGGACATTTTTTGGAATAGGTCTGAAAGCACTTTTACAAATGTTTCCAACTTTTAAATAAATCCTCCTGCCGGTTGAATAATACATGGATACAAAGAAAGCCCTAGAAAGAAAATTAAGACATATTGAGAATAAAAATTTACCTGCTATTATGAAGACGGCTAGAGAGGCTATCACAAATATTGAAAGGTCTCCCATTACGGTGGTGGCTCTGAGAGAAACAAGTGTGTGAGGAAAATGTAGCAAGTTCCATATTACAGAAGGTTTATATACCTACATTATATCGCAATTGTTAAAAATACCAGTCACGACATGTTCTGAGTTCATTAGGCTCGACTCGACTTGTTTACATAATTTAAACATGTGATCATACCGGTAAAGAATATCTGCTCTGACTTATTTATGCCAACAAAGCACAACTACTAATTATATGTCTGTCTGTGGGACGTTAAACAGGGAAAAAGCCAGTTTCTCGCTAGAGGACAATAAGAAGAGAACTGACTAGGCAACCCTTACACGCCAGGCTAGCTCACAGTTTCCCAAGGTTTAATAGCTTGAAAAGACCAAGTGATCACGGTGGTTGATTGCACAAAGAAATATTTGGTTCAGGAAGAGCCAACTTTCAATTTAATTTGTCTGGAGACCTTCAATTTCCCCAGCTATAGCCAAGCTGGCTACAAGAACAATACCACCACCGACACCAACAACAACAACTAGTTGTATGAACCATATACTTCACTCATAAGACTCAAAGGAAAAGAGAACGCTAGATCAATTAGTGCCATAACAAGGCTTTTTATTGAACACTGCGTGGGTGAGCTTGAAACAACTGTTGCTTGAATTAAGTAGATGACATGCAAAGTATTTGAAACAGTTGTGTGCTGAATAGAACTAATTAGCAATAAGCTAATTACACAAATGTACAATAATAATGTAAATAATAATAATGTACAACGGCTGACTCATTTTTTTTGTTTGATAATAATAATTCCGTGTCCATGAGATGGGCATGGATACCTATATTACGGTTTTAAGTGGTTATGTAATATGTACCCTAGATCCAATGGCTAAGCTCCTTTCACGTCCATTGATACTATTTTCCCTTCTTATCTGTGAATAAAATTTCAAATGGAAGTTGACGAGTCGCACTTAAAAAAAATTCCGACAAATGTAGTTCTTTTTTTTTTTGGTTTAACGTCGCTTTCAACTGCATGGTTGTTTAACGATTGATACATTGTAGTTTTGACTATCTAAAACTCATGAAGTTTTCATTTCAGACCGCATAATATAATAATAATAATGCTTTTTCTTTGTGTTATTATGTCACAATTTTAGTGGGTAGCGCAGAATCATAGGACTTTACCACTTTAATTTACATTATCTTGTATTACTTTTTTGCCTATGATTCTGCCACTGGTCGCTGCTTCACATTAAAGCAGCTACTCATTTTTCCTCACGAGGTATGAGTGGACCCCGAACATCCAAGTACAGAGCAGAAAAAATCCTCCCCCGCTGGGAATCGAACCCAGGTCACCATGTGTGCAATGCCTAGCGCGCTAACTCACTCTGCCACGGTGACTACTTCAGACCGCATAAATACAACCTCAAGTGTGAATATGGATGAGGTGTTTTATCTCCAGATGTCAAAATATAGTCTTCAGCAAATGTTGTAGATTTGAATTTTTGCAAATTCAACTATATAAAACTCATCTCATGATGTATTTATGTGTGAAGTGCGCAATGTCAAATAATATTCAGATGAAGTTTTAAATGAATAATCTTCGATCCCCAAAAACGCCGCACCCAAAATATACCAAAACTAATAACAAATGAGAACATTTTTTCTTAAAACACCTTATCATTAATTTATTTGTAGCTGCTTGTAATATTTTTTGTGAGGCGTTTTTCTCTTTTTAATCATGAAGAGTTGTTTCTGGGGGATATCAGTAATTTTTATATAAAAAAAAATTAGGTTCCTCCTTTCTTTGTTCGAAGGGATATTTATTTTAGTTTTTTTTTATTATTAAAAATTGTAATAGTGTAAATTTATTTTCGTTTTTTTTTTTTTTACAATTTTTGTGGCTCTCTCCCTAAGGAATACTTCTGAGGAATCCCTAGGGAAGATTGCGAATAACAAAAGTAAATAAGCTGTAAATTGTTAAAGCACAAATATTTTGTTAGTTATTTCATTTATTAAAAAAAAATAACAAGAAAAAATAAAAGACATCTTTCAATACCCGATTACGTACCAAGTAGTGGGTAAATTGATCTTTATTAGAAAATTAACTTGTGACCAAGTCTTGGTTACGTAAATAAAAAAAATATCAATGAACTTGTCTGGAAAATAAAACAAGACAGTGATTATTACTGTCCTGACAATGTTCCATTATTTCCTTTGTTTTTGAAACGACTTTGCTTGGAGTTCCCACCTCTTCGTACATTTCTTCTGACATAGGGTCGTTTAGTAGGTTTTGCCGACTGAATAGCGAACGCTGATGTTTCAAGAGGTGGCAAGGGAATGTTGAGATCGGGAATCGGCTCTTTTTCACCGGGTCTTGGGAAGTGGAAAGAACCGTCAATTGGAGAAGGAACTGAGGGAGTTGAAACTGATTCAAGCAGTTTCCTCTTCAAAATTTTCCCTTCTTCGTACATTCCCATGTCCCTGCGGAGAAAGAAAATACGAGTTTTTGCTTGTAAGGAACATAGTTGAGTGGAACAGACTTTATTAGCACATAATTATGTATGTGTAATATGTGTATATATTCATACTATATTTCTTTCCTTTTAATTGATTATAATGTTTATATTGTTTCTATGTACAATTTTTAAATTAAATATTTGTACTATGTATATGTCTTTTGATAACAAATAAAGTATTCAATAATTATAATAATAATCATACCCTGAAAATTTCAACTCGATGAGGCTTTTAGTTTTTTTGCAACTTTTATCGCTATAAACAAATATGAGGCAAATCTGAGCCTATACATATAGCTCGACGTTGCTATTCAAATGTTGTTATTCAAAAACAACAACAACAAAAATTGATAGCAAAGCATGTTAGAAACATGTCTTGAATTTTTTATCTCAATTGCACAAAAATTGCAGATTTTATCTTGATAATATAACTCTGCCGGGCTGTCTCTTTATTTGTATAGGCGTTCTTCACACCTCGGCCGAGGTGCTTGATTATGATCCAAAACCTAGAATGGCTTGTCTATAGTTAATACCTGTTTCAAAAATGTACCTAAAATTTCAGCTTGATTGAACAAAAAGAGTGAAAAAATTGCTCTCAGAAAGATTTGAACTCGGGAAGTATAGCTCAAAGCAAACTTATTGTACCGCTGTGCCACCAAGATGGCTAGCTGAAGTGGCGCGAATATTTAGGTGATATAATTATTATATAAAAAGTGGAAGACGCACAAATGTTTAAAATATTTAATGGTGGGTTATCTTCTATTATTGTTAAGGTTTCATTTTTTTTTTTTTTTTTTTTTTTTTTTCATTATTAAAAGATTTTCTATAATTTAAATTGCATGCGTGTGCAAAATTTTTCTACCTATTTTCAGTGCGGAGATAATTATGACGTGTTCTTGAAAAACCAGTAAATCGGCACTCAAGTGTATCGGGGTCAAATTTGCGCGTCGTTGCCTGAATAATTTAAAATACCTATAAAAATTACAGCTTTTTAGCTATTTAGCATTAACACTTCAAGAGCTATGAGTTGTGACAAACGGTGTACGGAAAAAGATCGTTTTTTCTTCATATGAACGGAAAACCCATCATAGGGGAGGCATACTAAGGGATGGGCACTGGGCACACTGGGCAGGCTACAGCACAGGCCACAAACGTCTACAGTAGCTCCTGTTACGTGACTACAATATAAAAAATCTGGTGTAAACATCACACGACTTTCCTTATCTCCCAAAAAGGAGTCGAATTCCGCCACTGGTGACTGAACGGTAACAGATAACTAAAAATCAATGCCAAATTCGTGATCAGCACTTCAAAATCATTTAATTTGATATGTCACAACCCCCATCTAGGATGAATAATAAAAAAGTTAGTCCAATCGGGTCCCCCTACAATACCGGTAAATTGGGGCCGGTTTCCAAAAAGTTAAAGATATCAAAAAAATGATCAGAGTGAACCCCTATTATTTTTTTAATCTGAGAAAATGTTGTTCTCTAACTTTTTTTGTATCTTTAACCAATTCAAAGAAGCGGTGCTTGCGGCCAATATTTGCGGCTCTGCGGCCGCAGAATGCGGCCGATTTCAACCAAAAGTTTCATGGTTCGTCTGGTGTATAAAATTAATTACCATACCAAATTTCAAGTCTCTAGCTCTTACCGTTCTTGAGATATCCTGTTCACACACAGACACACAGACACACACACACACAGACACACACACAGACAGACGCACGGACCAATGGCTGAAAACCACTTTTTTGGTATCCTGAGGCTATGATTCGTCCAGAAATGTGAAAAGCTGGGTAGGTCAAATTTTCGACGAATACAATACTTTCCTTATTATAGGATAAGGAAAGTAAAAAAGGCTGTGAAAAACTCATGTAAAAAAATACCACTTACATTTTTGACTTTATCTCCATTTTCAGTTGATCTCGTTTTTGTTTCTCAGCTTGTCTAATTTCAGCTGGGTGTAGCGCTTTCTTTCCTTTTTCTAGTCCACGAACAGAATCCTCACAAATGCTGGGTAGTACCCTTCTCAGATTATCATTTGTTTTCTCATCGAGAGGTAGTGGTAGCTCCGAAAATTTCGAGAACTGTTTCCCCATGCTGTGATATGTTCCCCCATCCGACATAATGTTTTGGCCGGTGAGCCGCATTTTGGGATCTTTTCCCAAACCCGACAAATTGTTTTTTCCATCAACTGTAGATGCATGAAGAGCAGTAGTATAGAATGTTATTATTATTTTAATCTCTTTTAGGAGGACACAATATTTATAGTATAAAATTAAGAAAAAATAAATAATAGATAAAACAGTACATATATTATATGAAAAATAAATAAAAAAATAAATAATAATAGTGTCCCAACTAAAAGACGAGGTTATAGCCTAAGGCAATCTCTATCACCAACCTGTAAAAGAATGTCTTAATCTTAAAGTTATACATTGGTCAAATAGTTAAGGCGCTGGTCTAGTAATCTAGGCAGCGCAGCGTAGGGATCCTTTGGTTCGAATCCCACACAATACATGTATATTTCCACATTTATTCGAGTGTTTATGTGAGTACATGACCAATATTGAGCATGTAAAAGAGAAGCACAACTATGATGGCATTGTCGAACAACTCAGAGGTTCCTTTACACCTCTAGTTATATCTTGTGATGAGGTGATGCATAAGGAATAAGTAGAATAAGGGAGAGATGAAGTGAAAAATGGAAAAAACCATTTTCAAAGATCACATCTTGAATGAGAACCATCATACAATTTTCACTCATTCGAGCTGTGACATTGAGAATTCGTAAAACGAGAAGAATAGTCTCAACTCAACAGCTCAACACCCTTTGAAGATGGCGCTGGCAATTAACTTATATGTGTTTTTTTAAACACATCTTGTTATTTATAATTTTTAAATATATATCAAACACCTCGGCCGAGGTGTGAAGAACGCCTATACAAAGAAAGAGACAGCCCGGCAGAGTGTAAGGTTACGGAAAACATAGTTCCCATGCATTTCATGTACTTTCAGCCAGCGAAAAGTGCAACATGAATTTCAAATATTGCGATTTTTATTGCAGAAATGGACTTTACGTTGAAAAATAAATTGATTTGACTTTTTGTTTGACTTCCTAGGCCAACGGGAACCCTGATTTCGAGACCCCCCAACAATCGTGAAAGACATGAAAAGATTCATAATTTTTTTTTTTTTTCCGTTTTTTTTTTTCATACGGATCCTTTGAGACCCGACTTCGTGTCTTTAACTTGGCACTGAAGATTAAGTGAGGTGTCTAAAGTGATCAAGATATAATGGAGATGAGCCCGGACCAAAAAAAAATTCTAAATTATAAGCGGGCGGCCCATTTGGGCGGCCTCGGGTTTTGGGAGCCCAAATCGGGAATTGAAGGATAATACTAATCTTAAGTGGTATCAAATGAAAGATCTCGATGAGCAGATACCAAATTTATTGATTTTATTACTTCATCCGGTCCACTGGGTGGCACCTGGTGGTCTTTTCATTTTCTTTGGCGGGTAGGTACATTCGAATCCTTAGCTTAGTGGTCAGATCTTGGCCAGTATGTATTTTTCGAGATGACCTCGCTCTCTCACTGCAAAATTTTAATGTTTAAGTTTCCAAGTATTAATTTAGTTAGTTTATTTTCCGTCCGTTTCTTTAGGAGATAACTTTGTCTATTGGTAGCATGCTCGACCTGCCACCCAGTCAGCATGGGTTCGAATCCTGGCGGGGACGAAATTTTTTAGCTCTATATTTTCAATTTGGGCTTAACGTTGTTTTGTTTTTCCGATCTTTATATTTGATCTTCATGACGACCTCGCGAGGGTAATGGACCCTCGCGAGGAAAATTTTAGTCGTTGCAGAATTGGCCAATGACCTGTGGCGGCTTGATTTTGGACAATCATGGTTGGATGGAGATAAAATATGATGAATCAGGTCTCATAATGTCGATGCTACTCACTAAAAGTTGTGACAAAGTAGTCACTTTGGCCAAGTGGGTAGCATACTAGGCTTGCACGCACGATGACTTAAGTTCGATCCCCTTCAGGCCAGGTTTTTTTCTCTGTCCATTATGTCCGGGGTACACTCATACCTCGTGAGGTATTGATAAGGGACATCACCACCGAGTTCTCTCCCGCTCATGGTTTTATCAACACCGAATTGTATCCCGTCGCTTGCATTTTTACCTGATTTTATACCTACATAGTTTAGGCCTAGCATAAAAATTATAATCGAAACACCTAGGAATCATTGATATAGACCTGAGGCATGGCCTTCTATGTATTTTTCTTAACCCTATGATAAACCAAAGGCATGGCCTTCTATATATTTACCTAACCCTACTATAAACCCGAGGCATTGCCTTCTATGTATTATCCCTAACCCTACTATATTCCTGAGGCATGGCCTTCTATGTATTTTACCTAACTCTAATATACACTGAAGGCATTGCCTTTCATTAGTTAGAGATTTTAATGAGTTCCTTATAAAAGGCCGATTCTTATATAAAAATGATAATTTTATAGTTTTCATTTTCTTAAATACCTAATGTAAAAAAGCATGGTCTTATTTCCGGGAGAGATACTCGTGGTGACCCCTGCAACAAGCCGGAGAGAATTCGGGTAAGAAAAAGTCAACGGGAGAGAACTCATTACCTCAAATTAATTTCTTTGGCATTTGTAAATCCAGGTGTTTTAGTGTCCCTCATAGGAGGCTCCGAGGTCTATTTAGCATTGAAAGATAAACCTAATCATGTGGAGTATAGAATGAAAAGGTCTTGCATTGCAAATTTATATATAATTTACTCACTTTGGGGATTCAGGGGGCCAAATCTGTGATCCAAATACATATTGATCCAAATACCTTAGAAAAATTAAATACGTACTGCTAAAACTATATCTTAAATAAAAGACAACTTGGTACATTCATATTTTCCCAGCTTATTTACTTTTATTATTCATAATGTTTCAGTAGTGTATGAACCTATTATTTTGTACAAAAAGAACTGATATCCCCCCAAAAACACCACTTCGTGGTTAAAAAAAGAAGAACGCCTCACTCAAAAGAATGATTAAAATTAGCTAAAAATAAATGATATCAAATTGAGAACACCTTACCCCCTCTCTTTCTATATCTCTGCACTCCTCTCTGAATTTATTCCTTTTATGTTTATTTTTCTTTATCCTTTCTAGGGGTCATCCCAAACTTGATTTCTCTTTAAATTTACTTGTTGCACGGCAATAAAAAATGGCGGTCGGAGTATGATTTTTCAGAATTTATTTGATTTGAATCGAGAAAATTACACCGCGACCGCCATTTTTTATTGCCGTGCAACAAGTAAATTTAAAGAGAAATCAAGTTTGGGATGACCCCTAGAAAGGATAAAGAAAAATAAACATAAAAGGAATAAATTCAGAGAGGAGTGCAGAGATATAGAAAGAGAGGGGGTAAGGTGTTCTCAATTTGATATCATTTATTTTTAGCTAATTTTAATCATTCTTTTGAGTGAGGCGTTCTTCTTTTTTTAACCACGAAGTGGTGTTTTTGGGGGGTTTTATCATTATCAGACATAGATATTGAAAACAAAAAGAATATGACCACCTAATTAACCGAACGCTTCGGTCGCTTCTATATTCAGTGATCACAATTCTATTCAACACGTTGCATGATATATACTGTTAGCTATGGCAAATGGCTACAGCTCTGAATCCAGAGAATATGAGTTGTAAAAAAATTCATCCTAAACGTTGGAGGTCATTTCAATACACTTATTACCTGCTATTATGTAGACGGCTATAGATGCTATCAGAAATATAGAAAAGTCTCCCATTGCTACAGCCGTAGATGTGTGTGGAGTTAGTTCTAACACTGCTTGAATGTAGAGAAATATCTTCGTGTAGATTGTTTTCAAAATAAATTAACTGTTGTGACACCACACAACTTTCTTTATGCCTCGAAAATAAGTCAAATTCCGCCACTGGTGACTGAACGATAACATTCAACGAAAATAAATGTAAAATTAATACATCAAAAAATTATTGAAGTTAAACTCCATATTACTTCCGATAATTTCTAATAAAGGGAGTATTGTTTTCGTTTTTGCAAAAATAAATAATTTTTTTGCTCCAATTTATTTTTTTAAAGAAAAACTTATTTTTGAAAAAATAATATTGTTCATGTTTAGTGTTAGTCATAATTACCGAACGCCACCATAGGGCGGTCGACTGGCCGCTCCGATTTTAACGAAAAGTTTCTTGTCGCGTCCTCTCCGTAATCGCTTGTACCGTTCTTGAAATATTTTGTTTACTGACAGACAGACACACGGACCAATTTCTGAAACTTTGGAATTTCAATGAGATATTTTATTTACAGACAGACAAACACACGGACCAAGATCTGAAACATTGGAATTTCACTTTCTGAAACGTTTTTGGCTCTAGGGACCCTAAAATTGGTTTTTTTTTTTCACTGAAAACGGACTATCGAAAATTTTGGGTGATTCCATTACTTTCCTTTCTATGAGATAAGGAGAGTAAAAAAGTAGAGAAGAGGAAGCGTAACGATAATAATTTTTGATTTAGAGCCTTCACGTGACTTGTCTACAATCTACATACATAGATAAATACCTATAATTATACAGAGTAAACGAAAAGTCCCGGAATGGACTTTTACCTTTTTAACGGCTCAAGATAAAGACTTGAATTTTTGTATGAAGAGAAAGAAATTATAATTTTTATTAAATCAAAACAGGAATTGCCAGTCTTTGACTGGTTGCCATTCCGCACAGCATATCCATCAAATCTATCAGACAGTATAGCAAAATTTTCCATTTTCTGGCAGAATTGAAATTTCTACAGGGTGTCTTAAAAGTAGTGAAACCTGTTACACTAGTTTTGGGACACCCTGTAAAAAACTATCAACTTTCGATTTTTAAATAGAACTCCCTATTTTTTATGTGATTAATCAAAATTCATTTTGAATTCTACACATAATTGACTCCTCACTCGATACTTTGTTCAAATGGATCTTTGATCAACACTTCTGAATCATGAACTTTTCTACAAGAAAAAAGAAAAATGAACTTTTCTTCACGTGCTAAAATTGGTTTTTCCAAATATTTCACGTCCGGTGGTACAGCTAGTGTTCGAGCGAGGAAAACACTTTGATTACGCGCTGTATGAACAGACGTTTAAAATATGGAAAAACCAAGTCTCCAACGTGATTTAGCATGAAAAATTACACTGATTTGCTGTATCATACTTTGGGTTTTAACACTTTTATCACCAAGAAAAGTCCATGATTCTCAAAGGAACCATTTAACTAAAACTATATGTCAAACTCGTAATGAGCACCTCAAAATCACTTAATTTGATACGTCACAACCCCCATCTAGGATGAAAGACAAACAAGTTAGTTAAAGCGGGTCCCCCCCAAAATACCGGTAAATTGGGGCCGAGGTCCAAAAAGTTCAATATTATTATCAAAAAAATGATCTGAGTAAACCCCTATTATTTTTTCATTCCAAAAAAAAAGTTGTTTTCTAACTTTTTTGTATCAGAAATATGAAAAACTGGGGTATTGGTCAAATTTTCGACGAATACAATACTTTCCTTATTGAAGGATTAGGAAAGTAAAAAAGCAAGGGCTCTATTGCAATTTTCCGAACACACCATTCTCTGGCACCCTCAACTTTGCTTTTCAATGCTTAAGGCCTAATTATGAAACAGGACTAGATTTAATCTAAGAAGACACTATCCCTTGAGACGCTCTATAATGGGACTGTCAACCAATCACAGCACACTATGAAAGTCATCTGATAGTTTAACAGCGCCTGAGTCAGATGATAGTGTCCACTTAGATTAAATCTAATTCTGTTTCATAATTCGGTCCTTGTTATCAATCCTTTTATAATCCAAATACAGGGCGCAATACCAATATTCAAATTCAGATGTTTTTTTTTTAAATACATACAATGTTGATATCGAGCTGTTTCAGACCTACTTGGTTTCTCATTCTTTGCAATAATATGCGAAATGCCTTTTTTAGTTTAAAAGTGAAGTTACAAAGGGAAGACGTCTTGCAATAAGAGAGAGAGGGTGGGGAGGGAGAGAGAGAGAGAAAGAAATAAAGAGAGAGAGAGAGAAAGAAAGAGGAAGAGAGAGAGAGAGAAAGTAAGTGAGAGAAGAAAGAGAGGAGAAGAGAGAGAGGGGAAAGAGGGAGAGAGAGGGAGAAAGAAAGAAAGAGAGAGAGAGAGGAAGAGAGAGAGAGAGGAAGAGAGACAGAGAGAGGAAGAGAGAGAGAGAGGGAGAGGGAGAGAGTGAGGGAGAGAAGAAGAGAAAGAGGAAGGTTAAGAGAGAGAAAAAAGGAGGGAGAGATTTGACAGGAGAAATATAAAAGGCTCTTTATGCTGAAAAGAAAAAGAAAGCAATTTTCTTTTGTGAGTACCTTGGAATGCATTCATCTTCTCTATCTCTCCCTCTCTCTATCTCTCTCCCTCTCTTCCTCCCTCTCTCTCTCTCTCTCTCTTTCTTTCTATACTTCTCAAAGTAATTTCCCTCATGTAGGGCAGTTTCCAACCTACTTATATCATGTTTCCATGCTTCTGCTATCGCTAGTACATTCTACAGATCATTTCACAATCCTCAGATAGAATTATTTTAGAATGGGGATAGCACTGATAACTTGTATCCTTGATTTGGATGAAAACCAAAAAAGTATATTTTCTAGCATGCCATCAAAGAAAAAACACTGCCAATTATGGCCACATTACTTTCTCGTGATTATTTGACATTGTATACACGGGGCAATTTTGAGGTTTATACTAAATCACTTGTATCTACAAAACTGCTTAACCGATTTTCTTCACATTTGTTTTAAATGGTAGAATACTATATCTCCTTCATTCCAGATTTTACAAAAAATTCTACATCGGCAGTTGAAATCTGAGCATTTTTTTTTTTTTTTAATACAAAAATAACACATAATTCTGATTTCTAATATTGAAATTTCTCGGAGTAGTAAAATCATTGCGGAACTGCAATTTGGAAAATATAGGCATTTAAAATGTTCATGACCTATGGCGGACCCTGTATTGAGGCCTGATGCACGACTGCACGTGATACGAGGGATAATAAAAGATTAGAGAGCAGGCAAAAGGCAAATTATAGGACCAAGGAAACTTTGATAAATACATAGGTAGAGGTACCTATGTACTCTTACATAGAGGAGTTATCAAAGAATGATTAAGTATTTATGTAGGTAAAATGGTAAAAAGGTATCATTTATTTGTGTAAATCAATTTCGTGATTCACAACTAATTTTGAGTAGTGAAACTAAATGTACGCTGAAACCGGGACTTGAACCACCGACCTCCAGGTTACAAGTCCGCCGCCTTATCGCTCAATCTACTTAGTCGTTGTGTTGTAGGTGTTACATAAGCTACAGTTTAAGTTAATTTTTTTTTTCAAAATTAAATTTATCTATTAGGATTTGTTTAATAAACCTTTACGTGATATGACTTAACCACTGAATATATAAGCTTTTACTAATCCTTATCTAACTTATGAAACCGGCCCTACAACCACCGACCTTGTTAGGTTACAATCCGTCCCTTATCAGTGCAAGCTACCAAGTCACTGTTGTACTGAGTTTCATATGTTCCAGAGGCTCGTGGTTTCCCAAACACCTCACAGACTGGTACATAACTAGTTTCCTCTCCATTTTAGTTTTTTAACTCACCTAATAAGTAAGCCTGGCTTATGGTAATAATGGGATTTTCATAATTGTCCAACACAGAGTTAAATAATAATTATTAATATATATTATGTAGATTGAAATGATACTGTCCGTCAACCTAAACCATACCAGCTTTCGTGGTGTAACACGGTTATGACTACTTTTTTTTCAAGAGAAGTGTTTCACAGCCTTTTTATTTCACAGCCCCTGTGTTTCACAGCCCCTTTGATGGACCAGAAGTGACACAATACTTCAAAATTAGGTGCTATGTCAAACACGTGTGCACCGGAAGGTATCCTTACAAAAAATTGTAAACAAATTAAGAATGCAATTTTTTGTCGGCACGGGGATCAAAACCCGGGACCTTCCGCATGGCAAGCGAGTGCTTAAAACACGGAGGCGGAACTTTAAATGTCTTCGTGAAAGTGTAGTATAGTCGACAAAATCAGTATGGAATATTTTCCAATGTAATGAAACAGTTTTATCAGCCTTAGAAATTTGGTCACATAATGTAGAGTCACCCTCTGTATACCTTAATTATTACTTATTATAAATAAAATTTGATTGAATCTGTTCAGTAATGATCTATTTCTGTGCTTACGAAATTACCAATTTTTTCAAATTTTCAAAACCAGTAGAATCCGCATTTAACTAGATTAATACAGATGTAGGGTATATATCCATCCCCCAAAAAACACCACTTTCTTGGTTTCAAAAAGAAGAACGTCCCACTCAAAAGATAACACATTTATGTGCTCTTTATTCCCGGTTTCAGATATACGGAGATGGTGGGTGACTGCTACGGAATTTCTCTCCTCTTTCACATGTTGGTCAGTACCGTCGCCCTGACATTGCTTGCATATCAGGCCACCAAGGTAAGTCCTGTCTTCCTGACATTGCTTGAGTACCAGGCCACCGAGGTAAGTCTTGTCTTCCTGACATTGCTTGCATATCAGGCCACTGAGGTAAGTCTTGTCTTGCTTACATGCTGAACACCACCACTTTCTTTGGTTTCAATAAGAGAAGTCTGTCCCACTCATAAGTATAACACATTTATGGTGTCTTTATCCTTCAGAACATGGTGTGGGTACCATGCCACAGGAACTTTCTCTCTCTTTGACATGCTTGGTCAGATACCGCGTCGCCCTGACATTGCTTGATATCAGGCTCCCAAGGTAAGTCCTGTCTTCCTGACATTGCTTGAGTACCAGGCACCAAGGCAAGTCTTGTCTTCCTGACATTGTTTGAGTACCAGGCCACCAAGGTAAGTCTTGTCTTCCTGACATTGTTTGAGTACCAGGCTCCAAGGAACTCTTGTCTTCCTGACATTGCTTGAGTACCAGGATACCAATGAAGTCTTGTCTTCCTGACATTGCTTGAGTACCAGGCCACCAAGGAATCTTGTCTTCCTGACATTGCTTGAGTACCAGGATACCAAGGCAAGTCTTGTCTTCCTGACATTGCTTGGTACCAGGCCACCAAGGAAACTCTTGTCTTCCTGACATTGCTTGAGTACCAGGATACCAAGGAAACTCTTGTCTTCCTGACATTGCTTGAGTACCAGGCCACGAAGGTAAGTCTTGTCTTCCTGACATTTCTTGAGTACCAGGATACCAAGGCAAGTCTTGTCTTCCTGACATTGCTTGCGTATCAGGATACCCTGATACGCTTAATTGACCTTATTATCAAAGAGAATTTAAAAAAAGTTAAATTAAAAATTCATTATTGTGGTGAAGGCAAGCCAAGCTTAACAAAAAAAAAATTGTGGATGAACCGGAATTTACTCAAATTTCGCATCATTTTCAAAATTATTTGGCTCGAAAGATGTGGACTCATTGATGGCATTTCTTAAAAGTATAAACTTCCTTCACCTCGTATAGAACTTGAGGAACTGCACGAACAGCATACAATATTGGTTAATTGAAGAAAAAAACAATGCATATTCACTGCAAAATATTCAATTTGCACATGAGACCCTGCTCTTTCAATTACAACTTTCTAACTATGCATAATATTTAAATTTGCTATGTTGTCGTTATACCGACAAAAAGTATTTTTTGTTATGAAAGGTAAATCAGAACTAACAAATGTCAGGCATCATAATAGATTTTGTTGTAGTGGGTCAACTCTATTGTTATATGCAAATCAAAAATGAAACAATGACGTTTTTATTACAATTGAAGGGTTCTTTTGTTTCATATATCATTTTCACGTGGGTATCAAAATTGCAACTCATTTTTACTCTTGAATGTTCCGATTTTCTGAAAGTTTGTTATTTACGCGCAATTTTTGTTTTAACGTACTTGGAAAAAGTTGAACGAAATTTCATGTGGGAAACTAAATGAAAAATTAAACTAGAGAAACTTTGATACGCCAACTTTATAAACTTACTATTTATATTCCTTTTTTATTGTTAAAATGTTTTGATTTTTATAGGTATCTATATAACTATGTAGCATTGTATCCCTAGATAAGTTTTGTCCTCCGTCAGCACAAAGTTTTTATCTTTTGAAGGTGGGTGTACACTTGTCTGTTGATAAAGTTTATTTGTTTAAAAAATAAACATGGAAACTTAATAAAATGTGCATCAGGAGAGAGCATATGACAATATCTTTTGTTATTTAAATGTAGTTGGGCCCCGGAACCTGTTTTGCATTACTTCAAGGAACTTTATCTTTACATCCGTGCCATTCCGGAAAGGATAAATCTTGGTCAGAATTTTTCGCTCTGGCCGGGATTCGAACCCGCAACCTCCGGGTCAGCAACCAATGCTCTTAACCACTGAGCCACACGAAGGTTCTTTTAGTTTCATTCTGATTTTAACCCCTATCCATTTTCAATCAGAGTTAACCCTCCATCGTACTCTGTTCCAGATTGAAGGAGTCAATGTTTACGCTTTCTCAACCATCGGTTATCTTGTCTACGCACTGGCTCAGGTGTTCTTCTTCTGTTTCTATGGCAACGAACTGATTGAACAGGTATAATAAAGTTGTTTTTTTTCCATTATTTTTTATACCCTGAAAGTAGAATACAGTAGAATTCCGCTAACTCAAAGTTCAAGGGACAGTTTATTTATTTATTTATTTGGACTTTTGAGTTAACGGGATTTCGAGTTAGCGAGTTTTTACCTACAATAAAAATGAAAAATATATAGAAACATATTATGTCCTAACTAAAGGGCGGGGCTATTGCCTATGGCAATCTCTTCCACCCAACCCTTTTTGGGCAATCTCTTCCACCCTACTGTTCAGACAATAAAAAAACCCCCACATTATCCTCGGCCCCCAGAGCTCCTCAGTGATGGAAGCCGCCTACAGCTGCTCTTGGTACGATGGTTCTGAGGACGCCAAGACCTTTGTGCAGATTGTGAGCCAGCAGTGTCAGAAGAGCTTGTCCATCACAGGATCCAAGTTCTTCACTGTGTCACTGGACTTGTTTGCGTCGGTGAGATTTTATTATTTTTATTTCCGGAATATCTCACAATGTCTGTGGTTATTTATCTTAAAATTACCGGTCTTCTAGACAAGGTAATTTTAAGTTGTTACACTACTCTGTTTATTCATTGAGGAATCTTCTTACAATGCTGCATGTATCAAGAATGGTGGACTTCTGAATGTATTTAATTATGTTTGGTTCCAAGTTCAAGATATTAAGGCTGGTCTTCAGATTTTTTGGAACAACTCCAGTACTGGATATTACTCTGGGGACTATTATTATTAAACACATTATTACATATTAATGGACATTATGTAAAATACAAATCATTATTTTAACAATGAAAAAAATGGAAACAATATACATATATAATAAAAATGAAAAAGAATAGAAAAATAAATAGAAACATATATTATGTCCTTACTAAAGGGCGGGGTTATTGCCTATGGCAATCTCTTCCACCCACCCTTCCTTTTATTACTTCCAATAGCATCGAATCTAAAGGCGGAAATAATAGACGTTTCCGTGATACCTCCAAGGAGCCAAGTCTAGATGATGCGTGTAAGTCACTGTTGTCTTAGATGGGGAAAATTAATGCTAAGTCATGCCTTGAGATCTCGATTTTGTCTGTTCATTTCGTCCTAATATAGCTACCTATAATATGACACGTTGAGATTTCTGTCCCCGATTTCTTAGTGGGTACGAACCTAATTACTCAATGGAGACTGTCCAAATTAGAATTAAAATTACAATATACCTTGTTTATAATGCCGCGGTAAGACTGAAAAGTCCCTTTACTCCTGCAGTCAAACAGTTCTTATATATTATATTTTATAGAATAAAATATATTTTATAGGGTAAATTGGGAGTCATTTGGTCCAGTCGTTTCGGAGTTCTAATGTTTATGCATGAATGAATGTAGGTAAATAGATTTTATAAATCTGTGAAAAGATGGCTAAACATGGTAACCCGCATTTTTTTTTGAAATTGAGTTATTAACAGATTCCTAATGTACTCGACGAGCTCTATCTACTGGTAGCATCAGAATTTCGCTACGATGTATAGTTTCTTGGATAATAATTTTGAAAAAAACGTGATAAGTGACATTTTCGAAAGTTCAAAAGGTGGTAAAGCATGTTCAAGTATCTTAACAAGAAAAAATCTTTTACTTTTCAACAAATTCTATCTTTCATAAGATGGATAAACTTGATCAAGTCCAGTGTCATATTTTGCCGTCTGACGAAATCTTATTATTGCAGTATAATGAACTGGGCAAAATATGATAAAGGACGTTATCAGAATTTGGTATCGCACAAAAATTTTACTTTCTCAAGAATTACAAGATGGCAGAATAGGAAAATCATTTATCAAGTTCTACCATCTTTTGTACTTGCTACATTTGTAAACTTTGAAAGCGGCATATGATGATAAATGCTCTAAAGTAAACGTACTACCTAATTAGTACGTTTAACATAAATTGCCCTCATAAAAACGACTCTTTCTCTCATTGTACCTACACGATGGCAAAATAAGACATGTAATTATCCTTGTTTGTCTAGTTTGTAATGACTGCTTTCATTTGATATGAAAGATGGCAGAAAAAGCAAGGGACTTATCATAATTTACACTTTCGAAAACGTCTTTTTCACAGTATCTGTAAGATGGCAAAACATGTTAACAGGAAGAAAAAGTTAAATATTTTGATTCTTACTCAATATTTTTTTAAAATAGATCTATCACTATAAAGCTCGAGAACATTCTGCCTTATGTTCAAAAAATGAAGCTTTAAAGTTTTAATACAAAAAATATAAAATTATTTTTGTAAAAAAAAAACGAAAAAACACCGTCCTGAAAAATTTGAAAATTGCGGGTTACCATGTTTAGCCATCTTTTCACAGAAATAATGGTCATAAGAGCCTGAGTTCGATTTCTGGGCTGAGCAGAATTTTCTCTCAAAAAGTCTGTCTCATCGAAAGTAAAATGTTACATGAAGCACGTAAGGCTGGCATATAAAAAAAAAATGTCGAAAAAATATGAAATTCTTTGGAAGTGATTGGAACTTGCAATCTTCAAGATTTGTGTTCAACATCTCATGATGAAAGTTCTCTATGTTTCCTCAATTTCAGGTTCTGGGAGCTGTGGTCACTTACTTCATGGTGTTGGTTCAACTTCAGTAAAACTGCTCATCGCTCCCTCCCTTTTTTTCCTTATCTCTCCCATCAACCATTCTTTTTATCCTCCTTCTCTTTCTCCTCTCTCTCTATCTCTGTGTGCCTCTCTTTTCTTTTAAATTGGTATCAGTCTCAACTGTTCTAATAATTATCGTCTTGTGTTAATTATTCATATAATAATTCCTAAGAAATTATCATTAGAATTCTAAAGATACTCATAAAAAATAGATTTTTTTTGAATTTTAAATAAAATAGGTTTTTAAAATAAGATCATCCTATAAAACATAGGTACATAACATAGACATAAAAATATTATATTTAGTTTTTTTTAAGTATATTTTTTATTAAGTAATTTATTTACTGGACATATTAATAGGTAAATATTGTTGTTGATAATTATATCTTGCTCAAAAATTAACTTTTTCAGGTGTCTTATAAGTTGCTCAAAAATTGTTAAGTTATTTAAACTATATTTAATTTTTTATTTTTAAATTTAAAAAACTAAAATTACTAGTAAAATTTGCATAGGTGGAGGTTGTGACATATGAAATCCAATGATTTTGAGGTACTGATTACGAATTTGACATTCATTTTTAGCTTACTGTTACCCTTGACTCCGTTGAGACACCAGTGGCGAATAAGGAAAGTCTTTCTGGGGGATAAGGAAAGTCACGTGCTGTTTACACCAAGATTTTTTTTTTTTTTTTAAGTTATCTTATTTGTGTTAACAACTTTCGTCATGTCACAACTATTCAAACTCGCTTTACTAAATCTACGCTGAAACTGGGACTTGAACCACCGATCTCCAGATTACAACTCCAACGCCTTATCGATCAAGCTACTGAGGTCGGTTTGCCGGGCTCTATTGCAATAGTCAGGTGTCTACAACTCGTATTTTCCACGGCGGAGGTATGCTTGGATCATAATGCTTGATGGAGGCTCTTAATAGTTCTGCACTACCCATAGAAATGTGAAGAGGTCTTGATCTTCACATACTTTATTATCTTCAAACTCATAGTGGCGAAGTGCAGCACAATGACCTGGGTTCGATCCCCAGCAGCGCAGAAGTTTTCTTCTCTGTATTTGAATGTCTATTGTCCACTCATATCTCGTGAGGAAAAATGAGTATTAATTTTTATGGATTGCGACCATTGGCGGCATTACAAGAAGGATAATGCAAAAATGAATGGGCTCTGGTGATCCAGGTAGCGTAGCGATCCGTTGGTTCGAATCTCAAACAGTGAATTTTTCCTCGTGAATTCGAGTTTGTGACCTGAGGGTTAGATGGTAAAAAATGCTTTGAGCATTAACCTCGCCTGGTGGTTACCTTCCACTAAAGAGTGTTGTTATTATTAAATTTACAGTTTTGTGATGTTGAGCTACACTAAATTTGTCACGTAATAACACAGTGGATGCTATGTGTAATAAATGACTATAATTATCGTCATACTTAAGCTGATTAGATGGAATATTATTCCCCCTATGAAATTTCCTATTTCTATGTAGTCCCTATTTCCTATTTCTATCTGCTGCTTTTGTGACTAAGAAAATAAAACACATCATTTTACTGTAAGAGACATCTGTATTTTTATTTAAAGTGTCATTATTTTCTATTATAGAACAGTTATTATATTAACCATCGATACAATAGACTTTGTTTAGACTGTGCGAGTGAGGGGAAGTATCTGGGCCCAATCATGAAAAATAATTAAATATCTAAGATTTTTTAATCCAAGCCACTATCACTTAACAGCTGATATAAATGCGCTGTAATTGGTTGAAATTCCCACCAGAGGGCGTGTTGAGGGATAGTGTAGAATTAGTTCTGGAGGGTATAGTTCTGGGCTTAATAGCTTTATTAATTTATGTTTTGCCCTTGTCAGGTAATCTATTCTATTATTATTAGTTAATCTAATTCTATTTCATAATTCGGTCCCAAGTCTATGCTGAAATGCAACATTATTCATCAGGAGCCTACAAAACCTACAGATATGTCTTTATTTTATTTTATTTAATTTTCTACAGAGCGAGGTATAAAAGAGACGAAGAAGAAAAATACTAGGGGTAGGTATACGAGTATTTCAGAAACTTTCATATCAAGGTTTTTTTATTAGATTTTATTAAGTTTACCTTGTTCATGAAACACTTAAATTTAAAGCAGTAAGAACACAGTATAACAGCACAAAGCCACAAATTACGAGGACAGAGATACAATAAACACAACTATCTACTATTATAACTGTTATGAATTTATTTATGACTGAATTGTAAAAAAAAAAAAAAAAAAAAAAAAAAAAAATGGAACAAAGGGGAAAAAACGGTTATAAAGGACAAATTATAACTGAACTATACATCCAGGTAAATTTAATATAATAAATTTAATATCATAATTGATGCATGATTAATTTGTTATTTGTCCTTTATAAATCTGTAGATTTTTAAAAGATAATTTCTCGAACACAAAGCAACATTATTTCCGAACACCATTACAATAGGGACTAGTTAGTCCAAAGAAAAAAAATTGTAATTATAGTAAATCGTAAAGATCTTTGAGATTCAATACTCGAGCGAGCAGTGTGCTGTTCATCCCTGACGACAATGGATCATTATCTTGATGGTGTCGTCCGATTTCTTGCTGGCGGTTTCAAAAGCCTTTACTGCTTCCTCGAGCTGGAAGTTGTGGGTGATGAGTTTCTTGACGGGGCATTTGCCGGAGGCGACCATCTCCAGAGCTGACGGGTAACTGAGGATGGGAAATGGTCGAAATTAAATGGAGGTGAATTTTGATGACGTGATAAAAAGATATTTTTTCAAGGCAAGTGTGCCACGGAACCGCTTTTTCATTACTTCAGGGCACTTTACTTTTACAATCATGCCATTCCGGAACTGGAAAAACTCGGTGAGAATTTTCCACTCGGGCCAGGATTCGAACTTGCGACCTACAGGTCATTAACCAACGCTCTTAACCACTGAGCCACGGAGGTCGGTAAAAAAAATAGATAATTGAAATGAAAAAAAGTCGCTTTCAACTAACTGCATGGTCATATTATAACGACGGGAGTGTCAACCTCCTGTCCCTCTGTGTCCATGATAGTTGTCATGGTGATGGAAGGATTGATGGGGGTATTAACCCCCCTGGACGCTCAGAAGCAATGATCTGAGCTCCTTCAATCTACTGTGTTGTGTTTTTTTTTTTTTTTAAATACTATGAATTTGTTTGATTATGATGTCTAAAATGTGTTTAAATTATTTCACAAGCTTTTCATTCCCTGGAAACTCACAACCCAACTAAACCCACATTACACTCAGCCAGCCTGTAAGCCCAAAACGTATTATTATGTGTTTGAAATCCCAAATGAGAAAACTTGCCCTGTCTTAGCTGCTTTTCGAACCCGCGACCTCTGGGTTACCAGAAGACGAAAGCCTTGACCGTTGAGCTACTGGAACGAATAAATTGGGAAGGCACGTTTCGGGACGCGTTAGCTACAACAGACCACAAGCATCGACTGTACAGCGCCTGCAGTTTCAAGACGAGGGAAAAAAAGTAATCTGACTGGTAATCCAGAGGTCGCGGGTTCGAAACCCAGCTGGGACTTGACAAGATATACTCCCATTTGTGAAATCGACCACATAATAATATCAATAAGTGGGCAGTATAAATAATTAAATACAGCGATATTATTATTATTTGTATAAATAAAGCTTGAGGGTTCGAGCCCGGGACTACTCACTCGTTGACGTATCGGAAACAGCTCAGGATATCTATTTCTTTTAAGCATGCGTTGACCAGCGGTACAGACACCATCTGGGGGCCCATCCCAACCAACATCAGCTTGCCACCCATACGAGTAACGTTGATTCCTAGCGTGAGACAGTTCTCTGTGCCTGTGGGGGATTGCAACCGGTAAAAGTGAAATTAGTTTCTAAAAAGAAACTGCATTCTAAAGTGAATTACATTTTGAAGTGAAATTAGATTCTAAAGTGAAATTAGTTTCTAAAAAGAAACTAGATTCTAAAGTGAAATTAGATTTTGAAGTGAAACTAGATTCTAAAGAGAAACTAGATTCTAAAGTGAAATTAGTTTATGAAAAGAAACTAGATTCTAAAGTGAAATTAGATTTTGAAGTGAAACTAGATTCTAAAGAGAAACTAGATTCTAAAGTGAATTAGATTTTGAAGTGAAACTAGATTCTAAAGTGACATTATATTTTGAAGTGAAACTAGATTATACAGTAAAATTATTTTCTAAAAAGAAACTAGATTCTAAAGTGAAATTAGCTTTTGAAGTAAAACCAGATTCTAAAGTGAAATGAGTTTCTAAAAAGAAACTAGATTCTAAAGTGAAATCAGATTTTAAAGTGAAACTAGATTCTAAAGAAAACCTAGATTCTAAAGTAAAATTAGATTTTGAAGTGAAACTAGATTCTAAAGTGAAATTAGTTTCTAAAAGAAACTAGATTCAAAAGTGAAATAATATTCCAAAGTGAAAAATTACCTATTCTAAAGCGAAATTGGTTCCTAAAGTGAAACTATACATATTCTAAAGTGAAATTATCTTCTAAAGTGAAACTAGATTCTAAAAACAGCCTGAAACAGCGTCTCAGCCTGGCGGTGCAGAGGGGGAATGCAACAAGTATGCTTTCGGCTCTTCCCTCAGCTGAGTTTGTAGAAGTCTACGATGTATAATTGTTTTATTTACTTTTAAATAAACTTATTATAAAAAGGATTCTAAAGTGAAATAATATCCTAAAGTGAAATTAGATTCTTAAGTGAAATTAATCTGAAGAGGAATTGGATGAAACTTGATTGGAAATAGGAATTGAAGGAAAAACCATTCGTGCAGGGATCACATCATATTATGAATTTATAGTGACCTTTTATAATATTTTTGCTTGAACGAATGAGAATAGGCTACATTCGGATAACTATTTGCTCACAAGATCTGAACCACCAATCTGTCAGTGTGGAGACCGTCTATCCGACAACCATATCCTGATAATAGGTATGCCTCCGTCACGATCACATTTCCCCCCACCCTTTCCTGTAACCCCGTAAGTTTGTATAAGAATAAATCAATAAATAAAAAATAAAGAAAGAGTTATGATGTTTAACATGAAATATTAGCTATCATAATATTATTTGTGTTAATGACAATCACGATATCACTATTGCTCAAACTCGCTTTACTAAATTTTTGTTTAAAGTGAGACTCGTACTAACAAACCGCAGGTTACAAGTCCGCCGGCTGATCGAACAAGAATTATAAAAACCTAATTATATTTAAATACAATATTTTTCTTATCATAGGAAAAGGAAAGTAAACAAAATATATTATTATATTATATAAAAAAAATTGAAATCAGAGCAAAAAAATAAAAATAAATTACAAGAACGAACACAAAACTTCCGATTACTAATATTAGAAATTTCTCGGAAGTAATAAATACATAATTATTGTATATGATCATACCCCATGGACTCCCAAAAGGTATGAGGTATACATATATTACGTACATAGTAGGTATATAATCGTAGTGCAACCCATATATTACCTAAGTTCATAACGTATAATATAATATTTATCATCTATGTGAATTATAATTGAATAAAAAGGAATTGAACCGGAAACCGTGGGGAAAATAGAAGAATAGCGGCATATATAGGAGCGCCTATACGGTGCATACAATATGGGTTTATGCCCCATGAGGTATGCTCATATCATGTATATAAAACTTGATGTATATACACACATGATTGTAACCGACATATTTTAATGAAGGAAAGGGTATGTATGTGAAAGATTATAATTAAAAATAGGGTGAAAACAAAAGAGGTTCAGAGGAGAGTGAGAGAGAGAGAAGGGGGGGGAGGGAGAAAAAAGAGAGGAGGCGAGAGTGAAAAAAGAGAGAGAGGGAAGGAAAAAATAAAGGGGAAATGAGAGAAAGAGAAGTTAGGAGAGGAGAAAGGGGAGACAGGAGAAAAACAATAGAGAGGAAGATAGTGAGAAAGACAGAGAGATAAAAGAGGGCGGGACGGAGATAAAAGAGAGTGAGAGAGAAAATATAGGGGGAACGAGAGAGAAAGAGAGGGTAAGAGAGGAGAAAGGAGAGACAGAAGAAAAAAAGGAGAGAGAAAATACAGGGGAACGAGAAAGAAAGAGAGAGGAGAGACAGGAGAAAAAGGGAAAGAAATTAAGGAAAGGACGTGAGAGGGAATGAGAAAAACAACAGAGGGGAGGAGAGAAACAGAAAAGAGAGGGGGAGAGAGAGAAAGAGAGGGTAAGAGAAATAAGATACAGGTAGGTATGTATGGGGAGAAGAGAGAAAAATTATCTGGTGTATGAAACAAAGTAACATGAATATAATATTATTATAATAGGCATAACAGAAAATTGTGAAGAGAGGAAGAGAAAAATAGAGAAGGAATGAGGAAAGGAGAGATAAAAAAGGAATGGAACGGAAGTGTGTGTGTAAGAGAGAGAGAGAGAGAAAAGGATACAATATCGCAGTTCTTCACCAGAAAAACAATTTGGAAAATGCATATAATGACAGTAGAGTGAAGTTGATGGAAAGAGGTAAAGGAGGGGGAGAAAGAGAGAGAGAGATTCAAAGAGAGAGAGAGAGAGAAAAAAAAGAGGGAAACAGAGAAAAAAAACAATGCCAATTATGGACACGATACTTCCTCGTGATTGTTTCACATTGTATACACGGACACAAAACCAAAGTTGCTCAGGAGGATATGAAACGTCCAGAAATATGAAAAAAAAAAATTGAAATCAGAGCAAAAAAATATTTTTTTTTACAAAAATGAACACAATACTTCCGATTTCTAATATTAGAAATTTCTCGGAAGTAAAAATAGAGGAAACAAGAAATGTCCTGTGACAAAAAGTCGATGTTTTTAAAAAGTATCAGTCAGTCATATTAGAAAAATTATAATATATAATATTTATAATTTTTTGGGGTCAGTATTTTACTTGGTTTTTTTTTCTCATTCTTATTATTGCTTCGAAAATCATTTTATAAGTAAATTTGCTCCTGCATTTAAATATAAAAATCTAATTTTCAATAATTGACAAGATGCCATTTCGCATTGAAACACTTGTCAGGTGCTTGTGGGGACGAGTAAACCCTCCCCAGCACCACCCAAACCAATTAACCTTAACAAATGGATAATTGAAAGACAAAAATTTACATACACCACAAAAATAAAATTCAACCATTAAATAGGTACTTCAAAATTTATGGACTACTAAAACGGATAATCGCCTTTGGACCTATGCTCTTGGATTTGATTTAGGACGCTACTTGGACAATGGAAATATGATTTATCCACACAGCAAATAAGAAAAATACACAACAGAGTTACTTCAAAATTACCAGCAGCATATCAATTTATAGTAGGAAAATTAATGGACGGCTAAAACGGATAATCGCTCTTGGACCTATGCTCTTGGATTTGATTTTGGACGCTACTTCGACAATGGAAATATGATCTATCCACTCAGCAAATAAGAAAAATACACAACAGAGTTACTTCAAAATTACCAGCAGCATATCAATTTATAGTAGGAAAATCAATGGACTGTCCTAACGGAAATGACCTCGGAAAATCTCTTGGATATGATTATTGGACGCTCCTTGGATTTTAACATTTGATTCGGAAGATTGGTTATTGTAAATATTGTATATAATATAATACTGGTTATTGTAAATAATATAGTTTCTTGTTATTGTAAACGTAGCTTTGCTTCATTTAATTTTTGAAATGTTCTGTTTCATGATTTCATCTAAGTATGTCTGTTCAGAGATTACTCTAAGCCTCTAAGTCCCTTGGTAAAAAAAACCCTGGGTAGGAAATTTTATGCGTTTTTTTTAAAATTAGTACCATTATACTTGTAATTATGAATTTCTATTGCTAGTCTGGCTAAGGGACTACTATAGACTACTAGTTTTTTTTTTTGAAGTGGGGTTTAACGTCGCTTTCAACTGCCATGGTCATATCACGACGGGGGTTTTACCCTCCATTCGCAGGAAACTCACATACCTGCTACTCACATTGACCTCACCCAGCCTGAGTGGGGCCGGGAAAAGCCAGCGTCACGAGAATTAGAATTTGAATGGTCACCCATCCAAGTCTTAACCTCGCTGGATGTCGCTTAACTTCGGTGTTCTGAAGGGAACCTATGTATTCAACATGCCATCGACGCTGGCAGACTACTAGTTTGACGAAGAGGACAAGTACTGTTAACTTGTATTGTTAGGAAATGTAAACTATGTAAAATTATTTTGATCAATAAAGTAAACAATTCAATTCAATTCATTTAGGCCACCTATTTCTCTGTCCCTCATCTTCTCTTCCCTATAATTACCTCTTACTTCCTTTTATTCCTCCTCACCCTAACGGGATGTCGACCAGGAGTAGGGTTGGAAAAAGGCAGAGTAAAAGGAGAAGAACTTCCGTTTCTTTCTGGTCTATTTGTGTCTCTCTATGATTTCTACTCTCCTCTCCTTACCTCTCAAACTTTCTTCTCTCTCTCTCTTTTCCCCTCTTTTATTCTACCTATTTTTTTAATCTCTCCCTCTCTCTCTCCCTGTCTTTCCCCTTTTTTTATCTCTCTCTCTGAAGAGAAATAGGGGGAGTGGAAAATACGGAGAGAGGGAAATGGGGGAAGATATAATAGGGTAGAGGGAAATAGGAAGGGAGGAAAATAGAGGGGGGGAGAGAAATAGGAGGAGAGGAAAATAGAAAGAGAGGAAAATAGGGGGAGAGAGAAATAGGGGGAGAGGGAAATAGATGGAGAGAGAAATAGGGGAAAAGATAAATAGGGGGAGCAGGACAAAAGGGGAGAGGGAAATAGGGGGAGAGAGAAATAGAAGGAGAGAGAAATATGGGAGAGGGAAATAGGAAGAGAAGAAAATAGGGGTAAAGGGAAACAGGGGGAGAAATAGGACAAGAAAAGAATATACAAGGTGTCTAAAGTGTTTTGTTTTATTTCAGAATTAATTCTAGGGGACATTCGTAGACTCAGGGCGAAATTATTAGACAACATCAATAACTTAAGTCCATGCGAAGTTTTGGTTTTTCCCATCTTACATAGTACGCAATCCGTGTTTTAGCGCCACAGAGGTATTACTAAAACGTCTATTGATTGCGCCCTAAAACGCTTTTTTGTATAGGGCGTTCTTCACACTTTTTTTTTAAAAAGATGAGTGTTTCACAGCCTTTTTCATTTCGTGGCCATGGAACAGGAGCTACTGTAGACGCTTGTAGTCTTTGTTGTAGCCTGCCCATCCCGTAATACTTCCCATTTAGGTGCTAGGTCAACACGAGCGCACCGGAAGGTATGTATACCTTACAAACAACTGTAACCAAATTTTGAATACAAATTTTCGTCTGCGCGGGGGTTCGAACCCGGGGCCTTCCGCATGGCAAGCGAATGCTTAACCACTCTACTATTCGTGCGCTATATATAAACACATCGGCCGAGGGTTTGATAATTTCAGACCATTTTACGAAAAATGCCCTCGAACGGAGATACGAACAAATTAATAACTCTGTTAGGAATGCAAATACAAATAGGTGCAAAATATCAGGTATTAGGTTAATCCTTGATAAATTTACTCACTAATCATAATACACAGTACCATATGAATCATTTTGAATTCTTATCAAAAAGTCCAAGTTTATTTTTCAGGTAAAAACTTTTTCAAGTGATTTTTTTTTTTTTTCTCATTTAAGCTCTGTCCCGGAACTGTTTAACACATTACTTTGAGTCTTAGAGCAAAATTAATAGACAAATTCTAGATCACAAGTCATTGCTAAGCGCCGGTTTTCCCTTCCTTACACAGTACGCAATCCATGACGTAGCGCCACAGAGGTATTACAAAAACGTCAAATTAATTCCGCCCTTAGAATGTCTCCTGGATTTGTTTTTAAAATTTTATACATCTAAATTTTGGACACCCTATAATATTCTATACATATATTATGTAAATAGAAAGCGCACAATAAGACGAGACCACATCAATACATAGTTATACTAGCAGCCTTGTAATTCTCGTGCTCATTGAAATAGAAGATCTCTGTATTCCCAAGAGACTAGTCAGGCTATGTTGAGGTTTCAGGATTGCTGATTTAATTTGCTTAGTTAGGTCATGGGAGTTTTTGAAAGTCTACGATTTTATTATTTCCGAGAAATTTCTAATATCAGAAATCGGAAGTATTGTGTTTGTTTTTGTAAAAAAAAAATATTTTTTTGTTCCGATTTCAATTTTTTTCATATTTCAGGACGTTTCATAACCTCCTGAGCAAGTTTAGTTTTGTGTCCGTCTGTCGGTTCAGCGGTTTTGGAGATACAAGTGATTTAGTATAAAATCTTAAAATTGGCACGTGTAATACTTGTACGTATACAATGTGAAACAATCACGAGAAAGTATTGTGTCCATAATTGGCAGTGTTTTTTTACTGCCGAGGTAAGACTGCAAAGTCCCTTTACTCCAGCAGTCAAACAGGTCTTATAGTTCCCTAACTTGCCCTAGACTTAGGTGGAAGAGATTGCCATAGGCAATAACCCCGCCCTTTTTTTTTTTTTTTTTTTTTTTTTTAAGTGGGGTTTAACGTCGCTTTCAACTGCCATGGTCATATCACGACACCCCGCCCTTTAGTTAGGACATAATAATATATGTTTTTATATATTTTCTATTCTTTTTCATTTTTATTGTATATATTGTTTCTTTTTTTCACTGTTAAAATTATTATTTGTAGGTCCTTTTGCATCTAATAAAGTGTTGTATAGTAATAATAATCTTATAGTTCCCTAACTTGCCCTAGACTTAGGTGGAAGAGATTGCCATAGGCAATAACCCCGCCCTTTAGTTAGGACATAATAATATATATTTTTATATATTTTCTATTCTTTTTCATTTTTATTGTACATATTGTTTCTTTTTTTCACTGTTAAAATTATTATTTGTAGGTCCTTTTGCATCTAATAAAGTGTTGTATAGTAATAATAATAATAGACGGACGAGTTATGTCCTGAGTGTTTTGTGCGCGACGAGTTATGACGAGTTATGATTCGACTTACCGGTGCAATCGATGGTGACCTGAGGGTAGTCCCCGAGCACCTGGTAGATCTGCTTGATGAGCTCCTGCTCCTCTGCCTGGTAATCCTTCACCTGTATGATCTTGTCCGCCCCGCAGTCCTTAGCCACGTTCAGACGAGTCCTGCTCCGAGCTGCAACACAACAGATAAATAAATAAACCTTTATTTGGAACAGAAATATTACACACAGGGTGATCGAAACCACCCAGCCACTATCTTTTTCTCAAGAACGGTTTGAGTTAGGATCTTGAAACAAAAAATTGGTCCCCAATATGAAGTCTGAAGTTTCATGGGAAAATACTTTGAACCTCCGCCCACCACCCCTAAGGGTGTTTTCAGGGGGGCACATGTCCGTTTCTCCCGAATTTTAAAATTAATGCATATTTTTTTATTTTACTTTCAAAACATGCAAAGCAAGTTAGTAACATTAGTAAAAAGAAAAAAAATATTCCTTGGTTCGAGTCCCGAAAAAACAAGGTTTTTAGAAGAAAATAGGCCCAGGTTGCGGAAGTCATTACGGGCACCCGGTAAACGTTGTAAAAAAATTAAAAATGTCAAAAGATAGGTAAAGTTCTCTTTTTTAATTTGATGTACTTGTTTATATTCATTAAAGAAGTTATAGGTCCTTAAATTGGTCATAAACTTTTTTCAGTTTTAAAAGACCAAAAGTCCAGAAATTTAAATTCGACCCCCTATTTTTTTTCTTTTAAATAAAAGAAGAAAATTATTAACATACAATGCAAAAAAAATGAGCTTTCTGCGATTTTTTTTCCTTAAAATGGCAGACGAATAACCTCTCAAATGCGTTCATTTCCGTGCGCGTTGAAAGCGACATTGAAAAGAACGTCCCGACAGTAAAGTCCATACTTACAGTAAAGTCCATACTTACAGACACAGATGACTCGCGCGCCATACGCTTTGGCGGCCAGGATAGTGACTAGACCTATAGGACCCGCGGACAAAACCAGGACAGTGGTTCCCAAGCCGACGCCGGACCGCTTGCAGGCATGGACACCCACCGCCAGGGGTTCTAAAAGTGCGCCTTCTTCTAGTGACAGGTGGTCTGGCAGTCTGGGGAGAAAATATCATCAAATAAGTTGGCCTTTTAAAGACGAAAATAATAGATGTTCTTGTTCCAGTAGTGCGCCCAAGACATGTTGCCTAGTTTCCAAATGAGAGGATAATTTGTCAGGTCACTGCAGGCATTTGGACCCTGGAGCACAGCACATAACCAGACACTTGCCTTTGAATTAAGGACTCTAAGAGTGGAGAAAACGGCATAACAAGGAAATAAGGGATCTTTTTAACCAACCTGACATTGTGGAGGAAATAAGAAGCAGCAGATTAAGATGGACCGGACACATTTTAAGGAAAAAGGAAAATACTATGATAAGGCAAGTCATCATAAGCAGTCCAACAGGCAGAAGACCAAGAGGAAGACCTAGAATAAGATGGTGGAGTCAAGTGAGGAAAGACATGCAAACAATGGGACTTACCGAGCAAACTGCGGAAGACAGAATTCAATGGAGGCAACAAGTAGTTGAGGCTAAATATCAACTAGGATATACATGGCCGTGGGAGTAAAGAGTAAAGAGTAATTGTTATTGACTAAAATTATAGACCTCTCTTTAAATCAATGTTCATTTAAAAACAAGTGGCTTTCATTAGAATAAATAACGTACATTTAGTATTTATTAAAAAAAATGTAGGAAACTCAGAAACGTCCTACCCATATTAACCTCAGCCAGCCTGGGTTGGGCTGGAATGCCAGCATCACGAAGTCTTCACCTCGCTGTATTGCTTAACTTCGGTGATCCTACGAGAACCGGTGCATTCAACGCGCCATCGATCAACGCTGGCAGTATTTAGTTTTAATTTCTTGATAGGGAGCTTAGTTTTACGATTTATTAGAAGAATTCCTTAGGGAGAGAGCCACAAAAACTGTAAAGAAAAACTAAAATAATTATTACATTACATTACATTACACATTTATTGTGAAAATTGTTGATTGAAATACTGATTTGATTTATTAACTACAATGGAAGAAAATACAACAAAAAAAATATTTTTTATTGATTATTATTATTTTTAATGTACGAATGGGAGCTTGATTCCATAGGCTTGGAAAAAAGACTCACTTGTAGCAGAAGTCGGCGGCATGTGTGTAGTAGCGGCTCAGGTTGCCATCATGAGGGGGAGTGGCGCAGAAGAACACATCAGGACACAGGTTGTAGCGACCTTCCTTGCAGAAGGAGCAGCAGCGACACGGTACACCCGGCTCAATAGCGACGCGATCACCTGCAAGTAGCGCCCCGGGCAGAAATAGTAGGTTATGTTTTTCATAATTGTGTTAATAATTTTCGTGATATCATAACTACTCAAACTACGCGAAATTCACTCCCAATTCATTTTTTCTCCCTTTGCCGTCGAAACTTTTGGATCTTTTGGACCAGATGCCTTGGAACTATTCAATTCTATTTCCAAGTCTCTGGTACTTGAAACGAAAGAGAGACGTGCAGGGGAGTAATTCCGTCAAAGAGTGAGTTTCGCGGTACAAAGAGGAAATGTGGCATCAGTAATGAGCACACTGAAGAAAGATGACTTGTTAAATGAAATATATTATATCGTTTGAAAATTTAAAAAAAAAAAAAAACTACTCAAACTCGCTTTATTAAATCTACGCTGAAAACAGGACTTGGACCCCCAACCTCCAGGCCACAAGTCCGCTACAGAGCTCTCTTTGTCCCGGGAAGACAGAAGGTTTAAGAAAAATATATAGTTAGGTTAGAAAAAAATAGTCAACTTTCCATTGTAAAGTCAAGCTAATCGGTGTATGTACAAGAGTTCCATATTGGGTTTATTTACAAGTTATATGTACAAGGATTCCATATTGGGTTTATAGAAGTCACCGTGGCAGAGTGAGTTAGCGCGCTAGGCATTGCACGCACGGTGACCTGGGTTCGATTCCCAGCGGGGCAGGATTTTTTCTGCTCTGTTCTTGGGTGTTCGGGGTCCACTCATACCTCGTGAGGAAAAATGAGTAGCTGCTTTAATGTGAGCAGCGACCAGTGGCGGAATTATAGGCAAAAATAGGATATTGGGATATTAATGATATGGAAAAGTCCTATAATTCTGCGCTACCCACTACAATTGTGATATAATAACACAAAGAAACACATTTAAAAAAAAAAAAAAAAAATATTGGGTTTATGTACAGGGTATATGTACAAGGGTTCCATATTGGGTGGTTACGTACAAGTTATATGTACAAGGGTTCCATATGGGGTTTATACATGTACATACAAAGGTGGAATGGGAATACAGGGTCCCGTAGAAATTAACGTTGCTTTCAATTGCACAGTCATATTAGGATTAGGACGGAAGTTCATGATCGTCCACATGACGAAGCAGCCCGAAACGAAAGAACTCAAGGGATCGAAATTTGTTCTTTAATATCCAGGTTTCTTTTGTAAAAAGGTTAGTTTTTCTCATAGAGAAGTAAATTTGACCTGAAAATTGTTTCTCTTATATTCAAGTTTCTCTTATATCCAGTTTCCTCTATATCCAGGTTTCCCTTATACCCAGGTTTCCTTTATATCCAGGTTTCCCTTATATCTAAGTTTCCCTTAAATCCAGACTGTATCGTAATTTCGATGATCAAAATTCTCTGAGCACGCTCAAGAAATTCAATAAAGAAAGATACTTTGTATCACCAACATATACCTGGTATCACCAACATATACCTGGTATCACCAACATATACCTGGTATCACCAACATATACCTGGTATCACCAACATACCTGGTTTCAAATGTTTGACCCCGGGCCCCACTTTGGCCACAGTTCCGCTGGCTTCGTGTCCTATGATCATCGGAGACTTCACTATGAAGTCCCCCACTCTGCCGTGTTCATAGTAGTGGACATCTGAGCCACAGATACCCACACAGCCCATCTGGATGAGCACCTCTGGAAACCAAGCGGAAAAATGAGGTTTTAATTTGTATGCGCGCCTGGAAACTTTCAAGAGTATGCAATGTGCGTTAAACTGAATAAATGGACGATTCAAAATTGTTAATAAATTCTTGGAACGAAAAAAAATCAGTAAACTTTATTTTTGAAAGATAAACCTTTACCAAAGAAATTTCTGGTCCCTTTAGTTCTCTGATAGGTCTTAAGTTAGACAATCAAACTGGGTAAAAGAAAACTCAAGGCACCGGAATTATATCTGAAGAGTTATTGTGTTCGTTTTTGTAAAATATAAATATTTTTTTGTTCCGATTTCAATTTTTTTCAAATTTCTGGACGTTTCATAACCTCCTAAGCAACTTGACTTTGTGTCTGTTTGTTTGTCTGTCGGTCTGTTAAATACATTCCTTGTAACGCGCAAATCTCAGAAACTACTGAACGGCTTTTGACGACTCCAGAAACGGATTTTGACTCCTTTTATTGCAGTCCAGATTTTTTTCTCTTGTATCATGTTTCCTCTTATAGAGAGATTATTTTCTCTTACACAGAGTTATATTTGACCTGAAGTTTTCCGTCCCATATCCAGGGTTCTCTTATACATCGTCCGCACATAATATATCCAGGTTGGACTGTTTCACTATCCACTACAAGCTTAACTGCTCACTCTCAATTTAATTAATTCATATAGTGAATATTGGAATTTAAATACCTTCAAATTAGGTATCGAACACGGGACTAAGGTTAAAAACATAAATCTTACCTCCTTGTGCTGGCTCGGGGACTGGTTTCTGTTCCTGTAATCAAAAGAAACATTCAATTCCGTGAGTATAAATCCATGAGGTTGCTTAACATTGGGTTGGGTGGAAGAGATTGCCATAGGCAATAACCCCGCCTTTTAGTTAGGACATATTATGTATATATTTTATTTATTTTTTTCTTGTTTATATTTTTATTATTGTCATTTTTATATTTACTTTTTCCCATTATTTGTCTGTATATATGTTCTACTAATAAAGTGTTTCTAAATAAATAAAAAAAAATAAAAACATGAATAATAAAAAATAATAATATCTCCTTTTTTATGCTGCCCGATTAAGACCAATGAGTCACATTACTCCAGAATAAGGCCGAGACAGTAATTATGTGATCAAAATTCCAAATGGGAGGGTAACTTGTCAAGTCCCAGGGTTTCAAACCGGCGACCTCTGGATTACCTGCGATCAGTTTCATCAAATAGTTTATTTAAAATTTGAACTATAGAGGCTTGCCTTGAGAGTGAAATATTTATTTTAAATAAAATGAATCTCATCTGACTGCTTTTCCTCAGGCAGGGCTCCCAAGCAAGATACTTGCTGGGTTGCCGCAATCCTTTGTTTCAGGAATACTTTTGCTCTTAAAACTTAGGTTGGCTACACCTGAGTGACTAAAGCCGAGAAAGTTGTTAAATTAATAATTTTATTTTAAAACTATAATGATTAATTTTCCTTATTTAAAATACAGTCATGTTTATCTTATAATTATGTATGTAAGAATACATAGGAATAGTAAGGTAGGTATGTTTTTGTTATTCATTTTGTTTTTATACGTTGAACTTACTGGAATGTTTGACCTTTATTGATTATTTTGTTATCTATCACCCATAAGTAAAACATAAATACATAGTACCTATACACATTGATAAGACTCCAGGCTAATACTTAATCGATCTGAAACCGAAATAATATGGTATACCTAAGTATTTTCCTATATATGTAGGTATGTACGAGTATATATACATCAATTTTGCATACATAGCCTCTATTCGCTGGAAGCTAACCACATTGAACTCACCCAGCCTGGATTGGTACGAAAATAGCCAGAATTTCGAGATTTTAAATCCCTGTATGTAGTTACCTACTGCTGAAATACCCATCGTTTTTATTAAGGATCCTTTTGTGTGTTTTGAAAAAGTATGAGATACCTACCAAAATAAACTATTATTAAATATGAACAATAATATTGAATGAGTAACTCGAAAAAGGATCTATGTTACAAATTTTACTTGAAAATGATTATCTGAGGACAGTACATAGAATACATAGCTTTTTAGAAAAATGATTACAAGACCTTATCTTGACATTATTAGTATTATTATAGGTTCTCAGGGAAACTCTTGCAATTAACACTGTGACATATTTAGATCTATTGTGACCAGTTCATCCTGATTGAGATAGATAGTCAGGACACGCGTTTTACCCTCTATTTGTTGGGATTCGTACCAGCTATATTTAAAACATTTTTCAGCAACAACAAAAATTGAAACTAAGTATTGTAAACACCTTTCAGATCACTATTTTCAAAGGAAAATGGTTTCAAAAATTTCGTCAGCTAGAAGGCAAAACTGACCAAGTGACAGTTGGTCATTTCTCAATATTTCGTTACTCTGGTCGGACATTAACCTAACTATTGTCTAAAAATCAAAAGTTCGGTAGTATTCAAACATATGCGCGAGAAAAAGGGAAGAAACAATTTTTACCTGAAAGACTGGTGAAGATTTCAATGACCAAATGGAGATGGTCCAAATGCAGATGGTCAGTTTTACCTTCCAGCCGACGATTTGTAACATAGATCATTTTTCAAGACACGCATTCAATTGTAAATTAATGAAAACTTACCAATCTGAGATCAAATTCTTTGTGAAGAACGGCGGACAAGTTGTCTTGCACCATTTTGATTTATATAATGACAGGAACTAGAAAGTCTTATGGTCAGTAAAAAATAGTAGTTATTAAATTTAAACACAAGATTTATAATGGTGGGTAATATGTTTCACCTAAAAAGGAAGCAGAACAGGAATCAAACGTAAGTTTTGGGGCTTAAAAATAAAACTATGACAGTGATATTAAATTTTTAACAGGTATCTATAAAATATGAAAACTTCAAGGGAAAAATTCTGAATCAATTTAAAAAATCATCAAAACTATACTTTTAACTTTGTTTCTTGTTAATTGTATATATGTACTTTATTTTGTAAATAAACCTTGATTAAATCTGTTTAATGATAATTATTTTTTAAACATAATCTACCGCTAGCTAGAAAACTTCTTTTTAGTGTTAAAATGTTTTTATTTGTATATCTACATACATAGAGGTCAGACCAAAAACAAAAATCTCTGAAAAACGAAATGTCATCAAGTGTCATCAGTTTGCAGATTTTTACTAAAAATTACCTACAATTAATTGGTTACCTATTGTTATCACTTATAAATTTGTTTAACTGAGGAAATTTCCAGGCTTCATTCAGTGCTAATTAATAAACTAAAAAGGTAATTGGATCAATCGCAACATTACACTAGAAACACGCTATGCTAGAACCAAAACTAACGCTTCTAGAACAAGATCCATAAAATTAACAAACAAACTGACTGGCTCAATTAAAAAAAAATCTTGAGTATCTTAATTATACCTATTGTTAGTTATTTTCCATAAACTAACAAGCTAGTATATGTATATTTGTTTCACAACTACATCAATATCAAAAAAATTAACTATTTAAAAAATATAAAAAAATCCTCCAAGTCTAAGGAACGAGGCACTGTGCCCATCACAGCTGCCGCCTTTCCTCTCTGGATACACAGAGAAATCCTCTGTTCCAAAAGGGAGGTTGACTTAACAAGGTTGACCTAACACTGAATAACATGTAGTTACAAATAAAATATCTCGTCCATAGATAAGGACTTGGGCTTTGTACCCATGATGGAATTTCCTCTCTGAATGGATATGCTGATCTTCTACATGAGTAAACTGTGTTTTGTAGGTAGGTAGGTACTTAAGTTAAACTTATGTTTTTATTTTATTTAGGACCAATTTATTTATAAAAGAATCTAACTAGGTAGATACCTCTAATATCTAATTATTTAACTAAAATAAGTTATAAAATTATCATATTTATATGTGTTATCATATTATCACTTTCGTGATATCACGACTCTAACCTCAAACTCGCTTTACTAAATCCACGCTGAAACCGGTACTTGAACCACCGACGTCCAGGTTACAAGTCCGCCGCCTTATCGGTCAATCTACTGAGGTCGGTAGCTTTACCTAAAAAGAAAACAACCGAAAACAGTACTTTCTATACATATTGGTAATAGAAAGTAAAAAGAAATAAGTATAGAAAAAAATCTACGAAAAGCTCAATGAAAATAAAAAAACTTAGGTGATCAACCAAAAATCAAAGTATTGTTTTGATGTCATGAATAATGAATGAACCAATGCATAATACAAAAACTATCTCATAATCACAAAAATGCTAAAATACTAAATAGTAGGTACTATAAAACCTAACCTGACTCAGTAGCTGGATCGATAAGGTGGCGGACTTGTAACTTAGAGGTCGGTGGTTCGAGTCCCGGTTTCAGCGTATATGTAGTAAAGCGAGTTTGAGTAGTTGTGATATCACAAAATTGACTAACACAAATAAGATAACTTTTAACTTTTTTTTATTACTAAAATAATAAATACGTAAATTTCTTTTCGAAAAACTCAAAATACCGTTGTACAAATTCCAATGAGTTAAGGTAAGGTTGAGGTAGATTTAAGCTAGGTAAACTTTTGTACTAAACACACACTTAGAATAATGAATGAGAACTGAGTCAACTTTCAGTGCAAATGTTGATTGAGCCACGCTTATATAGGTGGGAGCCCGAGTCCAAGCTAATTCATTCACGCTTCTAGACAATTTAGGGTATGTATTTATGTATACAGGGTCCGCCATAAAGACTAGGGAACTAGGGCTTGAAATCTGTAGGTAGTTTTTCCAGGTTCGGTATTTCGAAATTGTTGTACATTAAGGTTGTGTGGAAGAGATTGCCATAGGCAATAACCCCGCCCTTTTGTTTGGACATATGTTTATATATTTTATATATTTTTTTCAATTCGTTTTCAAGAGACTTACAACTGTGCCGAAATGTGCTTTTATCTCTTTATGTCTTCGTCGCCTAGGCTATTAGTGAAAGGTATCCAATCACTTGGCGAGGTTAGGCTATTAGTGAAAGGTAACCTAATGTTTCAAGCATTTTCTACCACCTAACCCTCAGAGAGCTATTATTATAAGGTCATATTTTTATCATCCTCAATTGAAAGAGAAAAAAAAAACATAAATTGGTTGGGATTCGAACCGTCTCTACTTGGATTACCAGACTAACCACTCGAATATCGATGCACGGTAGTCGAGACATCAGATGTATCACATCAGTAATCAGAGACACCACCCTGTATAAAATGGAGGGCAAATAGAAAGCCAATCCCATTGACAGGGTTTAATTGTTTATCACTTCCAACAGAACCCTCTCTCTCTCCTCTCTCTCCCTCTCTCCCTCTGTCTCTCTCCCTCTCTCTCTCTCTCTCCCTCTCTCCCTCTCTCCCTCTCTCCCTCTCTCCCTCTCTCCCTCTCTCCCTCTCTCCCTCTCTCTCCCTCTCTCCCTCTCTCCCTCTCTCCCTCTCTCCCTCTCTCCCTCTCTCCCTCTCTCCCTCTCTCCCTCTCTCCCTCTCTCCCTCTCTCCCTCTCTCCCTCTCTCCCTCTCTCCCTCTCTCCCTCTCTCCCTCTCTCCCTCTCTCCCTCTCTCCCTCTCTCCCTCTCTCCCTCTCTCCCTCTCTCCCTCTCTCCCTCTCTCCCTCTCTCCCTCTCTCCCTCCCTCTACAGGCATGGTCTGGCTTAACTTGAATTTAATCCTGATTAATGATTCGGTCCTAAGTAATTCTGCACTACCCACAAAATTTGTGAATAATTCATACTTATTTATTATTATAGACTGGTTGGAGTTCCACAAGAGAAGCACCAATCATCACACCTCTATTTAGATCTATTGTGACCAGTTGACTCTAATTCTGATGTACGTGAGTACGTCCTGATTTCAAGTAGTCAGGACCGTTTTACCCTCCATTCGCTGGAAATCGTACCAGCTACCCACATTAACTTCACCCAGCCTGGATAGTGTTTCGATGGAAAGTCTTCCCCAACCGGGAGTCGAACTGGGGAACTCTGGACTACGGGCAGTAGTCACAACCATTACGCCACGGAGGCTGGTATTCCATACTTACTTTTCTCTATCTCTTTTAAATTTCTTCTTTCTATTTTGCTCTCTTTTATTATTTTATTTTCTTGACCATTTTTCTATTACGCTTTGTCTTCCATTTTATCGATGGTACTTAGTATAATGTATAATAATATAAGCAGTGCAATAATTGGTTCAGGTTAAGTAAACTACATTTATATTGTACATATCCATATCGAGCATGAAGTAAGTTGAACTTTAGCCGAAATAACAGGCGTGAAGCCGACCCTACACCGACCACACTGATGAAAAGTAATAATAATTCCTTGTCCGTAAAATAGCACTGTCAAACCTGGATATAAGAGAACTCAAGGGACCCGATTTTTGTTCTCTTTTATCCAGATTTCTCTTAAGAAGATATTATTTTCCCTTACAGGAAGCATTGTGTCACTTTTCGTCCATCAGAGGAGAGGCATACCACGGGATCGGCAGATTACAACACAGACCATAAGCGTCTACAGTAGCTCCTGTTTCATGGATATACGAAACAAAACAAGGCTGTGAAACACTCTTCTTTTTTCTTTTTCTTATAAATATAAAAAATGAGCCTAGAAATTGATCTCTTATTTCGAGGTTTCTTATTTATACAGTTCTTTAGCCAGTTCTCTATCCAGTTCTCTATCCAGGTTCTGTATTCAGTTCTCTATCCAGGTTTTGTATCCAGTTCTCTATCCAGGTTCTGTATCCAGTTCTCTATCCAGGTTCTATATTCAGTTCTCTATCCAGGTTCTGTATCCAGTTCTCTATCCAGGTTCTGTATTCAGTTCTCTATCCAGGTTCTGTATCCAGTTCTCTATCCAGGTTCGACCGTACACAGATTGATATCTACCTTTGAGCGCACGATTAGCTCAATAATAAGATCCTCGCTCACCATACGGAAGGCCGTGGGTTTGAACCCCAGAGCAGACAAAAAAATTGTATTCAAAATTTGTAAGGGATACCTTCGGTCCGTGTGGCTCTCGGCTAAGAATAAGACCACGGGTTGTTCCCCTGTCGTAAAAAGCTACTAACAGGAACATCTCTCATAAGCTATGAAAAGCTTCAAAAGAAAGAGACTTTACAAAAATCTCAGGAGCAGCTGGAATGCGATTTGAATGGCTGCTCAAACAATACCTCAATCCACAAGATTCCGGGCAAAAGCCGTAGAGCTACTTTCCAGTAAACAAGCATCATAAAGAAGACTTGTTTCGAAAAAACTACTTCAGAGCATCAGGGTGAGAAGCTAATAAAGCAGAAGAGGCAGAAAATACCAACTTCGTGATACTGGCACTCTGGCCTAACCCAGGCTGGGTCAAGTTAATTTGGGTAGTAGGTTTGTGAGTTTCCTGCGAATGGAATGTAAAACCACCTCGTATATGACTATGCAGCTGTTGAAAGCAACGTTAAACCCTAATAAAACTAAAAATAAATAGAATATCTCGTGTAAGGGCGTCTTTTGGTAGAGTTCTCTAGAAGAGTCTACGAGTTTCGATAGAGAAACAAATAGTTGATAACATTATCATCCATACCTTCTCATTCTTGATAATTAATCACTGATCATAAGTATGATCATTGTTATTGAATTTTTGATAACTTTGATCACTGATACTAATTCTGATACCGCAGACATCTCTACTGGCAAACATAGGATCATACAGGGTAGTCGTAGAATCTTTAATTCTTTTTTGAACTGATAACATTTCTGCCAGAACTAAGCTAAAGAGATTCTGATCCTGAAAAAGTGAATATAATAGAACCCAAGGGACAGAGCAATACAATACTCTGTTTATCCTGCAAGAATGAGACTAGAGTCCCTTTACTTTCACAGTCTAAACAAAGTCTGATTTATCGGTTTAATCTCATTTATTGGTTTAAGCTACAGAGGTTTCTTTAGCTTACACTAGAGGTACTATAAATAAGTTTCTAATATAGTCAGTTCTCTGTGTTATAAAGAGTTATCAAGTTATCATACATGTGTTAATCACTTCCGCGATGTCACATCTACTCAAACTCGCTTTACTAAATCTTTGGTGAAACCGGGACTTCCACCGACCTGCAGGTTACAAGTCTGCCGCCTTATTGATTAAGCTACTGAGGTCGGTACTGTTACAAAGAGTTTATTATTATATCCGAGTCCATTATATCCAGATTTGGCTGTATATATAGACATTTGTGTTTGTTTTTTCAAGTTTTATATAATTATAATTTTGTAGTCATTCTTGTTGTAGTCGTTCTTGTTGTTTTGTTGTTGTCATTGTAGAACTGGAAACTGTATTATCTGTATGGAGAAGAGAGCAAGAGATCACATGGGGTTAAGCGTGATAGTACTTGTTTGATGAGCACATGAGATCAAACGTGATGGATAGTAATAAAATTCCTGTTAACTAGGAGATATATGGAGGGGTGAGAAACATAGTGGTGTAAGTCCAAAAAAATTAAAATTGGGTTCATGTTAAAAACTAACTCCCCAGGCCGAGTTCTTTTCAGAAAAATACTGGAGTAAGTACCCATTTTATAAGCAATATAATGTTTGTAATTGTACTGACTAAAGTACTGACAATTTTGGCGATCAGACAATCACTGCCATCAGATTTCCTGATCAAGTTTATTACACACTCGTATGTCTTCTCACTTTGACATGTGTAATAAAGCCATACGATAAATAAAAATACCTACTAGCGTTCATTTTTTGTTTTTGTTTGTCGTTGGTTGTTGTAGCCAGCTTGGCTACAACTGGAGGGGTGACTGATAGTCTCCAGCCAACTTTATTTCAAATTTGGCTCGTCCTGAACCACATGCAATCTACCATCATGAGTACTTGGAGTTTTCTTGAAAAGCCAATAAACCCTTAGGAAACTGCAAGCTATCTTGGCTTTTAAGGGTTGGCTAGTCTGTTCTCTGTTTATAGTCCCCCAGACTTTCGTTTTAACGCCAGACTTTTGTTTTTGTTTAACCATTAAGTATTCAAGGATTTCTTTGCCAGCGTCGATGGTGCGTTGAATGCACCGGTTCTCATAGGATCGCTAAAGTTAAGCAACGTCCAACGAGGTGAAGACTTCGTGATGTTGGTACTCCGGCCCAACCCAGGCTGGGTGAGGTCAATGTGGGTCTCGAGATGACCTTTAGCTGTTGAAAGGGACGTGAAACCCAAGAAAATAAATAAAAATAATATAAAAATAATACTACTGTACTAAAGTCCCATTATTACAGAATTATAGGGCTTGTCCGTATCTTTAATATCCCAATATCTTATTTTGCCTATAATTTCTCCACATCAGGTTGCTACTAACATTATAGCAGCTACTCATTTTTCCTCATTAAGTATATGAGTGGACCCCTAACATCAAAGAATAGAGCAAAAGAAATTCTGCCCAGCTGGGGATCGAACCCAGGTCACCGTGCGTGCAATGCCTAGCGCGCTAACGCCACTAACACTCGGTCACGGTGACTAAAATAGTGATTATGAAAACCAATTTAACCAGTTTTTTTTCTCGGGCATTCTGTATGAGTATCTCAGATATTGTTATAATTATTGTTATTACATAAGATTGCTTCTATTAGTTGGTATATAAAAGTTATCATATTTCTGTTAATAACTTTCGTGATATCACAACTACTCAAACTAGCTGTGCTAAATCTACGCTGAAACCAGGACTCGAACCTCCGACCTCCTGGTTACGAGTCCACTGCCTTATCGATCAAGCTACTGAGATCGGTGTTGAATTTTCCAAGCGTTCTCTTCCACCCACGTGTGGAAGAGATTGGTAACTCAGTCATTGAAATAAAAGTTCATATTTCACAATGGTTACTTGGTTAGAGTAAAGAATATAGTAGCGAGTTCAAAATTCACACAAGTAAGTTTCCAGAATTTTATTATACATATAGATTACCTAAATTGAAGAAATGATTTTTATTTCTTGTTAGAAAATATTCGGTTCATGCTGGCCAAATTATATCCATAGTTATTTTAAATGGCCACTTAAAGAAATCAATATTCATTCCAAAAAGTTATTTTAAACAAAACTCGAACAAACATCACAACACATCAAAATTTAAAGTCTACCCAAGAACTATTACACTGATTACAAAAAATTTCCTTGCTGGATGACACTTCTCTTCAAAATTCTTCTTGCTGTTGCTCAAAATTCTCCTTGCTGAAATCAAAATTCCACTTGCTGAAATCAAAATTCCACTTGCTGAAATCTAAATTCCACTTGCTGAAATCAAAATTCTACTTGCTGAAATCAAAATTCCACTTGCTGAAATCAAAATTCCACTTGCTGAAATCAAAATTCTACTTGCTGAAATCAAAATTTTACGTGCTGAAGATCAAAATTCCACTTGCTGAAATCAAAATTCCACTTGCTGAAATCAAAATTTTACGTGCTAATGATCAAAATTCCACTTGCTGAAATCAAAATTTTATTTGCTGAAGATCAAAATTCCACGTGCTCAAAATCGAAATTCCACTTGCTGAAATCAAAATTTTACGTGCTGAAGATCAAAATTCCACTTGCTGAAATCAAAATTTTACGTGCTAAAGATAAAAATTCCACTTGCTCAAATCAAAATTCCACTTCCTGAGATCAAAATTCCACTTGCTGAAATCAAAATTCCACTTCCTGAGATCAAAATTCCACTTGCTGAAATCAAAATTCCACTTGCTGAAATCAAAATTCCACTTGCTGAAATCAAAATTTTACTTGCTGAAGATCAAAATTCCACGTGCTGAAGATCAAAATTCAACTTGCTGAAATCAAAATTACACTTGCTGAAATCAAAATTTTACGTGCTGAAGATCAAAGTTCCACTTGCTGAAATCAAAATTTTACTTACTGAAATCAAAATTCAACTAGCTGAAATCAAAATTCCACTTGCTGAAATCAAAATTTTACGTGCTAAAGATAAAAATTCCACTTGCTCAAATCAAAATTCCACTTCCTGAGATCAAAATTCCACTTGCTGAAATCAAAATTCCACTTGCTGAAATCAAAATTTTACTTGCTGAAGATAAAAATTCCACTTGCTGAAATCAAAATTCCACTTGCTGAAATCAAAATTTTACTTGCTGAAGATCAAAATTCCACGTGCTGAAGATCAAAATTCAACTTGCTGAAATCAAAATTCCACTTGCTGAAATCAAAATTCTACGTGCTGAAGATCAAAATTCCACGTGCTAATGTTCAAAATTCCACGTGTTGATATTCAAAATTCTTTGTTGCGACACTGAGTTTCAAAATTAGATGTTATGATGACACTGCTTGATGCCAAACAACATTACACTAGTATCAAAATTCTCAGGAAACAAGAAATCAATGGAGAGGAAGGATGGGAAGCTATCTAGAATCTCCTGGACGCATACCTTTCCAGTACTCCCACCCCACTCTTCCTGTAAGAAAATAATGGCGTACCTAGACCAAAGAATACAAACCTTGTTCAAAACAATGTCTTCTGAAAACTATTGTCTCAATGCCGGCAAATTCTTTGACTCTTATTTGGCATTTGCCAACTAAAAAAATCATCCCAGGTACAAAAAAAGAATAATAAATTGATAAAAAAAGAGAAAAAAAAAAAAAAAAAAAAAAAAACACTAGAAACAATATCAGCACAACCCAAAAAAATCAAAATTCACAGCAAACAAGTAATTTACGAGAAAGAAGATATACCAAAGATCCCCTACAGCCAAAAACATCATTCCAGATGGCGACATTTGCTTCTGGTGGAAATGTGGTGGAGGATGGGAAACTATCTAGAATCTCCTGGACGCATACCTTTCCAGTACTCCCACCCCACTCTTCCTGTGAGAAAATAATGGCGTACCTGGCCCGAAGAATACAAACCTTGTTCAAAACAATTTCTCCTGAAAACTATTGTCCCAATGCCGGCAGATTCTTTGACTCTTATGTGGCATTTGCCAACTAAATAAATCATCGCAGGTACTGAAAAATAATTGATAAAAAAGAAGAAGAAGAAAAAAAAAAAAAAAACACTAGAAACAATATCAGCACAACTCACAAAATCAAAATTCACAGCAAACAAGTAATTTACGAGAAAGAAGATTTACCAAAGATCCCCTACAGCCAAAAACATCATTCCAGATGGCGACATTTGCTTCTGGTGGAAATGTGGTGCAGGATGGGAAGCTATCTAGAATCTCCTGGACGCATACCTTTCCAGTACTCCCACCCCACTCTTACTGTAAGAAAATAATGGCGTACCTAGCCCGAAGAATACAAACCTTGTTCAAAACAATGTCTCCTGAAAACTATTGTCCCAATGCCGGCAGATTCTTTGACTCTTATTTGGCATTTGCCAACAAAATAAAACATCCTAGGTACAGAAATCCTCGTGTTTTATTACTTCCAAACAGTTTAGCACAAGTAGTAGTTAATTAAATTTTCCAAATACAAGGTTAGCAGTCAACAAAAAAATTGCCAAGTGTATACAATGTGATCCAATCACGAGGAAGTATTGTGTCCATAATTGGTAGTGTTTTCAATTTTGTAAAGTTCTAAGGATAAGAAGTGCCCATCTTTTTTTTTGGTCATAGGTACTTATTTTGTGCCCCGGCCGGCTCTTCTTATTTATAATAGTCATTAAATAATATATACATGTGTTTATATATCACAATTTTAGAGCCCAAGACGTATTATTATATGGTAAAAATCCCAATAAACATTATCCTACTTATGTGGAAGGATAATGTTTCTTCTCATTTATTCAAAAGATGTGAATTTGTGTAACGATAATAATAATAACATTAAAAATATTACAACCCATTGGATCTGTGGAATTAGGATGATTCTTGATCCAATCTGGAGATAGCGGAGGAACTTACATAAAAAATCATCTTGGTAAAACAGATACTAATAGTGTAGGGATGGGCGATCTAATCACCCAGATGTAAACATCTGCAAGCAGCCTTCACATGTCGAATGTCTCATAGAGACAATACGACCAATACGAGAGAGATACGGTCGACAATCAAGTCCAACAACTAAAATCCTCCCTACATTTTAAACACAACATACCAGGAGACTTTATTATAGAAACCGGTGTTGTTCAACAATGTTGATCAACACTGCACCATCCCCACCTAAAATTTCTACTTTTTGGAAAACCCCATTTACCGGTATTTTGAGGGGTTGGACGAACTCTTTTACTATTCATCTTGGATGAGGGTTGTGACATATCAAATCTAATGATTTTGAGGTGCTGATTACAAATTTTTGATTAGTTTTTAGCTAACTATTATCATTGAGTCACCAGTTGCGGACTTTGAGTTCTTTTCGAGTGATAAGAAAAGTCGTGTGGTGTCACACCAGTTTTGTAAATTATAAGGATCTAACAGCAGGAAAAACAACAGTGACGAGTGCTTTCAAATGCTTTCCATGAAATGGTGTTTGCATAAATATATATTTATTGTAAAATATTGGAGGAAGTAAAATTTCAATTGTGCACATATTAATAAGAAATTTAGATATTTAATATATTTTTATACAAAAAGCTAATATAACTTACATACTAAATCTCTGTAAATAAACATCACTTAATAAAAAATATATACTTTTTTGTATCTGAGAATCGTTTAATAACCTATAAATTAAAAACATAATAATGGCATGAACTTTTAGAAGTTATTATTTTTTCTCTTTCTTCATGAACACACAAACGAATAGGTACCTACTCATCAAAGCTTTTGAAATCTTTAGAGAGAGGTTTAACCTGGAGGTCGGTGGTTCAAGTTCCGGTTCCAGCGTGGATTTAGTAGAGCGAGTTTGAGTAGTTGTGACGTCACGAGGGTGATTAATACAAATATGATGGGGGAAAAAAAACATTAATATATAGGGCTTTATACATAAAAGTAAGTACTATCATAAAATTTGGTGGTTTTTTGTTTGTTAAAAAGTAAAACTAAAGATGAGATACTCCACGATAAAGA